>JANJGN010000053.1:747500-757500 GCA_026770705.1 Isurus oxyrinchus | reverse complement strand
TTAAAACTGAGATGGAAAACTCTTCAGAGAGCATTTCTATCAAGAGTCGCACTCTAATGGGGAGGAAAATGGACAGAGACTTCGACAAGACTGAGCGGATAAGGAGTGGAGTGCAGTAAATGGTTGGGGGCAAATCCGGAGTGTGAGGGTATCGGATGATTTCAATGGTTTTGATGAGTGGGCAGAAAAGTGGCAAATGGAATTCAATCCGGTGATGTCTGAGGTAATGCATTTGGGGAGGGCAAATTAAGCAATGGAATATTCAATAAACTGGGAGGATATTGAGAGGCATAGAGGAAGTGAGAGGCATTGGATCGGATGTCAACTGACGCTGAAGGTGGCAGGACAGGTGGATAGGTTTGTAAAGAAAGCAGATGGATTTTTTTAAATTTGACGAGCTATGTAATACAGTAGCAACAATTTAATTTTGCAACTGTGAAAAAAACACTGGATAGTCTACCAGTGGAATTCTGTGTGTACTCCTGGCCAGCAAATTACAGGAAGGACATAATTGCTCTGGAGAAAGTACAGAGGAGATTTACAAGCATATTTCCAGGGCTGGAAAATTGTGAGCTATGAGGTCCGATTGGATAGGCTAGAGTGCTTTCCCTTGGAACTGATGAAGCTGAGGGGTGACCTGTTTGACGTTTACAGGATGATAAGGAGCCGAGGTAGTTTAGACAGGAAATACCCGTTTCCCTCAGTGGAGAGGTCAATTACCAGGGGGCACACATTGGCAGTGATTGGTAGAAGGATTAGAGTTGACATGAGGAAAAACCTTTTTACCCAGAGAGAGCTGGGTTTCTGGAACCCGTTGCCCGGATTGGTAACGGAGGCAGAAACGCTCAACGCATTGAAAAAATAGTGGGACCAACAGCTGAAGTGGTGTAACCTGAAAGGATGTGGACCGAGTGCTCGAATGTCAGATTAGAATCGCTGGCAACATGTCTTCCTCCATCGCAGACACAATGGACTGCATGGCTTATTTCTGTGCTTTAACATTTCTATGCTTGCATGGAATAGATGAGGGACAGTTATGGGCTAAGTGGGTACAGATCGGGCTGTGGAGGTGTCAGTGGGAGAGAGACAGTCCTGGACTGAGAGGGAATGAAGAGGTTAGGGGGTCGTAAATGGCAGAAGGACAATTGCGGGCCTAATGAGAATGGGGGTGGTGGGGGGTGGGGGTGGTGGTGTTTTGGGGTGTGAATAGCAAAGTGAAAAATATGAACCATCATTGTTTGTGCGTATGTTTTCAATGAGTCAGTAACACAAATGGACGGGGTCATCAGAACTAATGAGGGGAGCTAAGAATTATTATGCATCTGGGAGTTCTGAGAGATATTGACGGCAACAAAATTAATGGGCGTCTCAGAATTGTTGAGGCTTGAACCTAATTAATGGTGACGTCCTCATAATAAGGTGGGTGCAGAAAAAAGAGGGGGAACGACAAATATTAAGAAGGGGCCATACATTCCAGCATCAGCAATTTAATTAAAAATGTTTCTTTCACTCTCTATTCGGAGGTCTGAGAGTCTAGAAACCCAGATCTCACTCCCGCTCTTAATTTCTTCTGTTCTACATCTCTGTCTGCAATCTCTCAACCTCTCCAACTCTCCTACAATATCACCTATCTCACTCTGATTCTGTTTCTCCTTCTCACAAGCTCTATGTCTCTGTCACTATCCCTGTCTGTTGGTCTCTCTCCCACCCTCATTCTCTCATTCTCTGTCTCTTTTACTCACTCCCTCTCTATCTCTGCCTGTCCCTCCCTCTCTCTATCTCTCTCTCTATCTCTATGTCACTCAGTTAACCTACTTCTCTCTCTTTCTCAATCATTCTTTCTGTGCTTTCACTATGTCTATCTCTCTGTCTCTCTCTCTCACTCTCTCCTTGCCTGTCTGTCTCTCTCTCTCACTTTCGCTGTCCCTCTTTCTAACTTTTTCACCCTCTGTTTCTCTGTCTCTGACTCACTCTCGCTCTATGTCATGCTCTCTCCCTCTTACTTTCACTCTGTCTTTCTCTCCAATTCCCCCATAACCCTCAATGTTGAACATGAATTTTCCCCCGAGCCATAACTAATGACCCCCACCTCGTGTTTTTGTCATATGACCTCACATCCTCTGACCCGGTTCTCTGCGAGTTGTTCTCCTGTTTTCTAGTAGAGGTATTCCTGTCCAATCAATGTGATTGATCGCGGTGATGGACATTCAGTGCAGCGAATGGGTGAAGGGAGCTGTCACACCCCGCTTCCTGTAAGGACTCCATCCCATTCTCTCAGTTCCTTCACCTCCATTGCATCTGTTCCGATGATGCTACCTTCAAAAACAATTCCTCTGACATGTCCTCCTTCTTCCTTAACCGAGGTTTTCCACCCACGGTCGTTGACAGGGCCCTCAACTGTTTCCGGCCCATCTCCCATGCATCTGCCTTCATGACTTCTCCTCCCTCCCAGAAACATGATAAGGTCCCCCTTGTCCTCACTTATCACCCCTCCAGCCTCCGCATTCAAAGGATCATCCTCCGCCATTTCCACCAACTCCAGCATGATACCACTACCAAACACATCTTCCCTTCACCCCCACTGTCGGCATTCCATAGGGATCGTTCCCTCCGGGACACCCTGGTCCACTCCTCCATCACCCCGTCTCCCAAACCCCCTCCTATGGCACCACCCCATGCCCATGCTAAAGATGTAACACCTACCCCTTCAATTCCACTCTCTTCACCGTCCAAGGTCCCAAACATTCCTTTCAAGTGAAGCAACATTTCACTTGCATTTCCCCCAACTTAGTCTACTGCATTCGTTGCTCCCAATGAGGTCTCCTCTACATTGGAGAGACCAAACGTAAACTGGGCGACCTCTTTTCAGAACACCTGTGGTCTGTCCGCAAGAATGACCCAAACCTCCCTGTCACTTGCCATTTCAACACTCCACCCTGCTCTCTTGCCCACATGTCTGTCCTTGGCTTGCTGCATTGTTCCAGTGAAGCCCAACGCAAACTGGAGGAACAACACCTCATCTTCCGACTAGGCACTTTACAGCTTTCCGGACTGAATATTGAATTCAACAACTTTAGGTCTTGACCTCCCTCCTCCATCCCCACCCCCTTTCTGTTTCTTCCCCCTTCCTTTTGTTTTTTTCCAATAAATTATATAGATTTTTCTTTTCCCACCTATTTCCATTATTTTTAAAATATTTTTCAATCTTTTATGCTCCCCTACCCCCACTAGAGCTGTACCTTGAGTGCCCTACCATCCATTCTTAATTAGCACATTCATTTAGATAATATCACCAACTTCGACACCTATGTGTTCTTTTGTTCTGCTGTCTGTGACATCTTTTATTGATCTGCTTCTATCACTGCTTTTACCTACAACCACACCACCCCCCTCCACTTCTCTCCCCCCACCCAACCCCTCCCCCCCACCCCCACCAACTTAAACCAGCTTATATTTCACCCCTTCCTGGGATTCGCCTAGTTCTGTCGAAGGGTCATGAGGACTCGAAACGTCAACTCCTTTCTTCTCCGCCGATGCTGCCACACCTGTTGAGTTTTTACGGGTAATTCTGTTTTTGTTATGGATTTCCAACATCCGCAGTTTTTTGTTTTTTGTTTCGATGTGACTTTTTCATTCCAAACAGCCTGAGGGATCGCGATGACAGATAGGCACCTCGGCCAATGGGAGCGTGGATATATTACGAGATAGAATTTCAGTCCAACCACTGGCCGATAATGATGACGGACAGGCAGCCTGGCCAATGGGAACTCTCAGTGTTTGAGTTATTTTCATCATTGAATGAATTGAAGAATTGGAGTAAAGGGATATTTCAGCACATTCGTCAGCTGCTGTCTGAACAGTTTCTGTGTCACAGCGTAAATCCCAGTGTTAGTGCAGCAGCTCAGGAGCTGCAGCATGAAGCCCGATTCCTGAACAAACTTATTTAACCACACACTGTTGAGTCCCAAATCATGCATCCGGGTCCATATAGAATACACCATTATCATTGACCATAACAGGATGAAATTGGCCGAGATCACAAACAGTAAAATGATGGATTTCTTTCGACTCTCCATCTCTGGGTCTCTGGGTCTCTCCCCACTGCTGTGAGCCTGGAGTCTCCTGCGGGCTCTGCTGCTCAGTAGAATGTGTCTGACGGTGAGAACATTGAGCAGCAGAATCAGGACAAATGGTACACATGGAGTTATAATGTAGTGGAGGAACTCGATTGTTACCCAGACCGGAGAGTACAGAATATCTGCATTGGAAATACAAAACCAGGGAGTGTTCTTCAGCGCATACCGACCTGTCAATATAAAACACCAGAAAATGTTCTTTAAACAGCTCAGCACAGTCACTGTTCCCAGAACCACAGCAGCTGTTTTCTCACTGCAATATTTAATTTTCAGCTTCAGGCAAGTAATTGCCACGAATCTATCAAAGGTGAAAGTGACGATGAACCACACAGAACAGTCAGTGGCTTCATAAAGCAGGATGGCGTGGATATTACACAGGGGGATGGACTTCAGGAAAATAAACTGTTCCCAAAAAACTATCGGAATGTGTCTCAATATCAGATCCAGGATAACGACCAGTAGATCCGCCACTGACATGGCCACCAGGTAACAAGTGACACATTTGGTCAGACCACAGTTTTTACACTTCAGGATCACAATTGTGATTAAATTCACTGTAAAGAAGGGAAAGAAAGAAGGACATTATTCACCAGGCTGATAAAGGTAATACCAATCTGCTTGAGGAGCTGTTGATACATTTAAATGTGTGACGGTATTCAGTGGTGAATTAAAATAAATGGATATGAAGGAACGTAAGAGGAGGTTGTTGATGCAATGGAAGGAAACAGAGATTAAATAAGAAACATTGGATGTGAGGAAGGAGGTTGTGAAGAGTATCGGGGATGTCAGGCATAAAAAAGGGGGACCCAATGGAGACTTGCGGATGAAGGGATATCGACACGACACAGTGATGACGGGTAGGAGCCATGTGTGAGGGGGAACCGAGGGTGGCTGTGTCAAACCAGAGGTGGTACGTGTGCTACAGGCTGGGTAGGTAATTGGAATAATTTCTCATTATTCCCTCTTCTCCACTAACTCCAACAAGATGCAATAACTTGAAAGATTGTTTAACTGAAATGATAAAAAATGCATTTAGTACAACACCTGAGAGACAATGCATAACAAATTGTTACTCCATAAACACACAGGCACACACATATGAAAATATTATCTAGAAATATAATACACACTTAGATGATTAGAAGTTTGGAGCAGAAACTTCTCACTTTTTTAAAGAACTTCAGGTGGTGGTTGCAAACTTTTGCAGGTTTGAAGGATTCATTTCTAATTTCTTGAAGATAAATAATATCTGTTACAGAATACTTTAATAAAGTCTTTAATACAATGTCAATTTTTTTTATAAACTACCTCCAGATGCCCACACAGACTTCAACAAATAAACACAGAATAACAAACAAACACACACACACACACACACACACAAATAAACATACACACATGTGCACAGACTAATGACCACACAAAGTGAAACACGTGCATTCACACGTAATTCCACACATGCAGTTGCACACCTTTATGCACACATACATAAACAAACGTTCAGATGCAGACCGATACACTCACTAAAACACAATATAATCCTCTCTTACGGACAATCACATGAACGCACACATGAACACTCTGAAAAATGCAACAACATTCACACACACACGTTCAAACGAACTAAATTTCTCGCTCTCTCTTACAAACACACGCACATATAAACACATAAAACAATCACACACACAATCACACACACTCACATACACACATTCAGGCAGGCTGACAAAAATACATCCACACGCACACATAAGCACACAAATATGAATGCAAAGATGCACAGACACACAAGAAGCACACACGCCTGCACACTGTCACACACACATAAACACACACATGCACATATGCACACAGACACACACAGACACATAAACACACACACACATGCAGACACAAACACACACACAGACACACACACAGATTTACTACAGACTCACATGCACGCCGCATGCACACCGCACACACACAGTCACATGCACTGATCTATGGGCACACGTATTCACATTTGAAGACACAAAGGCATCCACACAGACACACAATTTCACAAAGTCACAGGCACTCTCTCACCCACACAAGCACATGCACACATGCAATCATAAAGACACGGACATAGACGGACAGATATACACAAGCACAATAAAAATAACAGCCATATTTATGGAATCAAACAGACCAAACCTCTGACCGAAACATCCACACTGAAAACTCATAATATACCTCGCTCTAACTCTTTCTCCCTCTTTCTGTCTATGTGTGTCTCCCTCTGTCTCCCCCAGTCCCCCTCTCTCACACACATGAAAGCACACACAGACATGCGCGCAGACACATGCATATGGCACACACACACATGCACTCACACAAACATGTGCACACTGACACACACATGCACACATATGCACAGATACATCCACAAGCAAGGGCACAGGCACATGCACAAACACGCAAGTGTGCAGAGAGGCACACATACATGCACACGCACACGCACCGGCACGAACTCACACTCACATACACACTAACAAACAAGCACACAATCTCTCACACACACACAAATGTACAATTACTCATATGCACATGGGCATGCATGCACAGAAGCACTGACACACAAGTGCACATGCGTGCACATAAACGCACATATGTGAAGACACACAAATGCATGCGCAACACAGACTCATGCATTCACACACACCGACACATGCAGACACATACTCAGATGCACAAACACGCACACAGCCTCACGCACACTCCCACACATGGAGTCACACACAGACAGGCAGACGGACTCACAAAAAAACACACAGACTTGCACACTGACACACACGCACACAGGTATGCATATGTATAAGGACATGCATGAACAGACACACTTAAACCCCAAAACTGCACATGCCTGCACACAGTCAATCACTTGCACACCCACATACCCACACACCCTCACAAACGGACTCATGCACAGACACACACAGAGACGCAACACACACAAACACACAGACACAGGAACACAACATAAACAGAAACTCGCACAAGCACAAACACACACGTAAGCACACAGGTGCAAAATCTCACATAGTTATCAAATTCACACAAACACAAACACAGACGCATGCAGACACAAACACATTGATATCCACGAAACACACGCATCCTTACACAGATACACACACACACACACACACAAATACATGCAGACCCACACACAAACTAATTGAAAGAATCACATGCAGGGATGCAGCCAAATGCATGCATGCATACATATACAGTCTCATGCAGTTGTGCACACACACACACTCAAGCATTGCCTCTTCCTCTTGCATATATTGCCACACACATGCCCACACTGAAAAATGCACTTACACTCATACAAAAACTGTCAGACAAACTCTCTCTCACTCACACAAAAACACGCACACATGGACACACAGATGCATACACCCAGATACACACACACAAACACACACGCATACACACACAATGATACACACAAACAACCTATGTGGATGAATACAAACTCACGTGCATAAAAATGTCCACATACTCACAGACATTATTACCGATGTAGACACACTAATGTGCACACACAGATAAACTTCACAGACACTCTGGCTCATAAATACACAAAGCCACACACACACACACACAAAGAGAAACACGTTAAAACAAAAACACACATAGAAGCATTCACACTAGGAATTGGCCTACAAAAGCAAACACTCACACATTGAGTAATATTCACAGGAGAACACATGCCGTTATCACTCTTTCTCTCTGTCTATCTCTCTCTCCGTCTCTCTTTCTCTCACTATCTCTCTCTCTCTGTCTCTTCTCTCTCTCAAACTCTCTCTCTCCCCTTCTCTACCTCTTTCTCTTACAGAATCATACGTTAATGAACACACCGATGCAGAAAAGCATAGACAGACACATACAAACACAAACACCAGCAACTACACATACACATTTACATTCATGCACACGCACACATGCACTCGCGCTCATTCACACAACAATCCCAAACAAGAAACACAAATACTCATACACATGCAAACACAGAGACATGCACAGACACTCACATGCATGCACAGATGAACACAGACAAACACTTATACAGAAACAAATACACACAAAGGTACTCGTACAAACATACAATCACATTCACACACATACGCACATTCACACACACGCACTCACACACACACAGAAACACACAAGCACTTGTCAAAGGAAATTAGGGGTGGGTGTATAAATGCTTGCATAGACAGTGGAAAACAAATCCCTAAAAAGTGCATTAAAAACTCACAGATGTGCACTTTTATACACACAAACTCATACACACTCGGAGAAACACATAAGCGCACAAACACACACACAATACACGCATGCACATGCATACAAACACAAACTCTCGTATGCACACACATATAGACACACTGATACACATTTTGAGAAATACGCACATACAAACAGGAACTCTATCCCTTTGCACGTACACACATTCATGGACACACACACACAGACACACACACATACTCTCACAGAAACCCACACACTCTCACATGCACACACATATAGACATGCATATCCACATATAAAGAAGCAAGCACACAAACTCAAACATAGAAGCACAGCAAAATACATAAACTTCTCAAGGGCAATAAGGCATGGGAAATAATTGCTGGCCTAGTCAGCGAATCCCACACCCCGTAAAAACAAAATTGAAACAATCACACATACAATGACACACACACAGACACACACACCCAATCACATACACATACAAACATACACACAGGCATGCACACACGAAGACATTCAGATACGCAATCAAATTCACAGAAACGCACATGTGAACACACACATACATACACACATATGAACACAATATAAACAGAAACTCACACAAGCACAAAAACACACACAAGCACACAGACTCAGATTCTCACATATTAATCCACATTTACACAGTCACACAAACACACACACACACACACACACACACACACACACACACAGGCACAAAAGCATAGATATCCACGACACAAAAAAATACATACACTTAGGCCCACAGACATACAGACACACACAAACACACATAAACACAGAGACACAGGGAGACAACATAAACAGAAGCTTGCACTATCACAAACAAACACACAAGCAGGCGGACTCAGAAGCTGACATTGTAATCAACATTCACACAAACACAGACACACACACACGCATACACAAACACATTGATGTCCGCAAAACAAACACATACATACACAGACACACACATACACACACATGCAAACACAAATACACTCAGACACACACACAAAGTGAAAGACTGACATGCAGGGACGCACCCAAATGATTGCTTGCAATACTCATACAGACTCGAGTACACACACTCAAGCATTGCCTCTTCCTCTTGCATACATTGCCATATACATGCCCACAAAGAAAAATGCACTTACACTCATACAAATATTGTCAGACAAACTCTCTCTCACTCACACAAAAACCCTCACAGGTGGACACAAACACAGAGTCCAATGCATGCACACACACACACCCACACACACACACATACACACACACATACGACACCTATATGAATGCCTACACACTTACACGCATAACATTGTACACATACTCACACACACATATTTCCAAAAACAGACACAATAATATGACACTCTCTGACTCGCAAATGCACAGAACGACACATGCACACACAAGAAGAGAGGAACATAAAAACAAGCGCATAAACACACACAGAAGCATTCACACACAGATAAATAGGCACACAGATGCACACACTCATACATATAGTAATCTTCAATGGAAAACACATGTCGTTCTCTCTCTCTGTCACAGTCGCTCTCTCT
>JANJGN010000053.1:220000-742500 GCA_026770705.1 Isurus oxyrinchus | reverse complement strand
AAAATGATAGGTGGGTGGGAAATTTGCAAGGAATCAGGGAGAGGGAATCTAGGTCAAGAACAAAAGCCAGAAAGGAGAATGAGACAAGTGATTGGCAGAGAAATCAAGGGCAAGAATCAAACAGGGCTCAGTGAAATATCGTGGGAACGGGACAAGTAATGCAAAGAGGACAAAACTCAAGTCTTTGTGCTTTAACACGAGGAGCATTCGCAAAAGAGTGGATGCATTAACCGTACACGTAGGTGCAAACAGGTATGATATAGTCGGGATTACGGAGACATGGCTGCAGGATTACCACGGTTGAGAACTGAACATCCAGGATTATTCAGTATTTAGGAAGGACAGATGAAAATTAAGACACGGTTGCACAGCATTGCTGGTTAAAGAGGAAATTAACGCAATAATGAGGAAAGTATATTAGCTCCAAGTGTGGAAATTGTGTGGTTCCAGCTGAGAAACACGAACGACGATGAGTCAAAAAAAAATATTTAACTTTTATGTTGTATATGGGCCCCTAACCTGTTGTGGTGATGCTGGGAATGTCATTAATCAGGAAGTTACTGACGCATGCAATAATGGAAGATCGGGATTTAATCTGCATATCGATTGGGAAAATCAAATTAATAACAATACCGTAGAGGAGGAAATACTGCAGTGTAAACGGGATGGATTTCTGGACCAATACATTGATGAACCAAACAGAGAACAGGCCATCATAGACTGGGTATTGTGTAATGAGAAGGAAATAATTGGCAATCCAGTTGTATAAGGCCCATGGGGATCAGCCATCATATTAAGATAGAAATACTCATCAAGAACATTGTTGAGTGTGAGACTATGGTCCTGACTCTTAGTAAAGGAAAATACGTTGGTATGAGGCGCGAGTTGGCTATGATGGATTTGAAAAGGGTTACTTAAAGGGATGGTAGTGGATAAGCAATGTCCAACATTCAAAGAACACATGGCTGAACTGCAAACATTGTTTATTCCTGTCTGGTGCAAAAGACAATCAGGAAAGGTGGCTGAACCAGGGCTTACAAAGGAAATTAGAGGTTGTATTAGGTCCAATGAAGAGGCTTGCAATTTGGCCAGAATAAAACAACAGGCCTGAATGTCTGAAGCAGTTAAGAATTCAGAAAACGAGAACCAAGGCAAAGATTAAGAAGTTGAAAATGGAACATCAGAATAAGCTTCCGGGGAACATTAAAACTGCCTGTAAAAGTGTCTGTAGGTATGTGAGGATAAAACTATTGCTGAAGACAAATGTTCATTCAGAAACAGGAAAATTTAAAGTGGGGAACAAATCAATGGCTGTACAACTAAATTCACACTTTGGTCCTGTCTTCACACAGGAGGAAACAAATACCATTCCAGAAATGAGGAAGAACACAGGATTTACAGAGAGAAAGGAACTGAAAGAAATCATTATTAGTAGGGAAATGGTGTTGTGAAAATTGATGGGATTGAAGGCCAATGAATCACCACGGCCTGATAATCTACATGCCGGAGAATTAAGGAACTGACACTAGAAATTAGGAATGCATTGGTGGTCATCCTCCGAGATTCTACAGACTCTGGAACAGTTCCTGGAGATTGGAGGGTACATAATGTAAGCACACATAAAAGATAAATTACCTAAGCTACTTCGAAAACAGTGGCAGAATGGGGGAGAGTCAGCATTTATTTATGAAAGGGAAATCATGCTTGACAAATCTATTGGAATTTTCCGAGAACGTAACCAGGAGAGTTGATGGGGGGGAGACAAATGATGTGGTTTATTTGGAATTTCAGGAGGCTTTTGACAACGTCGCACATAGAAATTAAGGTGTGAAAATAAAGTGCTTGGGATTGGAAGTAGTTTATTAAACAAAGATGAACAAAGATAAGGAATAAACTTTTTTTCTGAATGGCAGGAAGGGACTGGTGGGGTAATGCAGGCATCGGTGCTGGGAGCCCAGATATTCACATTATATATTAATGATTTAGATGAGGGGACTAAATGTAATATCTCGACATTTATGGATGACGCAAAGCTGGTTGGAAGGTTGAGCTTTGAGGAAAATGCAGAGAGGCTTCAGTGTGAGTTGGACAAGCTGAGTGAGTGGGATAATGCATGACAGATGCTGTATAATGTGATAAATCTGAAGTTACCCACTTTGCCAGCAAAATCAGGAAGGCAGGTTATTACCTGAATAGCTATATATTGAGAGAGGGGAAAGTGCAACGAGACCTAGGTGGCCTTGCACACCAGTCGGTGAATTTAAATGTGGAGGTGCAGAAGGTGACAAAGAAGGCAAGTGGTATGGTGGCCTTCATAGCGAGATGATTCGAGTGCAGCAGCAGAGATGTTTTGCTGCAATTATACAGGACCTTGGTGAGAACACAGCTGGAATATAGTGTGCAATTTTGGTTTCCTTATCTGAGGTCGGATGTTCTTGCTACAGGGTAAGTGCAGCAAAGGTTTACCAAATTGATTCCTGGGATGACGGGACTGATCATTGAGGAGGGATTGAGTCTGTTAGTATTGAATTGCCTGGAGTTCTGAGAAAAGAGAGAGGTCACATAGAAAATACTAAATGGACTAGACAGGGTAGATTCAGGAAGCGTGTTCCCAATGGTGGTGGAGTCCTGAACCAGGGGTCACAGTCTGAGGACATGGGGTAGACCATTAAGGGCTGAGATTAGGAGACATTTCATCAACCAGGTATTTGTGTGCCTGTGGAATTCGCTACGACATATAGTAGTACAGACAAAAATATTGTATATTTTGAAGGAGTTAGATATCGCTGTTGGGGTGAAAGTCATCAAGGGTATCTGGTGAAAACGGGTTCAGGCTATTCAGTTGGATGATCAGCAGTGATCATAACGAATAGGGGGGCAGGCTCGAGGTGCCGAATGGCCTACTCCTGCTCTTGTTTTCTATATTTATATGTTCCTATGTTTCATACAAAATCTCTCTTTCTCTCTCACACTCTCTCTCTCTCTCTCCCTCTCATACACACACACACACAAATAAACATAAACATACACACAGAGAAACAAAAACACACAGGCACGGCACACAGACAGATCTTCAAACAGACACGCAAATGCTCAAATGCAAATACACGCATAGTAATGCAAACATAGGCAGACACTAAAGGATGCCAACATGCTCACAAAACTACTCACACAAACAGGGATACTCATGCATGCACACAACATCTCATAAACACTCCCACACACCAATGCACAGAAAAACACATGCACACCCACACAAACAGCAACACACATAAAACAGACACAAAAACACACTCATAAATGTTCACACTCACAGAAAATTTCACGAAAACTTATGCTCTCACATACATAGCAATATATCACAGGGACATAGACACACGACTCTCCCCCTCTGTCTTACACACACACAGACTAACACGAAAGAAACAAATGCATACTCACTCACACACAAACACACAGGCACACACACACACACACATACACAGACACTCACAGAGAGACACACACACAAACGCACATACACAGACACTCACAGAGAGACACACACACAGGCACACACACACACACATACACACAGACACCCACAGAGAGACACACACACAAACGCACATGCACAGACACTCACAGAGAGACACACACACAAACACACACATACAGACACTCACAGAGAGACACACACACAAACACACAGGCACACACACAAACACATACAGACACTCACAGAGAGACACACACACAAACACACATGCACATACACACACACAAACACACAGGCACACACACACACACATACACACAGACACTCACAGAGAGACACACACACAAACACACAAGCACATACACACACACACACCCACACAAACACACACAAACACACAAGCAGAAACACACACAACTCTCACACACAGCACAACTGAATGAACCAAGGACCGTCAGGCACACATATGGAGGATGATTCGCTGATGCACACCACTGTGCCTATCCACTCTGATGACTCCGGGAGTGTCTGGCCTATCCGGATTCCCCTTTCCTGTGACCTCAGCAGCTCCAGCTCCATGTGCCGAGGAGCGTGCCACTGCCACACAGCCGGACCCCAGAAGCACCTCCAGGTCTGGGATCTCCAGAGGGCGCCCGTCAAGGTCATCACAAGCAACAGGCTGCATCCACCTCCGCTCTGGATATCTGGGTCCACGAATAAGTAACAGCCAATTTAGGGAGGTGAGGGAGATGTAGTTGCAGAGCCTAGACAAGTGTGTTCATCACTTTTACTTCGCTAATGTAAATTACCTCCCCAGGATATTTCTTTTTCATGTCTCCTTGTTATGATGAGCAGTATTCGTGTCAATCAAATGTGAAACTTTGATTTTTGCACAAGGTAAAGGCAGATGTCTCAGAGAAGGGCCCCTTCCCTGTGCTTTGTGCAGCCTTCAGACCAAAGTGATGGTCCAGCTTCACACTCAGTGACACATCACTGATGCCTGATCATGGACGGTGCTTGCTATTGCTGACAGAATGCAGTGGGCAGGCGTCACAGAGATTCATCATTCTCCCTGTGTGCTCTCAGGGACTTTAAGCTGGTGCTGGCCCCCATCTTGTCAGCACCAGTCACTGGTGACGCTGTGATCCTGAAGGGGTGAGGTGCTGAAGGCTGACAAAGGATCAGGTATATTAACGTTCCATGGCTGCATTTCCATGATATGATCCTGATCGCAGAGCGCAAGTGAGCTGCCCTCAGCCAGGCAGGAGTTAGGCATTCAGAGGGGAGATGTGAAGATCTATGGAGTATCCGCAATGCATGTCATCATCACCCTCCGGGAATAGAGCGAGTGGGGAGCCAACGGAATCGCCATGACAGGAGTATTCCGACAGAGGGTTGGTGAACTGCCATCAGCCAGATTTCAATCAAACGTTCACAGATGCATTCTGAGGTTCTGTGGTGTTTCCTCCTCAATTCTGGCAGCAGTGGGAGAAGCCCTAGTCTCCCTTCATCCTCTGACCAGTGCGACTGCCTCACTGTCGTCATGTTCGCCTTCCAAGAACTCATCACCCACATTCCCGTCCACGCCCTCCTCATCGGAGTAGATGCCCAGATCCTCCATCTCCTCCTCAGTCTGCTTATCTGCCCGTAGCAGCACCAGGTTATAAAGGGAAACCAGGGGATAGTGGTGCATCACACCCTCTGTGGACTATATTGGCGGGCTGCATCAGACAGGCCCAGGCTCCGGATACATTTCCAACATCCTGGTTGATTGCTGCAACAAGGCGCGAGGTGCAGCATAAGCTTCATTATAATTTCCCTCTGCTGTGGTCAAAGTTCACCCACACGGGTGCCATCGGCCACATCCTCTGTGGGTAGTCCTTCTGCCTGGGGAGCCATCATTGCAGCCTTTCTGGGAGATGGAAGTCGTCAGGGAAATGAGACCTACTGAGACATCCTCCTGAGAGAAGTAGACACACACCCTGTTCCCGGAAGGATCCATCTTCCCTCCAAAAACCAGAAAGAGATTTGTGACGAAAATGGAGATCTTCAGCTCCAAGGCTGACCATCAACGGAGCTGGACAAAGTGCCTCAATAAGCTTCTGCACTCTGCCAATGTGAGGGGGATATCCATTCTGGGCATGAAGCCTGGCATTGCTGCTTAAAGCATGTCAGGACTCGGGTGGGCACAGGGTATGTGACGCTCGGCGGCACTAAAGGAGCCTGCGCCCATGGTCAAGGTGAAGAAAACAATGTCAATGGTAAATGATGGCAATGAGGAGAAAGAACTGTAGATCATTTGGAGGATTCTCCAATCACTGTGACACGATGAGACACCACGGCACCCTTCACCTCTTGTCCTTGAAGAAGAAGAGGGAGCACAATGCTCTCGAGCTACACAGGGCTGTTGTTGGACCCCAAATCTCCGTGTTATTGTACCTGTGGAGGAGAGGGCAATGCACATTGCCAGAATGCCATCCACAGAACGTTGTGGTTTAGAGCAAGTCCCCCCTCCAAGGCTCACACAGCCCCATCGTTGATGCTGTTGTCCAGGGGTGTCGGGGATGAGGGATTGGGGAGAGCTGGGATTTGGGATCAGCAGCTCCGTTCAGAATGGTAATGTGTAACACAAAACTACGGGAGTGTTTAGCCAGGGAGTTAGTGAATGGCAGCAACCGAGTACCGGGGTAACTTTGGAAGAAGGTCACGAAAAATGAAAACTCTCTTTATGACCTCACCTCATGAATGCCTTGTGATTCTCCCACAGATCCCGGAGTTGCTGTCCTACCCTCCAGAGAGAAGTCAGGACTCGGACACCCGGAGCAGGTAGACATGTCCGAGGACGCACCATCGGCATTGTTGCACTCTGCAGGAACCAGGCCTGAGACTCGCACTCCAGTGGGTACATGTGTGGACATAGAGTGGGTAACACTGGGTTATTAGCACGCCACCAGTTCACAACAGGATGTATCAGCGACAGAGCTTTCTGTGATCAATAATCTTCTCGCCATTCCAATCATCCCCCAGGGAAGGATATCAGCCATTGCTACCCGATCAAACCAACATATGGCTCCGTGTTCATCATTTTTCTCTGACACACTGTGTGTGGCATCCAGTAAACCTTGTTCATGTGTGACATGCCATTCAGATACAAGATGCATGTCATGCCATATCGCTGGTGTTTCGAATTTCCTCCTCTCCCTTCCACGTCTTGGTCCACACTCTTAAAGGCAGCAATCATTTGGAGCGATGCTGGATGAACTGGCCACGATTGACATCCTGCAGGGCCCATCGGCGCCCACATGCCCTGAAATCTAGTTAAATTTCACTGTCCTAACATTTCTCCCTGTACTTGGCGTTACCAAGGATGGGCCTGGTAACGTTGGTCCCACAGGCAGTTCCTTCATGCCGCACCACCGAACCCCGTAGAAATTGTTGTGCAGAGACGCAACTTGGACTGCAGGTGCATCCGGATTTGGTCTGTGCATAAGGTCATCTCGGTCCTGTGGGGAAAGGAGATGGTGAAACCTGTTAGGTGCTGTGTTGAGCAGACTGTCAAAACTGGCTGACAATCTCTGATCCCAGAACTTTCAAACAAACCCCAATACAACATTCGTCCGGTGGTGACAAAGGCCCTGCCTGTCACTCACTTGTTTCAGGTACAGAAACTATATCCTATACACGTTGTCCACGACAAGGCCTTGGGTGCGAAGAGACTATTGTCCACAATCTTCTGGAATGTCCCCTAACAATGAAGTTCTGGAGAGAGTTATAATGTTTTTTTTAAATCGAGGTTCATCCTGAGCAGCTCTGTGACACAGGACGCTGTGCTCTACGGGCTGTTCCCAGTGGCACACACCGATATAAATATCAACCGCTGCTGCAGGACCATCACGGCTGAGAACACTTGCTTTTCCAGTGCACAGCGTTCTCCATGACCGAGTGTTTCACACTGACACTTTCCAAGGTACAGGACTACTTGATACATAAGGGGAAACAGTTGAAAAGTTGAAATATTCGAGCTCTGTGATTCACGTTAACTCTTGATCTGTTAACCAAGGTGTAATGTGTAATTGATATGTTTATCTGGCACATATTTACTATTCCTTTATGAAGTTAGATACAGTTTGAAAATGTGACTGTCACAGAGCAGTTGCTCTTTCAGAGACTGGGAGTTCATTCAGTTTATGAGGCAGCCTAAATTCTGTGTGGGACACTTATCGGAACGTGAGTGCAGGGCCATCAACTCGACCACATTAAGTATCTGTCAAAAAACAGCAATGGGGACAAGCCCTGCCACGCTCTATGCCTGAGATTCTGTGTCAGTGTCGTCGGAGATGAACTGGCCCACGTTGGAGAAAACAGCATCCGACACAGTGTGGATACCCCTGTGTGCACCTCAAAGTCATATCCACACATGTTAGTCATGAGACTTGGAAGTAACAGGTTGTGAAAATGTTAAGAGCCGCAGAAAGCTTCAGTGTCACTGACAGTGTGTGTCTCTGGAATGAACTCTCCTGTAAGTCTTTGTGGAGAAGGGCACACAGTTCAGGCACAACCTCCCTGCAGAATTGCAGCCAGCTCATGCATTGTCTCTCACTCTCTTACAGGTAATTCACCGTGTTTCTGTACTCACTTTGCAGTGGGAACTGCCTGAATCTCCTAAGCCTTATTCTAGCAGTGACTCGGATTTGAAATTCCTCCCACCTTCGGGCCTGTCCATCTGGTACACGACATTTTTCATGCTGCTGCTGCTGCTGCTCTGAGCCTCTCTGACTGGGAGGTAACCTCGTGCCACACCCATGACCAAAGAGACAGTTGTGAGCCGACTGTCGCATGATTTAACGCAGAAGTGATCCCTGTTGCTGCTATTTATATGGCTGAGTTTAGACACAACTGCCTCCTAGTTGTCCATACATCCTCCTCCAGCAGAGAATTCGTGCACTTGAAGCAAGCTCTGAGTGTCCTGTGACTCAATCGCCTTTTGAATATCCACATTTTCAGCAGAAACATAAAAAACATAAAGAACATCTAAACTGTGGCTATTCCGGACAAAATCCCTGTCTCTGGTAGGGCACGAAAACCCAGTCTTTTGAACACTCACAATATATTTAAATGTGACAGGCCAAGTTATGGATACGGTGAAAAGCAAAATAATGCAGCGTTCCAGGCTTTAAAAATAGACGTACACGAAAAAAGTCAGGAAGATTTCTTAATTATGTACACTGCATTAGTTATAACCCGTGGGGAGGATTTTGGGAGGAATGAAATTACTTAATGAAGTATCAGATGTGATTTTTTTGAATGTTTCCCAGGATCTGGAGAAATTGGTTATGCTGGGAGTGTATCTGTAAAGCAGTTATGTGTTCGGGGAGATTAAATCTACATTTCAAAATTATGAATGTTTTAATATGATTGATTAATATGAAATTGGCTCAAGTGGCTGAAATGTCAGGAATAGGAAATCACTGATTTAAGCTAATTGACAGTGCTAATGCGACACTAGTGTGGAACAAAGTTTTACAGGAGGCGAGAGTCAATGTTCTCATGGGTGGAGGGAGCGGCTGACCCAATAGGAACACCCTCCGAAGGGGATGGGAACG
The DNA here is from genome assembly GCA_026770705.1 of Isurus oxyrinchus. Classification (NCBI taxonomy): domain Eukaryota; kingdom Metazoa; phylum Chordata; class Chondrichthyes; order Lamniformes; family Lamnidae; genus Isurus; species Isurus oxyrinchus. The sequence continues at coordinate 733,419 of JANJGN010000053.1, read as the reverse complement.
GGTGGAAAGTAGGGTCAATGTAAGACACATAGCCCCGAGGACCTGGCAGCATTGCCATAAGAAGCTTAATGTGCTCACACGGGTGGGTAATGTCAGTGAATTCATCTCCACATGGCATCTCATGCCCAGAACAGCACCAAACTCACACACAGCTCAATGTACCACAGCCCTATCACTCACCCATCAGCATTCACAAACAATCAGGACTAATGCCTAAAATTCACAATAACCACCGCACTCTCACACACCTTCCACTGGCACCAGGCACACATACACGTAACTCCATTGATTCAGCTACGGCAGGTACATCACCCAACGCTGTACAACACCATCACTCACATTCTGCCTCTCTCACTGGCCAGACAACGTGAACCCTTAAACACAGGGAGGGGCTTAAGAGCCAGAGGGTGCCAGGCAAACCTTCAACCGCTGTGCTTGAGGGAGGAGATCGTTCTCTGTGTCATGGGAGCGGCTGTGACAGGAACTGTAACATTAGAAATCACCGTAAGTATTCAGGATGATGCGATGTTCCTGATTTATGTCCGTTGTGAACGCCCAGCCCACCCTCATCCTGCTGCCTGGGAAGATGCACAAGCTTCAGATGATGGTAACATGGACATCTTGCTTTCCATCCCGCCCACAACCTCTCAGCCCAATGCTCCCATTTCTGATTTCAAACTTGGCAATGACAGCCAAAAACGGACAGCTCCCCATTGAGACAAAGAGGGAGAGAGATGTGGGGCGAGAACGAGTTAGAGAGAGAGTTGGTACGAGGGGGATGGGAGAGAGGGAGGATGGGAATGCCAGGGGAGAGAAAATCATGGCAACACTGATGATGTAGCACATTAACTTGAAATGACACACAGACACCAGCTCATGTATTTGCACTGTATGTGAAATAGAGACTAGTGCAGATTCGGAATATGTATGTGCTGAATCACCGGGCACAAATGGGCTGCAGACAGGTCAGTTGGAAAGAATAGTTCCTGCGCCAGTTCATAGAGGGTGTGATCACAAACAGGTTCTGGTACAGGGGACTCAGATAGGAACTTTGCTGGGCTCTGTGGATTTGGACACAAACTCCACTAAAGCAATAACGGATCATGCCCTGATAAAGTATCTGGTAGACGTTGTCCCAACTTCCGCTGCAGTACAGGACAACTCTATACACAATCCCATCGCCGCAGTGGTAGCACAGACTGTGCCACTGAGATCCATGCATTCTGCCATGCAGGCTGTCATCATGGCAGTGGATCTCAGTGCTCAAAGGTACATGCAGATGTCCTCAGCAGTCTAGCAATCTGTGCTCCAGCAGATAACTAGGGTTGCTGAGGTTCCGGACCATGGGAGTGAGAGTGTCATCATGGAGCATGAATCTGCTGTCCTCTCTCAGGTTGACAGCATTTCTTCTGCTTTCAATGCCACTTCACCAGTTTCTTGCTGTCACCCCATCAGCCAGGCTACTGCAGTCCATCCTGAGGTGGTGCAGTCCCAGCATCAGTCCTCAAGCCCCAGAGCTGCTTCAGGCTGTCCAGCCAGTCTATCTGCAGCCTTTCCCAGTGAAAGTCAGCAGCCTTCCACCAGTGATGCTGCTGCCACTGAAGAAGTACTGTGTAGGAGCACTAGGTATTTCGAGGGAACATACAGGACAGGCACAAATCAAACTCAAGTATGAATAGTTCAGTTGTGTCTGTATAGTTGGATGTGTTGTTGGATAAAGATGGCAATAAAGAAGTTTGTGTCACTGATTTTTCTTACAGAATGGTGACCAATGGGAAGCTGTGATGGGGTTTCTCATATGGTTGTAACAGTGAAGAATGGTGGGAAAGTGTCCAATTGGAATCAGAGTCTTATCTCCAACAGCCTGTCCAGGTCAAAGGTGTCCATAAAATATCCACCCTGTCTCTTCCCTCTACTCTTGAGCTGTTCTCCGGATTCCTGGTGACATTGCCTATGCCCTTATGATAGTGATAATATTGTTACCACCCCAGCTGATGTTGCAACTGGGCAAGCCGGATCCCAGGGTGTAGCACAGCTGAATAGACCCTAACGCTTACATTCTTTGTTTGGAAACGTGGAAAGGGGCGACTGAACAGAATCACTGGAGACAGCTAACGAAGTTTTAACAAAAAAAATAATTAAACAAGGCAAGTTGAATTATGTTACAGTGCTCTTTCACCCACAATTCTCTCTCTCTCTCTCCCTGATAGAATGATAGATAAGTAGCTAGATGGATGGATGAATAACAGATAGATTGATAAATAGATAAATAGTTAGAAAGATAGATGGGTAGGTATATAGATAAATAGATAGATAGATAGAAAAAATAGATAGACAGACAGACAGACAGACAGACAGACAGACAGATAGATAGATAGATAGATAGATAGATAGATAGATAGCTATCTAGGTTTGTAAGGAATACACAAGTTACAAAAGGCTGTCTTATAATCAAAAGTTCACGGTAAGTCCACGGTTCATGTAAACCAAGAGGATACCAGTATTCAGACACACCACACTGAATCCATTTGACAAACACAACTCGAAGAAATGCAATGGAACTGATTTCAACTCCTCCCACCCGCTTGTCCCACCGTGAGCCGACTGGTCTCACTGAACTCCATCTTCCACACGAGGCTTTCTAATCCTGACTCTTCAGGAGCCCCTTTGGAATCTCTCCCACACTGACACTTACTCTCAGACTCCTTCTGCGAGGGATCACCTTTGAACTCTCCTTCCAATGCTCCTCTTCCCTGGGTCATCACATTCATTCAAGCTGTCTTCTATGCAGTCTTACTCAGCGACTCAGCTATCAGCAGTGCCGCTGCTTCACGTTCCCATGGCCAAGTGGTACAGGATTTCCATTGGTCACTTGGAACCTCTGACTTTTAACAAGAATTTATAAAACATGAATTCAGTTTCCTGCATACCTTTTATAGATTTGAACTTAGGGGCCTTCTACTCTGTTCCTTATTCTTAAATTTAATTAACACACATTTTCCTGGTTCATTATTGTTCCTTTGACAGGAAGGTCTTCTTGGGACGCCATCCGGATTCTGCATCACACTTTTTCCTTCGGAGCCTGTTGTGTATTTGTGGAAATTTATTTTCTCTGTAGTCTCCTCTTACCTGACTGCATCCTATTTTTCCGCTGTCTTCAAATTGAACTCAAACTGCTGGTTTGTGGGCCTGTCTGTCTGTGTGACTGTCTCCGGACACGGCAGGTGGGGGGGAGGTGTTGGAGTGCAAGACTTGCGCTGCTTCTCTGAAGCCCTGTTGCTAGGCAACCACACCATATTTTTCAGCTCTTGCTTGCTTTAAATTTTCAGAATCGCAAAATGCATTAGAAATGCAGACAGTTTATAAATTGAAATGAAAACTCAACTAGATATTTTCTTAACACAGACAAGGAAATACAAATCAAAATTAAACTTCAAAGCTAAGAATATTTCCTGACATCAACAAGGGCGGAGAGCATGATGCAGGATCACTTGCAGCTTAATTCGAGCGTAGGAATGGTGCTGCCAGTAGCAATGAATGTGACAGTCACCGCAGCTCCTTGGCTCAGATTCTCTCCAGTTGGTCAGTGTAGACACAAGTGACTTTAATTAGCCTGTAGTACATCACTGCATAAATCAATTGAAGACTTCCTTATTTTTCTCTACATGTTAACAATATGAAGGGTGCAGCAGAACACCATGGATTTGAACACCGGCTCCAGCATGTAGTGGATTGTTCACTGTGAGCAGTTCAGGAATCAGAAGCATTACTTCATCTCATCAATGGTCTGCTCCACGTTATTGCTGGTGGCTCCATTACTCTCTGTTTGCTCGTGTTATATTCACATGGTCGTTTTGCGGTTGGCAGTGTGTTTAGAGCCAGGGTAAACCTCGTACTACAAGAGGGCAACCTCTGGCCACGAAAGAGGTCCAAATACGATGGGAATGGCTGCCTAAATCAGAATGATATTATTGTTAGTGCTGCCAGGATGGTGAACATTCACCAACATGATGTACTGTGCATCGTCATATAGCTGCTGTAAATGATGGCAGCTCACCACGACCTTCTCAAGGGAAACTAGCCTGGGAAGCCCACGTCCATGAAATAATTACATTTGGGAAACATTGACTGACAGTTCTTTCAGTTAATAGACATTTGTCATGGGGGCTCAGCGGAGCCTTATTCACCATTGGTTATCCCTCTGTCCTGGTAAAACAACGGGTCCTCCCATCATACTTCTCCCTGCTCTGGGATAAAGTGATTTATGCACTTCACTCGGCATAGATGGTCTCCGTCACCTGGTGGATACATAGACGGACAGCATTCTGAGCGATGATGGATATGTTATCCGCTCCTTTCTGCAAAGTTCTGCTCCATAGAAGTGCAATGGAACTCTGACCTCCACTGCCACTGAGATCACTGTCCTCACCCTGGTGTGATGCTGCAAGTCATGTTGAAGAAGTTGACAAAGATCTGTGACCACCCCTTGTTTTATCAGAGCAGACTCATACTCTTTTCCTGAGCTAGGTGTAGTTTGGTAAAGTGTTCTTGGAAAACCAGGGGTGTTTAGGGCAGAGTCCACCTTGTCCACGCCCTTTACAGAATTCCCTCTCTCTGCAGCCTCTGAGCCAAGTGTTGATCATGTTATAGTCACAGATGCGCCACAACTAAATGCCCCATACCTCATCCAGAGCTGGGTCAGCAAATGATCTGCCCTCCCTGAATGTAAGCAGCTGCTCACAACAGAAGCTCCAAAAAAAAACATCCACAGCACCTCCACTAACTTTCCAATAACACAAGTCAGTCAAAGCCTCTCAGCTGCAAGTTAGAAGCCTGGTCCTTTTAAATAGAGCTAGATGGATGCGGGAGTATCCCCGTGTTCCTGAACACATGTTTAGCCAAGACTGACTAACGCAGGCGTTCAATGGATAGGCACATATTACGTCACTAAGAAATGTGCTAAAGCTGCAGAAACCGCCTGTCCAACATAGAGCACCACGTGGAATTCGCTGGGAGGTGAAAGGCCCCATGGTTCGAACCATTTCACGGTTTGGGCATTGTTACTCTGGCACCAGTGACACTAACCCGCTACAAAGGCTGGATTCATATATGGGTGGGGGCGATACTGAGGGAAGCATATCCAATTTAAAATTAAACTGCGTAAAAATGAAAGGGACACAATTTGCATGAGCAATTGAAAAAAGACAGAGGGATTTAGATTAATCAGAGGAGTGAGGCCATGGAGGCAAGAAATCATTAAGTGATAATATTAAAATTGAGGTGTTACCAGAAAAGGAATCAATGCAGCTCAGTGAGCATAGGGATGAAGGCTGAACGGGATTTGCTGTGAGTTAGGATACGGATAGGATAGTTTGGGATGAGCTGGGGTTTATTAAGGTCGGTAACTGAAGTTAACATTGGAATAGGTGAGTGTGGGTTGAGGAAATGGTGAGGGTTTATTCTGTAGCAGGGATGGGGCCGGGTGTTGATGAGTGATATTTTGGAGTTGGAAGGGGGCAAGATTGGGAATGGAGAGAATAGGTGTTCAGCAATCAGCTCGGGGTCAAACGGATTGCACATGGAGTGAACGGACTGGTTCTACCGCAGATATTGGCCAGGGGGGCTCGTGGATCCATTGGATCGGGAGCGGAGTTTCTGAGAAAAAAATGAAGGCAAGAGATTCCATTTTCCCAAACTTCAAACAATAAGAACAAAAATGAAGTTAATTTTCATTTTTCCGAGAAAGAACCGGAAAGAGTGACTTACCAGGTACACCAACAACAGCCAGGATGGGATAATAACCTGCTTGAATAACCTGAAGAGTGTAACCGATGCGAGAAGCTAATGACAACCAGTCATAATATGTAGACAGCATGTACAACCCAGAGGATAAACTCCTGTCCATTGTTGCAACGTTCCACTCTATTGTTCTCAGATTCTGATCTCTCCTCTCCCTCCTCCCTTGAGCCGCTGATCCCTCTCGCTGTCAGAGTTGAAAATCCTGCAGACACTATGTGATAACACATTGAAAGGAGTCCCTTATTTATTCAAGTGGCAAGGCCTCCAATGGCACAATTGGGGTCCATGGAGACAGACATTAATTACAGTCAATGAACAAACAGTTTTTGTTATTACCATTCAATCCAATACTTCTTTATCCAAATAATGTAAAATATTTACCTGATCCAGTTGGGATATATGAGGGTGGCTGAGTGAAGGAATGGTGGAAATAATGAAAGCTCTGGCGATAATATTTTACTCATCCTTAGATTTGGGTGGTGCCAGAGGACTGGAGGTTTCTAAATGTCCCAACCCATGTTTATTATATGAGAGATGGATACGCTCTGGAACGACAGAGCAGCCAGGCAATTTCGATGGTGGGAACATTTCTGGAGGCCATAATCGTAGACAGAAATATATGTTTATTTGCAAGAAAATACGGATTATAAATGAACAGAAGCATGGTATTGTCAATTGGAATTAATATCTGATAAACTTAATGTAGGCATTTTTCTAAGTAACGACAGTTATGATGAGGGAAGTGAGCTTGATGTTATGTCCATCAAGAAAGTATGAACAAGAGTCGTTTTTGGAGTGTTATAAACTGAACCTTATGGATTAAAGGGACAGTAACAGTGTGGATGTGATATTGGTGAGGAGACGGAATGCAGAGAGAAGTGGTGGCCGATGGTTGTTCTGACTGGAGGGGAGTTTAGCTCATGTTACCCGGGGATCGATATCAGATGCACTGCTCCTAATCCTACAAATAAAGGACAAATTATTTTATACAAATATAATAATTTCTACAACTGGAGGGAATGGTTTAAATATTAGGGATAACCCGTTTATGACAGATCTGACGAGATTTATTGTTCTCTCAGTGCTGTGTGACTTTGGAACTCATTGATTCAGAAGGCAGTGCAGGCGGCGTCACTGTGTATTTTTCTGGTAGCCGAACATAGACTCTTGTGATCAAGAGAATGAAAGGAAATTGGGGGTAAATAGAAATGTAGAATTTGAAACATAAAAAAAATCATCAATAATCATGTTCAATAGCGGAATAATACAGAGCTGTTGGAACCTAGAACACTCTGCCTGAGGACCAGGTCGAAGCCTCCTGCTCGGGCTGATGTAAAATATACTATGACCCTATCTCAAAGAAGTGCAGGGTCTGTCTCCAGTGTTTTTATCTTCCCATCAACATCACAACACAACAGTTGATATTTTAATGAGAGCTCTTTCGAGTGGCGAAGATCATGTCTGCGGTTTCCCCGGATGGTCAGAATCCACACTGGGTCTTTGGTGGGAAGTTTCACTGACAGGTACATGGAGGTTCAGTGGGACTCGTATGAGAATCGTCCCCACAGTGGAATGAAGCAAAATATCTCTTCAGTTCCCACACATTGATTTACATCCTTTCTTCAACAGTGAAACAACGGTGACATTTCAGGAGTCTGGGAGAGGGACCACTTCTTCCCAGATCTCTCTATAAATGGTCAGAGAGTTTGGCCATGGCCAAAAACCCTTTTGTTGTCACCACCCTTCTGTACGGCGGTGAGATTTGGGTCAGCTACCAAGGACAACTCCGAGTGCTGGAGAAACTCCTCCATCGATGCCTTCAGAGGATTCTCAATGTCAAGTGGAGAGACAGGTGAACAAACTCCAGCATCCTCAATGCAAACCTATCCTCCAATATCACAACCCTTATCATGTGAAGTCAACTCCACTGGTCTGGACATGCATCCACTTGTCAAACAATCAGCTTCAGAAGCAGATCCTCTTTTCACAACTTGCGGGTGAAACCTGATCTCAAGGAGGACAGAGACAATGTTTTAAGGAAACTCTGATGGCCACAGTGAAAAGAGAGAAAACTGGCATCGGCGTGCTGGAGGAAGTTGCCTCATCGAACAAGCTGCAGCACAGTCAGAGACTGACCACATGATCTCTAATGTGGAGAAGTGACAAACGCGGAAAGAGAGAGAACAGAACCCTGACTCAAGGAGTCCCCTTCCTCAGGGAAATTCATATCCTCCCTGCATGAAGACCTTTGTTTCCAGGATTGGGCTGCGGTCACACATGTGGACACACAAATCCTGAACCCTGGCAGCCGTCATTCTCGCTTCGAGCAAGTGATGATGATGACAATGTGATTACAATATATGGTTATGAGAATGGATTTAAAATTCAATCATTGTAATGGTTTCACGTTCAGGAAGCCCAAACCTGCCCAGCCCACCCCCCACCACCCCCCTCCCCACACCCCCACTCCCGAGCTAAAAGGGAGGTATTATGTACAGATGTAGCAACTTACAACTGAGCATCCATGAGGAGAGGTGGGCCATCAGCAGCAGCAGAATTGTAAAGCCTTCAATCTGTGACCTCAACCCCCACTCTTCTGTACAATAACCTCAGAGAATCTACAATGGCTTTAACTAAGTGCGGGAGGACATACGAGTGGCAGCACCAGCCATAATTAAACATGTGACTTCAAATGTATGGAATCTACACCACAGGACTCCGGGCCGGAAAAACAATACAAGCAACAAGCGACAGACGGAGCTGAGAAATCCCACAATCAAAGGTTCAGGTCAAAGCTCTGCAGTCCTGCCATATCAAATGGTAAATGCTGGAAAATTTAACAGCTCCGTGGAGCGGGTGGTACCACAAATATCCCACGCTCAATGCTGTGAAGCCCGGCACATCAGTGCATAAAACACGGCTGAAGCAATTCCAACCATTTACAGCGGGAAGTGCCTCACTGCGGATGTCCCCAGAATTGCAGGCGCAGTTTTCAGCCAATTCAATTTGCTCCACGTGATAACAAGTAACGATGGAAGGCACGGAATGCTTCAAACATTTCGGGCCCCAACAACATTCCAACATTAGTACTGAAGACTTTCAAAAACAGTTCCTCTGACATGTCCTCCTTCTTCCTTAACCGAGGTTTTCCACCCACGGTCGTTGACAGGGCCCTCAACCGTGTCCGGCCCATCTCCCGTGCATCTGCCCTCACGCCTTCTCCTCTCTCCCAGAAACATGATAGGGTCCCCCTTGTCCTCACTTATCACCCCACCAGCCTCCGCATTCAAAGGATCATCCTCCGCCATTTCCGCCAACTCCAGCATGATGCCACCACCAAACACATCTTCCCTTCACCCCCACTATCGGCAATCCGTAGGGATCGCTCCCTCCGGGAAACCCTGGTCCACTCCTCCATCACACCCTACTCCTCAAACCCCTCGTATGGCACCATCCCATGCCCACGCAAAAGATGCAACACCTGCCCTTTCACTTCCTCTCTCCTCACTGTCCAAGGGCCCAAACACTCCATTCAAGTAAAGCAGCATTTCACTTGCATTTGCCCCAAGTAAGTCTACTGCATTCGTTGCTCCCAATGTGGTCTCCTCTACACTGGAGAGACTAAACGTAAACTGGGCGACCTCTTTGCAGAACACCTGCGGTCTGTCCACAAGAATGACCCAAACCTCCCTGTCGCTTGCCATTTTAACACTCCACCCTGCTCTCTTGCCCACATGTCTGTCCTTGGCTTGCTGCATTGTTCCAGTGAAGCCCAACGCAAACTGGAGGAACAACACCTCATCTTCCGACTAGGAACTTTACAGCCTTACGGACTGAATACTGAATTCAACAACTTTAGGTCTTGAGCTCCCTCCCCCATCCCCACCCCCTTTCTGTTTCCCCCTGCCTTTTTTTCCAATAAATTATATAGATTTTTCTTTTCTCACCTATTTCCATTATTTTTAAATATTTTAAAATATTTTATGCTCTCCCCACCCCCACTAGAGCTATACCTTGAGTGCCCTACCATCCATTCTTAATTAGCACATTCGTTTAGATAATATCTCCAACTTTAACACCTATGTGTTCTTTTGTTCTATTTTTGTTGACATCTTTTGATGATCTGCTTCTATCACTGCTTGTTTGTCCCGACAACCAAACCAACCCCCTCCACTTCTCTCTTTCTTTCTCTCTCCGCCCCCCCCCACCCCCCCCCCCCCCCCCCCCCCCCCCCACCCACACACCTTAAACCAGCTTATATTTCAACTCTTTCTTGTACTCGAGCTCAAGTTCTGTCGAAGGGTCATGAGGACTCGAAACGTCAACTCTTTTCTTCTCCGCCGATGCTGCCAGACCTGCTGAGTTTTTCCAGGTAATTCTGTTTTTGTTTCAGCCAATAACTGCTCCATGAGTCCTTCCTCAACCAGGAGGGGGCGATGACACAGTGAAATTGTTACTAGACAAATATTACAGAATGCGAGGATAATGTTGTGAGGGAGCCGGTTTCGAATCTCACCAGGCTAGATGGTTAATTAAAATTCAACCAAAAACATGACTTATGCAACTCAAAATTATGATGACCACCGCTGCCACTCATGTATTCAGTAAATGCGCCCATTTGATTCAATAATGATTCGCTTTTTGGGAATGAAATCGGCTGTCTTAACCTGGCGTGAACTACATATGTCTCCAGATCGGCAGCAACCACGTTGCCTCTTAGATGTCCTTTGAACAGTGCAAACGGCAATAATTGCTCTCTGGCTAACGGTTTGTGTTCCTTCAGGGTCACTAGACCCATGATCACATTACAACCTTGGTACAAACATGGGCAAAAGAGCTAAGTTCACAAGGTGATGGGAGATTGACTTCCCATGTGACCAATGCCGCATTTGACCAGCTGTGGCATCATAAGGCCTCAACTAAACTGCAGCCCTTCGGAATCACGAGGAATTCCTGCGCTGTTTGGAGTCATCCCGAGCATAAATGAAGATGGTGGTGGTTGTTGGAGTTGAGTTATCACAGCTCCTGGACATCAGACAGTAGATCCTCGGGGTATTGTGCTCGGCCTAAAAAATTCAGCCGCTTCTTCAATGACATTTCATCATAAACTGAGAAGTTTTGGATTGGGAGAGAGAAGATTATCATAAAATAATACAGGATCTGGCCAAGGTAGCCTGGGAACAGTTACATGTGGGAAAATCTACAGAAGAGCAGTGGGGTGCGTTCAAAAAGGAAATGGGGAGGGTACAGGCTCAACATATTCCATCTAGGGATATAGGAAGGAGTTACAAGCACAGAGAACCATGCGTGACTAGAGATATCCATGTTAGGATGAGAAGGGAAAGAGATATTTTTCGCAGTTAAAAGGGGAGCAAATCAGCGGAGGCATTAGTGAAGTACAGAAAGTGCAGTGTGGAGCTTAAGAAAGCAATTAGGAGAGCAAAGATTGGTTATGAGAGAGTTCTGTCTGTTAAAAGTAGGGGACATCCCAACATTTTCTGTAAGTATTTCAATGGGAAGAGGATAGCCCAGGAAAGTTTAGTGCGCATTAGGGATTAAGGGGTCAGTCTATGGGTGGAGCCTGAAGAGATCTGTAGAGTGTTGAAGGAATACATCACTTCTGTCTTCACGCACGAGAATGACGATGAATGTATGGAACTTGGGGAGAGAGTCTGTGAGGTTCTTGAGATAAATTGCTATATGGCAAGAAGTTGGAGATGTTGGCACACTTAAAAGTGGTCAAATATCCAGGTCTGGATGATTTGTGTCCTAGAGTGACAAGGGAGGCAAGGGAAGAGATCTCAGGGGCTTTGACACAATTTTGTTAGTTCCTCTATGTCCACGGGGGAGGTGCCAGAGGACTGCAGAACAACAAATGTGGTTCCGCTATTTAAGAAAGTTTGTAGAGATAAACCAGGGAACTACAGGTCAGTGAGTCTCACGTCAGTGGTAAGGAAGGAGAGAATCTATCTCCCCTTGCAGAGGAGGCATGGTTTCATCAGGGATAGTCAGCATGGCTTTGTCAGAGGGAGGTCATGCCTAACAAATCTGATTGAAATTTTTGAAGAGCTGACCAGTTGTATAGAACACGGTAGTGCCATTGATGTACTTTACATGATTTCAACAAAGCTTTTGAGAAAGTCCCACATGGCACTCTGGTAAAGAAGTAAAATGCACATAGAATAATTTGATAAGGAGAATTCAAAATTGGTTTAGTTGTAGGAGACAGACGATGATGATAGAAGTCTGTTTTTTGTGATTGGAAGCCCGTGTCCAGAGGCGTACAAAAGGGATATGAGCTGTCTCCGCTAATATTTATCATTTATATAAACAACATTCTTGATAATGTTGCGGGATGGAGTAGTAAGTTTGCGGATGACGCAAAGATTTGCAGGGTGGTTAAGAGTGGGGTTCGGTGGCCTGGTCTACTAGAAGATAGAGACGTGATGGTAAAATGGGCAGATAAGTTTCAGATGGAATTAACCCTTAAAAGTGTGAGGTGATACACTTTGGAAGGGGCAATTTGACAATGAAGTAGTCAATGACCAGCATTACTCGCGGAAGTTCTGAGGAACAAAGGGAACTTGGCGAGTGTGTCCACAGGTCTCTGAAGGTGGAGGGGAATGTTAGTCGGGTGGTGAAAAAAGGCATATGGGACACATAGCTGTATCAATCAAGGCTTAGATGACAAAAGCAGGGACGGCATGTTGGTGTTGTATAGAGGCTTGGTGAGACCACAGCTGGAGTAATTTTTGGCAGTTCTGGTCACCACATTATAGGAAGGATGTGATTTCACTGGCGGGGGTGCAGAGGAGAATCACCGGGACGTTGCCTGGGATTAAACATTTCAGGTTTGAAGACAAGTTGTAAAAAGTTGGGTTGTTCTGTTGGAGCAGAGAAGACTGAGGGGCGACCTGATTGAGATGTTCAAGAATATTAGGTGCAGGAATAAGGTGGATAGTGTGCAGCTGTTCCACATAGTAGACGTTCAAGGTGAAGGGCAGAAGTTTTAGGGAGATATGAGGAAAATCTTTTTTACCCAGTGTGGTGAAGTTCTGGAATGCACTGCTTGGGAGGGTGGTGGAGGCGGGTTGCATCACATCTTTAAATGTACCTGGATGAGCACTTGGCACGTCAAACATTCAAGGTTATGGGTCACGTGCAGGTAACTGGAATTAGTTCGGTAGGTCAGGTCCTTCTTACGTGTCAGTGCAGACTCGATGGGCCGAATGGCCTCTTCTGCACTGTGTGATTCTGTGTGAAGTTAAAATTCTCGCTCATGATTGGACAATGTTCAGCACTAATCATGAATCGTCTGATATTGAAGCAGCCCATGTCCAACTGCAGCAAGACTTTGAAAATATCCAAGTGACAAATAGCAATGCAAACAGAGAATCTAGATCGATGAACAGACATCACGCCAGCACTGAGGGAGCTGGGACTCAGCAATAAGAGACTGATACCCACGTAATGCCGTTAGCCAAAAATTAAATTTTCCGGGGATAATTAGCAGGTTTAGATTTTGAAAAACTCAGAAGCCAAACAAGAGACCATTGCCTTCTCCCCCTGATGGAGCTACACAGGAGCTTGTTATGATCCTAATAATTGTTGCTCAATGTCACTGCTAAGTCTGTAGAGTAACAAATAAGTAGTTACGTAAACACAGGCACAAAATCAACAAGCACCTCATTTTGTACACATGAGCATAAACAATAAACACGCGTTTATTTGCACAAATATGTGTAAACAAACATTAACAAAAATAAAGCCCTGATGTAGAGTCATACAGAGTCGACACGATAAATCTGTCTCTCTTCACAGATGCTGCCAGACCTGGCTTTTGTTTTCTAGTGTTTTCTGTCTCTATCAGAAAAAAAATGTTACACACGTGCACACACACACACAATAGACACTTGGATTTTTTTTCTTATTGTCCACCGAATCCAAATCCCTGGAGCCAAGCGATCAGCTCCCATTAGGAGAATATTAAGTGTTGAGTCACATCTTCGCCTGAAGAGGGGACATTCCTCAGTAATGTGCATCACTATTTGTGTCCCTCCAGAAGTGCATAAGGGGGTTATAACTGAGGCATGGCCTGAGGAGATTTGCTGCAAAGGGAACCCTGCTTGTCACACATCTGCTTAGCCATGGCCACCCCATCGTGATAAATCAAAGCCTGCCATTCGATAAGCTGGAGTTAGTCACATGCATCTTATTCGTAACCCCTCGTATTTCCCAGTCCTTGGCCCAAAGGATGCCTTAAAATGTAAACCTTGCAGAGGGAGATTACTCCATATGGGGCATCGAGATGGAAGGTTGGAAATAGGTGGTTTGAATATAACATTGTACAGTGGCAAGTGTGGAGCATCGCAAATGTTTTCAACTAGCTTGTGGGTTTCCATCAATCTGCAGATGTGTGTAAGATTGATACTTGCAAGAACAGGGAGCCGGAGGAGGGTTGTTGAATGGAGAGTTGCAGTTATGATGCACATTATTGCATTCAAGTGAGTTCCAACAAGATGTGTGCGTGATGCGTTGTGCAACACAGTTTCACAGTACTTTGCTATGGAGTATGATGGGGCAAGTGCTGAGGCCCAGAGTGTTTTAGTAGCAGGACCCAACCTAGTTTGAACAAGTTTTATTAATATTTTGTAACTGGTTTGGAACGTCGCTGCTCTTTTCTCCAAATGATCCCGAGAGGGATCTAGATTCAGACCGAATTATGTTGTGTTGGGATCATACTTTAGCCTCTGAGTATCCACGAAAATAGGCAGTTTTATTTTGGCACTAACATTATGGAAATGTCATACACTGGATAGATGTTGATAGGAATTCAAGTTCCCATGTGCTGCAGTAGTCCTCAAATTTGTATCGTTTTTATCAACGAAATTCTACAGGGCGCAGAAGGATGGGTCTTGGGTTCAACAACAGATACCATCAGCAGAGATGAACTGGACTGGAAATCTTCTGTTTGCGAAGGAGCATTTCAACAACTGCCTACATCCAGTGTGGAAGCATTTTGGACAGTTTTAGGATAGGCCAGGATGCCACCCGCTCTCCTTGCCATCTGTGAGGTCCAGCAGCACGACCCCTTGTCATTTGGAAGCAATTTCCCATGTAGGAGGTAAGTGACAGACTTGATCACATGCACTTCACCCCTTACGGAAACCAGCTTGGTTGATATTAAACATTGTTCTTCTTCTGGAGATGTGCGTTGGAGAACAAATTCTCCAATATCTTAAAGCACATGGAAGGTAGTGAAATCGATCGATGGATGGCTGCCAGTGGGAGATCTTTTTCAGAGTCTGGTATGAAAATGGTTTTTGGAATTGTGACTGAGATTATAATTTTTGTGCAGAATGGAGTAAGCCAAGCATGAGCAAGGAGTTCTCATTACTCGAATGCAGTCTAAGGCCTCGTTGAATTTTTGACAGTTTGCATGCGTCCCATTGCGTATTCGTTGTATTGTTGATGGCTGGAAAGCAAAGACCAATGTGGATGAGCGATGGCCTGTGCTGACCATGTCAGAAATCATCCAGTACTGGGCACTGTGCTGGTTGTTGCTGACCATCAAAGGAACGGAGCCAGCACAGGACAGGTGATTATATCTGGATCCATCTAGCTAACTGGAACGTCCCCTGCTGCTTGAGGTCATGTAACAATGTGATAACGTTTCTGGAGGTACACTGAAGAGCAGTTCACCAACAATGTTTGGGCTCAGTTATCCCAGACAGTATGGTGGTTATTGAAGTCCCCTTTTTGGTGTCTGAGTGAGGGAGAGCTGACAGAACTTTCTTTTCCCAGTTGGCACTTGGAGGAATGTATTTATGATATGGAAAGTGCCGACACGAATTGTGTCACAGAATGGTGGTGATGAAACAGCAGCTGCATTAGCAATGTCTGATCGCACAAGCGCATAGCAGCCATGTTTAGCGAGGCAGGAGTAGCACAGCAGGTTTTAATCTTTGATGCAATAGCGATGTGCCACAGGTGTATTATGTTGATGGAGTTTTGGGTGACAAGGTACCCAATGAGGTTTCACTGTCCTGCCGACAGTCCCACAATATATCGTTCAAAGATTTGGAGAAAATGTCCAATTGCCATCAGTCTGGAGGGCTGCTCACTGCAGGATGGCTGGCTCTGGAGGGAATGGTGCTCCAGGCGCTTTCACATTCCTCATCCGTTCTCTTGAATTTCAATTTGAAAGTAGGATCATTTTCTTCATCAGGAACACTTCCTTTGGCAAACCATACATTGTAATAAAAATTGTCCTCCACAATTCTCCTTGTTGGAATGTTTTTCAAAGGTATCACTTCAGTAAGCCTTGAAGACAGCTCCATTTTTGTCATTAAGCACGGATTTCCACTTTTATCCTTAGGGATTGTTCCAGCACAATCAATCATGAACCTAGTAAAAAATCATAGTAACCATGGAAACATAGAAACTAGTAGCAGGAGTAGGCCATTTTGCCCTTATAGCCTGCTCCGCCATTCATTATGTTCATGGCTGATCATTCAACTCAATAGCCTGATCCTACTTTCTCCCCATACCATTCGATTCCTTTAGCCCCAAGAGCTATACCTAACTCCTTCTTGAAAACATACCAATTTTTGGCCTCAAATACTTTCTGTGGTAACGAACTCCACAGGCTCACCACTTTCTGGAAGAAGAAATTTCTCCTCATCTCAGTCCTAAATTGCCTACCCGTTATCCTCAGGCTGTAAGCCCTCATTCTGGATTCTCCACAATCGGGAACATACTTCCTGCATCTACACTGTCTAGTCTTGTTAGAATTGTATAGGTTCCATGAGATCCCCCTCATTCTCCTGAGCTCCAGCGAATGTAATGCTAATCGACTCAATCTCTCCGCATATGTCAGTACAGTATGCACTCACTCTATAGCAAGTACATCCTTCCACAGATAAGGAGATCAAAACCGCACACAATATTCTAGTTGTGGTCTCACCAAGGCCCTGTACAATTGCAGCAAGACGTCTCTGTTCCTGTACTCGAATCCATTGGCTATGAAAGACAAAATACAATTTGCTTTCTTTACCCCCTGCTGCACCTGCATGCTTACCTTCAGCGACTGGTATACAAGGACACCCAGGTCCAGTTGCACATTTCCCTCTCACAGTTCATAGCCGTTCATTTAATAATCTGCCTTCCTGTTTTAGCTACCAAAATGGATAACCTCACATCTATCCACATTATACTGCATCTGCCATGCATTTGACAACTCACACAGCTTATCAAAATCACACTGAATCATCTCTCTATCCTACTCACAGCTCACCCTCCCACCCAGCTTTGTGTAACATGGAAATATGGAGAAATTACATTTAATTCTCTTACCTAAATGATTAATATACATTGGTAATAACGGGTCCCAGCACCTGCAGTACCCCACTGCCTGCCATTTGGAAAGAAAAGACCTGTTTAATCCTACTCCTTGTTTTCTGTCTGACAATCAGGTTTCCATCCTTCTCAATACACGGCCCCCAATCCCATGTCCTTTAATTTTACACGCCAATGTCTTATGTGGGGTTTTGTCGAAAGCCTTCTGAAAGTCCAAATAATCACGTCCACTGATTCCCGCTCACCAACTCTACTAGTTACTTCCTCGAAAAATTCCAGTAGATTTGTCAACCATGATTTCCCTTCCAATAAACCCATGCTGACTCTGTCACTGCTTTCCACGTGCTCAGCTAATAAATCTTTCCTAATGGACTGTAGAATTGTCCCCAGTACCGAAGTCAGGCTGACTGGTCTATACTTCCCTGTGTTCTATCTGTGTCCCTTTTTTAAATATTGGGGTTGCATAAGCTCCCCTCCAATCTGTACGAACTGTTCCAGAGTCTACAGAATCTTCGGAAGATGATGACCAATGCATTAGCTATTTCTGAGGCCACTTCCTTAAGTACTCCGGGATGTAGATTGTCAGGCTCAGGGATATAACGACCTTCAATCCCATCAATTTCCCCAATACCATTTCGCTACGAATACTGATTTCTTTCAGATCCTGCCTCTCACTCAAACCTCTGTTCCCCAACACTTCTGGGATGTCATTAGTGTCCTCCTTTGTGAAGACAGAAAATAAGTAGGTAGGTACTTAGTTGGTCAACCATTTCTTTGTTCCTGAACATAAATTCCTCTGTTTCCTACTGTAAGGGACATACATTTGTCTTCACCAATCTTTTTCTCTTCACATCCCTATAGAAACTTGTACAGTCAGTTTTTATGTTCACTGGAAACTTTCTCTCACAATCTATTTTTCTTTACTTAATCAATCCCTTTGTCCTCCTTTGCAGAATTGTAAACTGCTTCCAATCCTCAATTCTGTTGTTTTTCTGGTCAATTTGAAAGCCTCTTCTTTCCATCTAATATCATCTCCATTTTCCTTGTAAGCCATGGTTTGGCCAACTTTCCTGTTTTACTTTTGCACCAGGCAGGAATAAACAATTGTTGCAGTTCACCCATGCACTCTGTGAATGTTTACCATTGCCTTTCCAATGTCATTCATTTAAGTAACATTTCGCAATCCATCATAGACAAGTCGCGCCTTATACCAGCATAGTTTCCTTTATTAAGATTCAGGAACCTCATTTCAGAATCAACTACGGAACTCTCCATCTTTTTGAAGAATTCTATCATATTGTGGTGGCTCATCCCCAAGGGGCCTCACACAACTACATTGCCAGTTATCCCTTTCTCATTACACAATACACATTCGAGGATGGCCTGTTCTCTCTTTGCTTCCTCAATGTGTTGGTCCAGAAAAGCATCCCATAAACACTCCAGGAATTCCTCCTCCACGGTATTGTTACTAATTTGATTTGCACAATCTGAATGCATGTTAAAGTCACCCATTATTACTATGTCCCATGATTACATGCATCTATAATTTCCTGTCTAATGCCATTCCCAACATCACCACTACAGTTTAGGTTTCTATATACAACCCCCACTAATGGTGTTTTGCCCCTTAGTGTTTCTCAGCTCTTACCATACAGATTCCACATCGTCGGAGCTAATACCTTTCCTCGCTATTGCGTTAATTTCCTCATTAAATAGCAATGCAACTCTACCACCTTTTCCTTTTTGTCTGTCCTTCCTAAATATTGAATACCCCTGAATGTTCCGTTGCCACCCCAGGTCACCCTGCAGCCATGTATCTTTAATCCCAATTATATCATACCCGTTTACATCTATTTGCAGGGTTGATTCAACTATATTATGCAAATGTTGCTTGCATTAAGGCACAAAGCATTTAGGATTGTCTTGTTAACATTACTTGTCCCATTCTCACTATGATTCATTGAGGCCCCTATTTGATTCTTGCACTTGATTTCTTTATCTATCACTTAATCTTAATCTGCTTTCTGTCTTTTGTTATTTTCTTTGATTCCCCTTCCTCTGATTTCTTGAATAGGTTGCCATCCCCCTGCCATTTTAGCTTAAACTCTTCCCAACCATTCGAGAAAACCACCTAGGACATCAGTCCTGGTCCAGCGCAAGTGTTACCACTCCAGTTTGTACTGGTCCCACCTCTCCCCGAATAGGCCCCAATGCAGCAGGAAACTGAAACCCTCCTCCCTTTCACACCATCTATTCAGCCACGTAGTAAACCGATATATCCTCATGTTTCAACTCTGCACAATCCTTCAAATGCTTGCATTAGAACTAAATGTGCTGGATTAATTATGTTTTATATTTTATCTATCACTTCACAGGTGCGACATGTTCTACAGAGTTTAAATACATATATATGCAATCCAGACCAATATATAGGATTTGGCACTTTCATAATTCCTAAATAACCACCCATTGTAATTCTCCAGATAACATTTCTAGATGCAGGTGGTATGATAATTTGATGCCCTTCCTTCCAGGTTTCTTTTCCTGAAGCTTGGCAAAGTCACCATTTTCTAATGAAATAATTACACACCAGGTAATAAGAGTCGCTAATACATTCTGCCTCTCTTCTTGTGTATGTGGTCTGATATAACTCTTTCATTTGCGAACCATTTCTATGCAACTCTTGAACTAGCCTTGAGCTAAATACCCCGACGGCATCCTCCTCCATTGTCTCTTCCTGAACAATCTTACCAAAAATGGTGTCAACTGATTGGACAACAGAAGCTTCTCCCTGCTGCTTAACTTCCTGTTGTTCCTGTTTCGTCCTGTGAATTTGTGGTTTTCTTATCCCACAATCTAGAAACAATCTAGGATGCTCCTTCTGCAGCACGTCTGTCGCAGCACATTAACAGCTGTTCAACTTCCATTGGCATCACTCGCATATGTGACCCAACTATTCCTTCACCCAAAATAAATTGGAAACGTGCAATGAGCATTTTTCGACGACTCCAACAATCAACTCAAGAGCTTTCTGCTTACGCTTTAAATTTAACTTCCAAAAGGTAATATGCTTTGCATCTCCATCAACCCCACCTATTATCATTTGCTCTTGCAATACTCACTCGGAACAACAAATATTTCCATCCCTCAGAATTAGGGATTGAGTAGCCCCTGCATCTCTTAAACCTTTAACAGCTTTACTTACTCCGCCCTCTGCACCTGAAATAATTCCCGTTCACGTTCAAAATCTTTAACATTTCCACACCCTGCACCCAAGAACACCCTGGGGTAAGGTAGAAAACATTCCTGCTTCTTTGTCTATCACTGATACTTCCATTTGAAAAGCACACAAACCTTTCATTTTTCATGTGCCTGAACCTCGGGCTGCACAGTTATTTTCATTCCAGAACTTTTCTGCACTAAAACGACCCCAACAGATGGTAATGTAAATGCTGTTTGTAGCCAATTACCCCTAAGAGAAGCACTTTATTCACATCTCCGTGCTAAATTTGTTTCCTTTTTTCTGTATCTACTTCCCCTAGTTAGAGATTTTCGCACTCATGGAAACATCTTCTCAACATCTATCCTGTCAGGCCGCACCAGAATCGTGTATTTTTCAACATGATCACCATTAATTCTGTTATACAATAATGAATAAAGGCCGAGACTGTTTATCCTTTCTTGAAAAGTCAACCTCATTAACCCAGAAATTAACCTAGCGATTCCCTGTGGAACTTCCTTCAATGCCAATCTATCATTTCTTAAATACTGGGGCCGAGAGGTGGTCTCATTTCTCCAAGTGCAGCCTTGTCGACACCATGTACCATTGTAACAAAGCTTCAATTTCCAAAACTCGAAACAACTAGGAAAATAAGTGGAAATACAATTTGCCTTTTCAAATACTTGCTGCACCTCCATCTAACACACACAATAATTTACAAGGAGAGAGACATCAGCGAACCATGTGGATGGATAGTGGCAACAAGTGTAAAATCAGTGGTCAAACTGAACGGAAAGTGAAAAGAAAGAGTAGGTAATTGATCTAACTGGACAGATAGTGACAATGAGATTCAGGCCCATAATGAAACTGAATGGATAGTGACAATAAGAATTAGATCAGCTATCTAACTGGATGCATAATGACAATACAATTGATGTCAGTGATCAATCTGGATGTATAGTGACAATAAAAGTGACGTCAGTGATCCAACTGGATTAAAAGTGACAATGCGAGAGAGGTCAGTGATCTAATTGGATGGATGGTGGCAATAAAGTTGAGTTCAGTGAAGTACCTGTGCAGTAGTGTCAATAAAAGTGAGGTAAGTAATGTACCTAGATGTCTGGTGTGAATAAGACTGATGTAATTGATGCATCAGGTTGGGTGGTGGAGATCAGACTTAATAAGTGATGTATTCACCAAACTCCAACTTAAGCACTCTCCTGCTGTCCAGAGCAATATCAGCACTGGCACATGGGCTATTTTTATTGTCTCTGACTCTTAACTCTGTTAAAGTTAGTCGGTAGTCGGGAAAGTTCTATAGTCCTTTATAAAAGATTCAATAGCTGAGAAAATGGAAAACATTGGCAGAATCGGACAGAGTCAGCATGGATTTAAGAAAAGGAACTCATGCTTGACAAATCGACTGAAATTTTTCGAGAATGTAACGAGTAGAGTTGGTGAAGGGGAGCCAGTGGATGTGGTTTATTTGGACTTTCAGAAGGATTTCGACAAAGTCCCACAAACGAGAATAGCGAGTAAAATGAAAGCGAATGGGTTTGGGGACAGTGTATTGAGATGGGTAGAAAACTGGTTGCCAGACAGGAAATGATGAGTAGGAACAAATGGGATTTAATCTGAATGGCAAGAAGTGATTAGTGGGGTACCGCAGCGATAGATGTTGGGAGATCAGCTCTTCAAAATATATATTAATGTTTTAAATGAGGTAACTAAATGTAACATTTCTAAAGTTGCAGACAACACAAAGCTGTGTAGGAGAGCGAGCTGTGAGGAGGATGAGGATATGTTTCAGTGTGATTTGGATAAGCTGACTGACTGGAAAAAATACATGGTAGATGCAGTATAACGTGGATAAATATAAGGTTATCCATGTTGGTAGCAAAATCAGGATGGACGATTATTATCTGAATGCCTATAAATTGCGTGAGGGGAGTATGCAATGAGTCCGGGTTGCCCTCGTAAACCAGTCACTGAAGGTGAGCATGCAGGTACAGCAGGCGGTAAAGAAGGCAAAAGAAATGTTGTTCTTCAAACCGAGAAGTTTCCTGTACAGGAGCATGGATGCCCTACTGCAGTTATACAGGGCCTTGGTGAGACAACACATGGAATAATGTGTGCAGTTCTGTTCTACTTCTCTAAGGAGGGATATTCTTGGAAAAGAGGGAGTGCAGCGAAGGTTTACCAGACTGTTTCCTGGGATGGCGGCACTGACATATGAAGAGAGATTGAGTCGGTTAGCATTATATTCGCTGGAGTTTAGAAGAATGATGGGAGAGCTCATAGAAACCAATAAAATTCGAACAGGACAAGATAAGTAGGTGCAGGAACGATGTTCCGGAATGTGGGCGAGTCAAGAACCACGGGTCACAGTCTGAGGATGCAGGCTAGACCATTTAAGACTGAGATGAGGAGACATTTCTTCATCCAGAGAGTGGTGAGCCTGTGGAATTCGCTACCACAGAAAATATTTGAGGCCAAAAAATTTAATGTTTTCAGGAAACTGTTAGAGATAGCTCTTGGGGTGAAAGGGATCAAAGGATATGTGGAGATACCGGAAGGAGGCTATTGAGTTGGATGATCAGCCATTACCGTAATAAATGATCGAGCAGGCTCGACATGCTGAATGGCCTACTCCTGCTACAATGTTTCTATGTTTATCTGCACCTGTCGGGCAGTGACAATAAGAACATGGTAGCTGTTTGTTCTGTTTGATACTCAGAATCATGGTCAGGTCAGTGATGTTCCAGGATGGGTGGTCACAATAATATCGAGGTGGGTGAAGTATTTGCAGGGGAAGTGACCAGATGACTGAGCTCAGTGAGGCACATGACAAATGTGCAAATCAACTATTCCCAGGACAGCTGGAACAGAGGCATGGATAGTGATTTATTCTCATTTTCCACTGTCCAATTCTACACTCCCAAGACAGGTATAGTCACATGGTTTAATAGTGAGCCCAACTCCCTTTCCAGAGTCACCACCAGACATTGACAGAGCTTCACATCATGATGCTGAATACATAGAAATTCTCATTTCGCACTCTCTCATCAAAACTCCCCAGCCTATCAGCGCACGGGGAAAAAGCTCAGACTTAATATCTCTCCAAATTTTTCCCATCAAACGCTTCCAAGTTAATTTCCTCCCGACGTTATATGCAGAGAGGTGGTCCCCCTACTCTGTCCATCATATACTCCCAGGGCAGCTACAGCACGCATTTAGATACAGATCAGACTCCCTGTTTCACTCCTATCATCATACACTCCCAGGGCAGGTAATGCATGGGCTTAGATATCCTTGTATCCGGCTCCATCAAACCCTCATAGCAGATATTGAATGGGTTTACATATACATTGCTAATTAATTTACACTGTCACCTTCCAGCATTATTAATGTAGGGGCAGCTCAGGATCAGTTAAAGAATAAAGCCCCTTATTGATTTTCTCATCAAACACTCCTAAGCCAGGTACAGCAAAGGATTAGATAAAAATAAAACATATTTGTTCAGTCTCACCGCCAAACACTAGGTTGTGCAGGCAAAGCACATGTTATATAGAAATTAAGCTCTCTCTCTTCTGTTCCCATCAAACACTTCCAGAGTAGATAGATCTCATTGTTAGATACAGGACAATCCTTCCTCTGTACAGTGCCCTTCAAACACTTTCAGGACCTGTACAACTTGATGTTAGAAGGAGAGTTAAGCATTCTGCATAATACCCACATCAAACACTGCCTGCCTAGTTCATGAATGTGTCAAGACACACAGTAAAGCTCCCTCCTCTCAGTGTCAATCAAACACTTACATGACAGCTACAGCCATGCACACTGAATGTTCCTCTACAGTGACCCATGAAACACACATAGGGCAAGCGCTGCACTGTCTTATATACAGCGGAAAGCTTCCTCTACACTGTCCACAGCAGGCTGAATTTAACCTGGAGAAGTGAAGTTAATGCAGGTCGGAATATAAAACAAAGTAAAGATTATAAAATTAACAGGAGGAAATGGAGGACCGTGGATTCAAGGTTCCCAGACTGCTAAATGTAGCAGCAGAGCTCAATAAAGTGGTTAAGAAGCCACATGGAATCCTTTCCTTCATTAGCCGAGGGGTGGAATATTACTGCAGGGAGGTTATGCGGGGAATATATAACACATTATTTAGGGAAGAACTTGAGCTCTTCGTGCAGTTCTGCTCACCTCATTTCCAGAAAGGATCTAATTGCTCTAGAGGGAGCACAGAGGAGATTTAAGGGGATGTTGCCAGGGCTAGAAAGTTACAGCTGGGAGGAAAGGTTTGACAATCTGGTTCTATCCTCTGTGGAACAGAGGAAGCTGAGGGGAGATTTGTTTGAGATGTACTGAATTGTGAGGGGCCTGGATAGTGTGGCTATGAAAGGCCTATTTAGCTAAACTGAGAGGTCAGTGACGAGCAGGCACCAATTTAAAGTGATTGTTAGTAAGATTATAGGGATGTGAGAAAGCATTCTCATGGGCCTGAGACTGACTGCCTCAAAGTGGCAGAAGATAAAGATACTCTTAACTCATTTTGAACGTCTCTAAACGTTCATCTCCAGAGACGTAACCTGCAGGGCTACGGATCGAAGTCTACAAAATGAGATGAGGCTTGGTTGCTCGGTTATTGACCGGGACAGGCACGATAGGACAAGTAGCATCTTATAGCCCACCCCAAAAAGCCCTTGGCATGTGCTGGTGTGTTTCTGTGTGTGTGTATATCAGTGCCTGTGCGTGCACGTGACTGTGTATTTGTGCGAGTACCTTTGTGTGTGTCTGTTTCTGTGTACGTGTTTGTGTGTGCATGTGCATTAGTGCATTTGTGTGTGTCTGTTCTTGCATGTGTATGAGTATTTGTGTTTCTTGTTTGGGATTGTTTGTGTGAATGAGTGTGTGTGAATGTGTGCGTAGGCATGAATCTGAATGTGTATGTGTGGTTCTGTGTGTTTGTTTTTGTGTGTCTGTGCATGATTTTCTACATGTGTGTGTTCATGAACTTTTGATTGCCTAAGAGAGACAGATAGAGAGAGAGAGAAAGAGAGAGAACAAGAGAGAGAGAGAGAGAGACTGTGAGAGAGAGAGAGAATGGCATGTGTTTTCCATTGAATGCTACTGTTTGTGTGAGTGTGTGCTTTTGTGTGCCTATTTATCTGTGTGTGAATGCTTCTGTGTGTTTTTGTGCTTGTTTTCACATTTTTCTCTTTTTGTGTGTTCGTGTGTTATTCTGTGCGTTTGTGAGTCAGATTATTGGTGAGGGGTTGTCTGTGTGTGCATATTATTGTGTCTGTTTTTGCAACTTTGTGTGTGAGTATGTGTACAATTTTATGTGCATGATTGTGCAGGCATCCAAATAGGTGTCGTGTGTGTGTGTCTGTGTGTGTGTGTGTGTGTGTGTGTGTGTGTGTGTGTGTGTGTGTGTGTGTGCGTGCATTGGAATCTGTGTTTGTGTGCGCCTGTGTGTCTGCCTGTGAGTGTTTTTGTGTGAGTGAGAGTTTGTCTGACAGTTTTTGTATGAGTGCCAGTGCATTTTTCTTTGTGGGCATGTACGTGGCAATGTATGCAAGAGCAAGAGGCAATGCTTGAGTGTGTGTGCTCGACTGCATGTGTCTGAATGAGTATGCATGCATGCATTTGAGTGCATCCCTGCATATCAGTCTTTCACTTTGTTTGTGTGTGTTTCTGAGTGTATTTGTGTTTGCATGTAAGTGTATGTGTGTGTCTGTATGTCTGCGTGTCTGTGTATGTACGCGTTTGTTTTGCGGACATCTATGTGTTTGTGTCTGCATGTGTTTTGTGTTTGTGTGAATGTTGATAACTATGTGAGCTTCTGTTTATGCTTGTCTATGTGTTTGTGATAGTGCAAGCTTCCTTTTATATTGTCTCCCTGTGTCTGTGTGTTTATGTGTTTGTGTGTGTCTGTATGTCTGTATGTCTAAGTTTATGTACTTGTTTGTGTCGTGGATATCTATACTTTTGTGCCTACGTGTGTATGCGTGTGTGTGTGTGACTGTGTGAATGTGGATCAATATGTGATCTTCTGAGTCTGTGTTCTTGTGTATGTTTTTGTGAATGTGTGAGTTTCTGCTTATATTGTGTTGATATGTGGATATTAAATGTTTGTGTTCACATGTGCGTTTCTGCGAATTTGATTGCGTATCTGATTGTCTTTGTGAGTGTATGTGATTGGGTGTGTGTGTGTGTACTTGTGTGTGTGTGTGTGTGTGTGTGTGTGTGTGTGTGTCATTGTATGTGTGAGTGTTTCAATTTTGTTTTTACGGGGTGTGGGATTCACTGACTAGGCCAGCAATTATTTCCCATGCCTTATTGCCCTTGAGAAGTTTATGTATTTTGCTGTGCTTAACTGTTAGAGTGTGTGTGCTTGTTTCATTATATGTGGATATGCATGTCTATATGTGTGTGCATGTGAGTGTGTGTGGCTTTGTGTGAGAGTGTGTGTGTGTGTTTGTGTGTGTGGGTGTGGTGTGTGTGTGTGTGTGTGCACGAGTGTGTGTGCGTGTGAGAGGGAGAGAGTTCCTTTTTGTATGTGTGTATTTCTCGAAATGTGTATCTGTGTGTCTGTATGTGTGTGCATACGAGAGTTTGTGTTTGTGTGTGTGTTTGTGCGCCTTTTGTGTTTGTCCGAATTTGTATGAGTTTTTGTGTATTAAAGTGCACGTCTGTGAGTTTTTTAATGCACTTTTTATGGATTTGTTTTTCACTGTCTATGCAAGCATTTATACACCCACTCCTAATTTCCCTTGACAAGTGCTTGTGTTTTTCTGTGTGTGTGTGTATGTGTGTGTGTGTGTGTGTGTGAATGTGTGTATGTGTGTGCATGTGATTGTATGTTTGTACGAGTACCTTTGTGTGTGTTTGTTTCTGTATACGTGTTTGTGAGTGTTCATGTGTGCGTGCATGTGAGTGTGTGTGCGTGTGCATAAGTGCGTGTGAGTGTCGCTGTGTTCGCATGCATATGAGTATTTGTGTTTCTTGTTTGGGATTGTTTGTGTGAATGAGCGCGAGTGCATGTGTGCGTGTGCATGAAAGTGAATGTGTATGTGTGGTTGCTGGTGTTCGTGTTCGTATGTGCCTGTCTTTGCTTTAGTGCATGTGTGTGTTCATGAACATATGATTCTATACGAGAAAGAGGTAGAGAGAGGGAGAGAGAGTGTGTGTGAGAGAGAGAGATAGTGAGAGAGAGGCAGAGAGAGATAGACAGAGAGATAGACATATACAGAAACAAACACACACAAAGGTACTCGTACAAACATACAATCACATGCACACACATACACATATTCACACACACACACACACACACATACACACACACACAGAAAAACACAAGCACTAATTCTCAGTGATCGAAATTATTCACTAAAAGCGTGGATACTGTAGGACAGTGCGTCATTTCAATTGTATTGTATGCTTACATTTTAATGATGTAACCATGTTTTTATATCTTTCATCTTAATGAATGCAACCTGGTTATGCTGGAGTGCCATGAGCAGATCTCGTCTGATACTAGCAAAAGGATGGAGCTTTGGAGAAGAGTTTCTGTCTGAAAACATCGCTGATGTTCAAATTGAATTTTATAAATTGGAGGGAGTTTCAACTAAACGGAAGGACAGATAGATAGACAGACAGTCACACACCACACATTCACACACAGATACACCCACGCTCACACACACACACACACACGCACACTGACATAGATATACAAACATTTTAGGCCACGTCCCCGAGGTGTGGTTTGCCACTGACGCTTCGCCCACAGAAACTGGTTGAGACAATGACCACTCGGGAATGTGTGAATGTCCTTCTTCCTGCCCCATGTCGCTGTGATCACACGCATTGTTGGCATGTAGCTGAAGACAAAGCTGAGATCAGAGTATTACCATGTGGAGGTGGTCATAGATCGTCAGGGTGGGGTTAATAATCCAATAGGACGGTCGGATTTAAGGGGTCACCTTCTAAAGCTAGGGCCAGATTCAGGAAGGTGTATAAAGTAATAACGCTAAAGGACATTGTTTTTTCAGTCGGTAGATTTGTTTGTGCAACCGTTCTAAGTTGTGCAGGGAAACCTGTTGAAGGACCTTACAACTGAGCCAGACCCCAGTTTGCAGGATATCTAAGCACCCGGTGTCCTTGTGAGTATGTGCTATTGCTTAGAGTTTTAATAAAGGTGTTTCACATTCAGTGAAACAATATACAAGTAGTTGTGTACCATCAATGTCAAGAGTTGAGATCAGAACTTTTGGCCAGAGAGAAGGGGATCTCACAGCAGCACAATGAAAAGCACAGGTGACACTTTAATTCAGTTTTAAGAAGGGGTGAATATAAAGGTTAAATATGAAGGTGCAGTCGCCAGTTCAATGGAGTGGATGGTGAGTGCAGGGTGGTGTCTGGGGAGAGACATGTCCTCTTGGCTCTCCAGTGTACAGTTACTGCAAAGTTCCACTTAATTCCTTGCAGAAAAAGTGATTTGCAAAAAAAAAAACTTGGTGATTGTGAAAAAATTATCTCAAAGGAATCAGATTGTTCTCCACGGTTTGAAGCCAGAGTTTACACCTTTGTGGGAAATAATGGAAGGGGTGTGTATGTGTGGCCCAAAGCGAGGAACACACACACAGTGAGAGTGAGGAGGGTTCAGCGGCTCGGGCTGCGCAATGGACAGGCTTCCCGAGTCATTGTGAAATAGCAACTCATTGCTACATGTGGGATTTGATGTGTTCACATTTTTCTTGTCTCTGTGTCTCTCTGATTTCTCTCCCTTGGCCCCTCTGTACCTCTCTCTCTCTGTCTCTCTGCTCAGCTATTTCTTTCCATGTGTAATATTTTAACACATGTAAAAAAAGTACATGAATTAGATTAGTTTTTATGTTTAGTAGGAGGAGGATGGGCTGGGAGGTGTTAGGATCGGGTGTGGAAGGAATGTGTCCCATTTACAACTTGCCTGTTCCAGCCCCACTGTGGCGTTTGGGGGTGACTTGTGGATGGAGGCAATTGTTCTATTGCAATCATCCCTTTTCTTGTCCCTGATGTTTTATTGCAGCTTCTGTGACTGGGACTCATAGAGTTAGAACGATTCAAACTGCAGCTTTTTTGCTGCCTTTCATGCCGGAAAAGATTAACCCCTTCAATTCACATCACTGAGACTGATTCTCTGGAGATTAACACCTTGTGCTTGCAGGATCTTGTTTTGTGCCCAACATTCCTGCAGCCTTCCCTGCAGAATGGGGAGAATGAGGGAGAACAGCAAGAGAGAGCAATACTGAAGGGATAGTGACGCGACTATAGAGAGGGAGCTGAGTGAGATGGATCTGGGGGTCTCCGAGTGTGGAGACACTGCCCATCACCCAGGCTCAGGAGGAAAAAACCCTCACCACGTTCTTCCAGAAGGTAGCAGCAGTTACAGAAATAACACTGGGACATTGAGAGGGTGAATCCCAGTGTCTTGCTGAGCTACTTTGTTTAAAATACATTTCCCCACCCGGCCGCTTTATCAATTCTCATCTAAAACACTTTTACCTGGCAGTTCTCAGGATTCACTGTATGGGATTTCGCTGTGCACAAATACCCAAAGAATATCCTCAATTCCATCAGTGACCACACTTTAAGAAAGATAATTAGTCGACTGTAAAACAGTCAGGAGTGCTCGAATTTAATTCGTAAACGTGAAGATGTTACAATTCCAAAATAATGCTGGCATCTTATATAATGCGATGGATTAAGGGTTCAATGAAACTTGAATTCACTTTATTTAGGGCCAGAATGTCTTGTTCTCTCTCTTTCTGCATCTCCATCCAATGCAGTTGAGAGCGAGGAGAGTGAGAGGTGGAGCTGGAGTTGGGGGCGGGGAGGTGGCGGTGGGTGTGGTGCGGGACAGAGAGGTAGGGAGAGAGAATGGCAGAAAGACAGAGAGAAGAAACTGATGGGAACTGCGAGATAGAGTGGGATAGAGGGAGAAATCAAAGCTTGAAGTGAAGGGCTATGTAACTGATGCAGCGAGAGAGACAGCGAGTGTCATGGAGAGAGGGAGAGAGTGCACGAGAGTGTGAGAGAGGGACAGAGGGAGAGAGGGAAAAGATTGAGGAAACATAGAGAAAGAGAGATGGAGTGAAATATTGAAGATACAGTGAGTGAGACAAAAGGAGATATATAAATATATACATACAGAGAGAGAGACAGGCAGACACAGAGAAAGAGAGATTGATGCTAACAATGTGAGAGAAGGGCAGAGGGAATAACAAATGGAACAGAGGGGCTGAATGGACACAAGGTATATGGTGGGGGTGGGGAGAGTGACATGTTCTCCAAAGTGCCCATGTCCCTGGTGGCACTGGCTGTGGGATCTTTCCTTGCACGTTTCCTGGCATCTTTGTTGCCATGCAATTTTACAGACACATTATTACACCAATTGTGGAATGTTTCTGGGGGCCTGGAATTAAATTTGGAAAGGTGACGTGGCCCTGTAGAGGCCTGTTTTTATTCCTGAATAATTCCAGAGCATTAGGATGAATGACACATTCGAAAGGTGAAAGGGCTTCATGGGGGTAGATTTTGAAGCAATCAGCAGTTTTATCTCCACCTCAGATTTTGGGAGGGAATTAAGACATTTCTGAGGGTGGAGGGGTGTAGAAGGAAGTGCACGTAGCTAATGAATCATTGCTACTTGCGGGATCTTGCTGTGCACACCTGACTTACAGCCTCCTCTAAACTGTGACCGTGCTGACACTGACTTAATTGAGTTTTACTGAAGACCTGATTGTGAATTGTTTCCAATTCCTCCACAAACACCCTCCACCCCCACAGTCCTCTACAAATATCATTGATTAATGAAATACACGGCCTCACTGGCATGTGCCATAACTTAAAACTGAGATGGAAAGCTCTTCAGAGAGCATTTCCATCAAGAGTCGCCCTGTTTTGGGGAGGGAAATGGACAGAGACATCGACAGGTCTGAGCGGATATGGGGTGGAGTGCAGTGAATGCTTGGGGGCAATCCCAGAGTGAGAGGGTGAAAGATGATTTTAATGGTTTGGATGAGTGGGCAGAAAATTGGTAAATGGAATTCAATCCGCTGAAGTCTGAGGTAATGCATTTGGGGAGGGCAAAAATTGCAACGGAATATTCAATAAACTGGGAGAATATTGAGAGGGATAGAGGAAGTGAGAGGCATTAGATTGGATGTCAACAGACCCTGATGATGGCAGGACAGGTGGATAAGTTCATAAAGAAAGCAGATGGAATGTTTTTTTTAATTTGACGAGGTATTGAATACAGTAGCAGGGATCTAATTTTGGAACTGTGATAAAATCGCTGGATATTCCACCACTGGAATTTTGTGCATTATCCTGGCCAGCAAATTACAGGAAGGACATAATTGGTCTGGAGAGAGTACAGAGGAGATTTACAAGCATGTTTCCACGGCTGGAAAATTGTGAGCTATGAGGTCCGATTGAGTAGGTTAGAGTGGTTTCCCTTGGAACTGATGAAGCTGAGGGGTGACCTGTTTGACGTTTACAAGATCATAAGGAGCCTAGATAGTTTAGACAGGAAATTCCCGTTTCCCCTCGCGGGTAGGACAATTACCAGGGCACACATTGACGGTGATTGGTAGAACGATTAGAGTTGACATGTGAAAAAACTTTTTCACCCAGAGAGAGCTGGGTTTTTGGAACCCGTTGCCCGGATTGGTGACGGATCAACGCATTGAAAAAGTACCTGGATCAACACCTGAAGTGATGTAACCTGAAAGGATATGTTTCGCGCGCTTGAATGTCGGATTAGAATGGGTGGTAACATGTTTTCCTCCATCACAAACACATTGGACTGCATGGCTTATTTCTGTGCTTTAACATGTCTATGCTTGCATGGAATAGATGAGGGACAGTTCTGGGCTAAGTGGGTATAGATCGGGCTGTGGGGGTGTCAGTGGGAGAGAGACAGTCCTGGACTGAAAGGGTATGAAGAAGTTTGTGGGGTCTAAATGGCAAAAGGACAATTGCGGGCCTAATAAGTATGGGGGTGGGGAGGGGGGAGTTGGGGGGTGTTGCGGGGCTGTGAATAGCAGAGTGAAAAATATGAACCATCACTGTCTGTGTGTATGTTTTCAATGAGTCAGTGACACAAATGAAGGGGGTCATCAGAACTAATGAGGGGGGCTGAGAATTATTATGTGTCGGGGGTTTCTCAGAAATATTGACGGCAACAAAATTAATGGGCGTCTCAGAATTGTTGGGGCTTGAACCTAATTAATGGTGACGTCCTCATAATAAGGTGGGTGCAGAATAAAGAGCGGGAACGACAAGTATTGAGAAGGGGCCATACATTCCAGCGCCAGCAATTTAATTTAAAATCTCTCTCTATCCGGGAGTCTGAGAGTCTATAAATCCATCTCTCACTCTTAATTTCTCCTGTTCTCCGTCTCTGTCTGCACTCTCACAACCTCTCCATCTCCGCTACAATATCGCCTATCTCTCTCTGATTCTGTATCTCCTTCTCTCAAACTCTATGTCCCTGTCACTATCTCTCCCTCTCTCTCTTTCTCGTTCATTCTTTCTTTCTGTCTCTTTTACACACTCCCTCTGTTTCACTGCCTGTCTCTCCCTCTCTCTCCATGTCACTCAGTCAACCTACTTCTCTCTCTTTCTCAAACACTCTCTCTGTGCACCCGCTATGTCTGTCTCTCTGTCTCTCTCTCCATCTCTCTCCTTGCCTGTCTGTCTCTCTCTGTCTCTCTCCGTCTCTCTCCTTGCCTGTCTGTCTCTCTCTCTCTCGCTGTCCATTTTTCTCTCTGTTTCTCCCTCCGTTTCTCTGTTTCTGACTCACTCTCGCTCTCTCCCTTTTTGTCTTACTCTCCCTCTCTCTCCAATTCCCCCATAACCTGCAATGTTGAACCTGAATTGGCCCCTGAGCCTTAACTAATGACCCCTACCTCGCTTTTTTTATATGACCTCACATCCTCTGATCCGGTTCTCTGCGAGTTGTTCTCCTGTTTTCTGGTATGGGTATTCCTGTCTAATCAGTGTGATTGATCGCGGTGATGGACATTCAGTACAGCGAATGGGTGAAGAGAGCAGGTGGGACGTGGCTTGTTCACTCCAATCAGACTAAGGGATAACGATGACACATAGGCACCTCAGCCAATGGGAGCGTGGATATATTACGATGTGGAATTTCAGTCCAACCACTGGCCGATAATGATGATAGACAGGCAGCGCGGCCAATGGGAGGACAGGGACTTCAGGGCGTCCGTTTTTCTGTACAATTAGTGAGGGGCATCCATGATGGACAGGCAGCCCGGCCAATGGGAACTCTCAGTGTTTCGGTTATTTTCATCATTGAATGAACTGAAGAATTGGATTAAAGGGATATTTCAGCACAGTCTTCAGCTGCTGTCTGAACGGTTTCTGTGTCACAGCGTAAATCCCAGTGTTAGTGCAGCAGCTCAGGAGCTGCAGCATGAAGCCCAATTCCTGAACAAACTTATTTAACAACACACTGAAGAGCCCCAATTCATACATCCGCTTCCATATAGAATACACCATTATCATTGACCATAACAGGATGAAATTGGCTGAGATCACAAATAGTAAAATGATGGATTTCCTTCGACTCTCCATCTCTGGGTCTCTGGGTCTCTCCCCACTGCTGTGAGCCCGGAGTCTCCTGCGGGCTCTGCTGCTCAGTAGAATGTGTCTGACGATGAGAACATTGAGCAGCAGAATCAGGACAAATGGGACACACGGGGTTAGAATGTGATGGAGGAACACGATTGTTACCCAGACCGGAGAGGACAGAATATCCCCTCTGGAAAGACAAAACCAGGGGCTGTTCTTCAGCCCATACCGACCTGTCAATATAAAATACCAGAAAATGTTCTTTAAACAGCTCAGCACAGTCACTGTTCCCAGAACCACAGCAGCTGTTTTCTCGCTGCAATATTTAATTTTCAGCTTCAGGCAAGTAATTGCCACAAATCTATCAAAGGTGAAAGTGACGGTGAACCACACAGAACAGTCAGTGGCTGCATAAAGAAGGATGGCGTGGATATTACACAGGGGGATGGACTTCAGGAAAATGGCCTGTTCCCAAAAAACTATCGGAATTTGTCTCAATATCAGATCCAGGATAACGACCAGTAGATCCGCCACGGACATGGCCACCAGGTAACAAGTGACACATTTGGTCAGACCACAGTTTTTACATTTCAGGATCACAATTGTGATTAAATTCACTGTAAAGAAGGGAAAGAAAGAAGGACATTATTCACCAGGCTGATAAAGGTAATACCAGTTTGCTTGAGGAGTTGTTGATACCTTGAAATGTGTGACGGTATTCAGTAGTGAACTAAAATAAATGTATATGAAGGAACGTAAGAGGAGGTTGTTGATGCAATGGAAGGAAGCAGAGATTAAATAAGAAACATTGCATGTGAGGAAGGAGGTTGTGAAGAGTATCGGGGATGTCAGGCATAAAAAAGGGGGACCCAATGGAGACTTGGGGATGAAGGGATATCGACACGACACAGGGATGATGGGTAGGAGCCATGTGTGATGGGGAACCGAGGGTGGCTGTGTCAAACCAGAGGTGATACGTGTGTTACAGGCTGGGTAGGTAATTGGAATAATTTCTCATTATTACCTCTTCTCCACTAACTCCAACAAGATGCAATAACTTGAAAGATTGTTTAACCCCTGCAGTGCTGTAGCTTTTAAAAACAGTCACAAAGTAAACTTTCTTGTTATTTTCAGAGTCAAATGAAATGATAAAACTCTACTTAGTACAACAATGGAGAGACAATGCATAACAAATGGTTACCCCATAAACACACATATGAAAATATCATCTAGAAATATAAAACACACTTAGATTATTAGAAGTTTGGAAGATAAACTGGTCAATATTCTACAACGCTTCAGGTGGTGGTTGAAAACTTTTGCAGGTCTGAAGGATTCATTTTTGATTTCTTGAAGATAAATAATATCTGTTACAGAATGCTTTAATAAAGTCCTTAATACAATGTCAATTATTTTTTTATAAACTACCTCCATGTCCTGTGATAAAAAAATCGAATTTCCATTGTCCACAGATTAACATTCCCGTTACGAACAAATTCCGAATCTCTCCTCCATCCTCCCAACAAGCTCATGCGCATGTGACATGTCTGTAACATGAATATCTGGAGACACATTCTCCAGGGATGCGGGGTGGGTTGGGGGAGGGGGGTGAGCTGGTTGGGGGGTTGGGGCGGGGTGGAGCCAGGAGTGACAGGAGGAACAAAACAAAAACAGAAATACCTGGAAAAACTCAGCAGGTCTGGCAGCATCGGCAGAAAGGAACAAAGTTGACGTTTTGAGTCCTCATGACCCTTCAACAGAACTAATTAAAAATAGGAGAGGGGTGAAATTATGAGCTGGTTTAAGGTTGGGGTGTGGGGTGAGAAGCGGCGGGGGAGTGGTTATAGGGACAAGCAAGCAGTGATATGAGCAGATAACCAAAATATGTCATAGACAAAGGAACAAAGAGGTGTTGAAAGTGGTGATACTATATAAAAGAATGTGCTAATTAAGAATGCAAGGTACAGATAGATCTAGTGGGGGTGGGGTGAAATACACACACACAGTCATGCACAATTACATGGGCGCACACACAGACATGCACAGTCATTCACACAGAGAAGCACAGGTGCGCACACAGACTTCAACACATACACACAGAATAACAAGCACACACACACAGACACACACAAATAAACATACGCACATGCGCACAAACTAGTGCCAACACAAAGTGAAACACGTGCACTCACACGTAATTCCACACATGCAGTTGCACACCTTTATGCACACATACATAAACAAGCGTTCACATGCAGGCCGACACACTCACTAAAACACAATATTATCCTCTCTTAAGCACAATCACATGAACGCACACATGATCACACTGAAAAATGCAACGACATTCACACACACACGTTCAAACAAGCTAAATTTCTCGCTCTCTCTTACAAACACACGCACACATAAACACAGAAAACAATCACACACACTCACATGCACACAAACACGCAGGCTGACAAAATACATCCACATGCACACATAAACACACATATATGAATACACAGATGCATTGACACACAAGAAGCACACACGCCTGCACACAGTCGCACACACATAAACACACACACATGCACCTACGCACACAGACACACACAGCCACACTCACAAACAAACACATAAACACACACACACAGACACAAACACACACACAGACACACACACACAGATATAAACACAGACTCGCATGCACACTCACATGCACACAGCTCGCACACAGTCACATGCACTGACCTATGGGCACATGTATTCACATTTGAAGACACACAGACATCCACACAGACACAAATTGCACAAAGTCATAGGCTGTCTCTCACCCGCACACACACATGCACGCATGCAATCATAAAGACACAGACATACATGGACAGATATACACAAGTACAATAAAAATAACAGCCATATTTATGGAATCAAACAGACCAAACCTCTGACTGAAACATCAACACAGAATAATAATAATATACCTCACACTAACTCTTTCTCCCTCTTTCTCTCTCTGTGTGTCTCTCACTGTCTCCCCCTTTCTCCATCTCTCACACACACGAACACACAAACATGCATGCAAACACACGCATATGACACACACGTACATGCACTCACCCAAACATGTGCATACTGACAGACACACACACACATATGCACAGGTACATCCACAACCAAGTGCTCGGAGAGGCACACATACATGCAAACAGATGCGCACAGACATGCACACACACTCTCATACACACTCACAAACACGCACACAATCTCTCACATACACACAAATGCTTAGGCACGCATATGCACATGGACCTGCATTCACGGAAGCACTGGCACACAAGTGCACATGCCTACACATAGCCGCACAAACGCACATATGTGAACACACACAAACGCATGCACACACAGACTCACACACTCACACACGCAGACACATACGCAGATGCACGAACACGCACACAGCCTCACACACACTCCCACACAAGGAGTCACACACAGACAGACAGACAGACTCACAAAAATACACACAGACGGACTTGCACACAGACAGGCATGCATATGTATAAGGACTTTCATGAACAGACGCACTTAAACACACAAAGTGCACATGCCTGCACACAGTCAATCATGTGCACACCCACATACCCACACACACCCTCACAAATGGACTCATGCACAGGCACACACAAACACACAGACACAGGAACACAACAGAAAGAGAAACTCGCACAAGCACAAACAGACACATAAAGACACAGAAGCAGAATCTGACATAGTTATCAACATTGACACAAACACAAACACAGATGCACGCAGACACAAACACATTAATTTGTGCGAAACTCACGCATACGTACACAGACACACACACACACACAAATACATGCAGACGCACACACAATCTAATTGAAAGAATCACATGCAGGGATGCACCCAAATGCATGCATGCATACATATACAGTCTCATGCAGTCATGCACACACACACTCAATCACTGCCTCTTCCTCTTGCATACATTGCCACACACATGCCCACACTGAAATATGCACTTACACTCATACAAAAACTGTTAGACAAACTCTCTCTCACTCACACAAAAACATGCACACAAGTCCACACAGATGCACACACACTGATAGACACAAACACACACACACACACACACACACACACACACAATGATACACACACACAACATATGTGGATGCATACACACTCACGCACAGAAAAATGTCCACATGCTCACAGACATTATTACAGACACACTGATGTGCACACACAGATAAACTTCTCAGACACTCTCTGGCTCACAAACTCACAAAACCACACATGCACACACACAAAGAGAAACACGTTAAAACAAAAATAAAAACACACACACAAGTATTCACACACAGAGTAATTGGCATACAAACACAAACACTAACACATTGAGTAATATTCACAGGAAAACACACGCCGTTATCACTCTTTCTCTCTGACTATCTCTACCTCTCTCTCTCTCACTATCTCTCTACTCCTCTCTAGCTCTTTCTCGTACAGAATCATATGTTCATGAACACACACATGCAGAAAAGTATAGACAGATACATACGAACACAAACACCAGCAACCATACTTACACATTTACATTCATGCACACGGACACATGCACTCACGCTCATTCACACAAACAACCCCAAACAAGAAAGACAAATACTCATACACATGCAAACAGAGAGACACACACATGCACTTATGCACACGCACACACACACACACACATGCACTTATGCACATGTGAACACACACAAACACGTATACAGAAACAAACACACACAAAGGTACTCGTACAAACATACAATCACATGCACACACATACACACATTCACACACACACAGACAGAAACACAGAAGCACTTGTCAAAGGAAATTAGGGGTGGGTGTATAAATGCTTGCATTGATAGTGAAAAACAAATCCCTAAAAAGTGCATTAAAAACTCACAGACATGCACTTTTATACACACAAACTCATACACACTCGGAGAAACACATAAACGCACAAACACACACACAATACACGCACGCACACACACACAAACACAAACTCTCACATGCACACACATATAGACACACTGATACACATTTCGAGAAATACACACATACAAACAGGAACTCTCTCCCTCTTGCACACACTCTCTCTCACACACACACACATACATTCACTCACACACACACATACTCCCATAGAAAGCCACATACTCTCACATGCACACACATATAGACATGCATATCCACATATAAAGAAACAAGCACACACACTCTAACAGTTAAGCACAGCAAAATACATAAACTTCTCAAGGGCAATAAGGCATGGGAAATAATTGCTGGCCTAGTCAGTGAATCCCACACCCCGTAAAAACAAAATTGAAACACTCACACATACAATGACACACACACACTCACACACATCCAATCACATCCACACACAAAGACAATCAGATATGCAATCAAATTCACAGAAACGCACATGTAATAGACATATATGAACACAATATAAACAGAAACTCACACAAGCACAAAAACACACACAAGCACACAGACTCAGAAGCTCACATATTTATCCACATTCACACAGTCACACACACACACACACACACACACACACACACACACACACACACACATTCACACACACACACACACACAGTCACACACACACACACACACACACACACACACACATACACACACACACACACACACACACACACACACACACACACAGTCACACACCCACACACACACACACACACACACACACACACACACACGCACACACACACACACACACACACACACGCACACACACACACACACACACACACACACACAAACACACACACGCATACACACGCAGGCACAAAAGTATAGATATAAACGAAACAAACAAATACATACACTTAGACACACAGGCATACAGACACACACACACACACATAAACACACAGACACAGGGAGACAATATAAACAGAAGCTTGCACTATCACAAACACATACACAAGCAGACATACCCAGAAGCTCGTGTAGTTATCAACATTCACACAAACACAGACACACACACACACAGACACAAACACATTGATGTCCGCAAAACAAACGCATACATACAGAGACACACAGACATACAGACACACACATACACAAACAAGCAAACACAAACACATGCAGACACACACACAAACAAAGTGAAAGACTGACATGCAGGAATGCACCCAAATGCATGAATGCACACTTATACAGACTCATACAGTCGAGTACACACACTCAAGCATTGCCTCTTTCTCTTGCATACATTGCCATATAACATGCCCACAAAGAAAAATGCACTTACACTCATACAAATACCGTCAGACAATCTCTCTCTCACTCACAGAAAAACACTCACAGGCGGACACACAGGTGCACAGAAACACAGAGTACAATGCACGCACACACACACACACACACACACACACAGACACACACGCCACCTATATGGATGCCTACACATTCACGCACATAAAATTGTTCACATACTCACACACAAAGTTGCAAAAACAGAAACAATAATATGCACACACAGACAACCCCTCAGAGACACTCTCTGACTCAAACACACAGAACGACACACGCACACACAAAAAGAGAAAAATGTAAAAACAAGCACATAAAAACACACAGCAGCATTCACACACAGATAAATAGGCACACAAAAGCACACACTCACACATACAGTAATATTCAATGAAAAACACACGTTGTTATCTATCTCTTTCATGGTCTCTCTCTCTCTCTTGCTCTCTTTCTCTCTCTCTCTATCTGTCTCTCTTACGCAATCACACGTTCATAAACACACACATGTAGAAAATCATGCACAGACACACACAAAATCAAACACACAGAACCACACTTACATATTCAGATTCATGCCTACGCACACATTCACACACGCTCAATCCCACAAACAATCCCAAACAAGAAACACAAATACTCATACGCATGCAAGCACAGACACACAGAAATGCACTAACGCACATGCACACACAAACACATACACAGAAACATACACACACAAAGGTACTCGCAAAAACACACAGTCACGTGCACGCACATGCACTGATATACACACACACACAGAAACCCACAAGCACTTGTCAAGGGCTCTTTGGGTTGGCTATAAATGCTGGCTTCGACATTGAAACAAAAATCCCTTAAATCATGCATTAAAGAACTCACACTCACACACTTGTACACAGTCACACACATACACTTTCGTAGAAACATATAAGCGCACTGACACACAGCGTACGTGTACGCACACGCACACAAACACAAACTCTCACATGCACACAAATGTAGACACACTGATTCACATTTCAAGAAATGCACACATACAAACAGGAACTCTCTCCCTCTACAATGCACACACACTCATGCACACACGCCACACACATACATACTCTCACAGGCACCCAAACACTCTCGCACGCACACTCATATAGACATGCATATTATCATATACAGAAACAAGCACACACACACTCAAACACAGAAGCATAACAAAATATATACACTTCTCAAGGGCAGTAAGGCTTGGGAAATAATTGCTGGCCTAGCAAGCAAATCTCACAGCCCATATGAACGAAATTGAAACACTCACACATACAGTGACACACATACACACACGTACACACACACACACACACACACACACACACACACACACACACATGCTCAAACACATACACACACAAACTCACGCATGCGCACGCAAAGACACTCAGACACTACATCCAATGCACAGGCATGCATACAAAAAAACAACCACTGGTTCAATCCAGGGAAATGAACAACTGAACACACAGCCGTACACACACACACACACACACACACACACATGAGCAAATCCACAGGCACCCATACGGATGAACACATTTTCACGTGGATGAAGATGCACACATACTCACACAGTGAATTGCAGAAACGGGCACACTCACAGGCAGACACAGAAAAACTCTCACAAATGCTAAGAAAAAACAACACACATACACTAAGAGAAACACATAAGAATAACCACACAAACCAGCACTTTCACACACAGAGAAAC
The DNA here is from genome assembly GCA_026770705.1 of Isurus oxyrinchus. Lineage (NCBI taxonomy): Eukaryota > Metazoa > Chordata > Chondrichthyes > Lamniformes > Lamnidae > Isurus > Isurus oxyrinchus. The sequence goes on along the minus strand of JANJGN010000053.1, from coordinate 691,273 downwards.
TTCCACACAAACACAAGCACCCACATATGTAACAATATTCACACAAAAAAAAACAAACATCTCTCTCTCTCTCTTTCTCTCTTACACGAGCACACATTCATGAACACAGACATGCAGACACAAATAGGCAGAAATGCCCAAACACAAACATGCAGAAACACACATAACACGCATTCATGCTCACACACACGTGCACTGATGTTCATTCACTCAAACAATTGAATTCAAGAAGCACACACACACAATCGCAAAAGCTCACACTCAGATAAAAACACAAGCGCACAAACACATGTACAAGAACACACACACACAAACACAAACTCTCACATGCGCACACATATGGGCACACTGATTCACATATAGAGAGGGACTCACAAGTAAACACAAGTGCACTGTCTCTTTCTGTGTCTCGTACACACACACACACACACACACACATACATACAAGCACATATGCACACATGCACGGAAACAAATAAACACTTGTCAAGGGCAAGTAGGAGTGGGATATAAATGCTGGCATAGACAGCGAAACTCACATTCCTTAAAAAATGTATTAAAATAACCTCATATTCACACATTCACTCATGCACGTGCACATGCGCAGAAACACACTAACGCACACAGACATACATGTATATGCGCATAGACACAAACACACGCACACAAACACAAACACTCAGATGTGCAGACATATGGACAAAGTGATTCACATTTTAAGAAACAAACACACACAATCACAAAATGTCTGTCTCACACACACACATACACACACACACACACACACACACACACACACACACAGACGTACATACATATGCACACAGGCGCCCACATAATCTCACATACACACACATATGTGGATGCATGTTCACATATAAGGAAACAAACACACACACTCAAACAGAAACACACTAAAGAAAAAAAGTTCTCAAGTGCAATAAGGCATGGGAAATAATTGCTGGCCTAGCCAGCGAATCCTTCAACCTATACAATTGAATTTGAAACAATCATATATACAAACATTAACATACATTCAGACCCAGTCACAAACGAATGTGCGCGCGCACAGACACACACACAGATGCATGCATGCACGTGCACACACACAAGCACTCAAACACATGCACACACAAATGCATGCATGCACACACATAGGCACTGAAACACACAATCCCACCAGCAGAAACCCACATGTGCACACACAAATATAAGCACACACTCACACACGTGCGCACATTTGCTCACAAACACATGCACACACATATACAATTGCATACTCAATCCATATCACACAAGTACACACGTATCACACACACACATACACACAAAGTCATTCTCCCAGAAACACACAGGAGCACATAATCACTGTCAGACGCCCAAGGGCAAAGGCACATGGACACACACACTCGGAAGTAACAGGTTGTGAAAATGTTAAGAGCCGCAGAAAGCTTCAGTGTCACTGACAGTGTGTGTCTCTGGAATGAACTCTCCTGTAAGTCTTTGTGGAGAAGGGCACACAGTTCAGGCACAACCTCCCTGCAGAATCACAGCCACCTCATGCATTGTCTCTCACTCTCTTATAGGTAATTAACCGTGTTTCTGTACTCACTTTGCAGTGGGAACTGCCTGAATCTCCTAAGCCTTACTCTAGCAGTGACTCGGATTTGAACATCCTCCCACCTTCGGGCTCTTGCAGCAAGCTCTGAATGTCCTGTGACTCAATCACCTTTTGAATATCCACATTCTCAGCAGAAACAAAAACAAAACATAAAAAACACCTGAACTGTGACTATTCCAGACCAGATCCCTGTCTCTAGTAGGGCACGAAAACCCAGCCTTTTGAACACACACAATGTATTTAAATGTGACAGGGCAAGTTATGGAAGCGGTGAAAAGCAAAATAATGCAGCGTTCTTGGCTTTAAAAATAGACGTACATGAAAAAAGTCAGGAAGATTTCTCAATTATGTACACTGCATTAGTTATAACCCGTGGGGAGGATTTTTGTCAAATTCTAATCATCAGATTTTGGGAGGAATGAAATTACTTAACGAAGTATCAGAGGTGATTTTTTTGAATGTTTCCCAGGATCTGGAGAAATTATGCTGGGATTGTATCTGTAAAGCAGTTATGTGTTCGGGGAGATTAAATCTACATTTCAAAATTATGAATGTTTTGATATGATTGATTAATATGAAATTGGCTCAAGTGGCTGAAATGTCAGGAATAGGAAATCACTGATTTAAGCTAATTGACAGTGCTAATGCGACACTAGTGTGGAACAAAGTTTTACAGGAGGCGAGAGTCAATGTTCTCATGGGTGGAGGGAGTGGCTGACCCAATAGGAACACCCTCCGAAGGGGATGGGAACAGGTGGGAAGTTGGGTCAATGTAAGACACATAGCCCCGAGCACCTGGCAGCATTGCCAGAAGAAGCTTAATGTGCTCACACGGGTGGGTAATGTCAGTGAATTCATCTCCACATGGCATCTCCTACCCAGAACAGCATCAACCTCACACACAGCTCAATGTACCACTGCCCTATCACTCACCCATCAGCATTCACAAACAATCAGGACTAATGCCTAAAATTCACAATCACCACCACACTCTCACACACCTTCCACTGGCACCAGGCACACTTACACCAATCACTGTCATAACGTAACTCCATGGATTCAGCTATGGCAGGTACATCACCCAACGCAGTACAACACCATCACTGACATTCTGCATCTCTCACTGGCCAGACAACGTGAACTCTTAAACACAGGGAGGGGCTTAAGAGCCAGAGGGTGCCAGGTAAACCTTCAACCGCTGTGCTTGAGGGAGGAGATGGTTCTCTGTATCATGGGAGCGGCTGTGACAGGAACTGTAACATTAGATATCACCGCAAGTATTCAGGATGATGTGATGTTCCTGATTTATGTCCTTTGTGAACGCCCAGCCCACCCTCATCCTGCTGCCTGGGATGATGCACAAGCTTCAGATGAGGGTAACATGGACATGTTGCTTTCCATCCCGCCCACCACCTCTCAGCCCAATCCCCCACTTCTGATTTCAAACTTGGCAATGACAGCCAAAAACGGACAGCCCCCCCCCCCCATTGAGACAAAGGGGGAGAGAGATGTGGGGCGAGAAAGAGATAGAGAGAGAGTTGGTATGAGGGGGATGGGAGAGAGGGAGGATGGGAATGCCGGGGGAGAGAAAAACATGGCAACACTGATGATGTAGCGCATTAAATTGAAATGACACACAGACACCAGCTCATGTATTTGCACTGTATGTGAAATAGAGACTAGTGCAGATTCGGAATATGTATGTGCTGAATCACCAGGTGCAAATGGGCTGCAGACAGGTCAGTTGGAACGAATAGTTCCTGCGCCAGCTCAATGGAGGGTGTGATCACAAACAGGTTCTGGTACAGGCGACTCAGATAGGAACTTTGCTGGGCCCTGTGGATTTGGACACAAACTCCATTAAAGCAATAACGGAACCTGCCCTGATAAAGTATCTGGTAGACGTTGTCCCAACTTCCGCTGCAGTACAGGCCAACTCTATACACAATCCCATCGCCGCAGTGGTAGCACAGACTGTGCCACTGAGATCCATGCATTCTGCCATGCAGGCTGTCATCATGGCAGTGGATCTCAGTGCTCAAAGGTACATGCAGATGTCCTCAGCAGTCTAGCAATCTGTGCTCCAGCAGATAACTAGGGTTGCTGAGGTTCCGGACCGTGGGAGTGAGAGTGTCATCATGGAGCATGAATCTGCTGTCCTCTCTCATGTTGACAGCATTTGTTCTCCTTTTAATGCCACTTCGCCAGTGTCTTGCTGTCACCCCATCAGCCAGGCTACTGCAGTCCATCCCGAGGTGGTGCAGTCCCAGCATGAGTCCTCAAGCCCCAGAGCTGCTGCAGGCTGTCCAGCCAGTCTATCTGCAGCCTTTCCCAGTGAAGGTCAGCAGCCTTCCACCAGTCCTGCTGCCGCCACTGAAGAAGTACTGTGTAGGAGCACTAGGTATTTCGAGGGAACATACTGGACAGGCACAAATCCAACTCAAGTTTGAATAGTTCAGTTGTGTCTGTATAATTGGATGTGTTGTTGGATAAAGATGTCAATAAAAAAGTTTGTGTCATTGATTTTTCTTACAGAATGGTGACCAATGGGAAGCTGTGATGGGGTTTCTCATATGTTTGTAACAGTGAAGAATGGTGGGTATGTGTCCAATGGGAATCAGAGTCTTATCTCCAACAGCCTGTCCAGGTCAACGGCGTCCATAAAATATCCACCCTGCCTCTTCCCTCTACTCTTGAGCTGTTCTCCGGATTCCTGGTGACATTGCCTATGCCCTTATGATAGTGAGAATATTGTTACCACCCCAGCTGATGTTGCAACTGGGCAAGCCAGATCCCAGGGTGTAGCACAGCTGAATAGACCCTAACGCTTACATTCTTTGTTTAGAAACGTGGAAAGGGGCGACTGAACAGAATCACTGGAGACAGCTAAAGAAGTTTTAACAAAAAAATAATTAAACAAGCAAGTTGAATTATATTACAATGCTGTTTCACCTACAATTTTCTCTCTCTCCCTGATAGATTGATAGATAAATAGCTAGATAGATGGATGGATAAATAGATAGATTGATAAATAGATAAATAGTTAGAAAGTTAGATGGGTAGGTATATAGATTGATAGATCGATAGATAGATAGAAAAAATAGACAGACAGACAGATAGACAGACAGACAGACAGACAGACAGACAGACAGATCGATAGATAGATAGATAGCTATCTAGATTTTTAAGGAGTACACAAGTTACAAAAGGCTGTCTTATAATCAAAAGTTCACCGTAAGTACACAGTTCATGTAAACCAAGAGGATACCAGTATTCAGACACACCACACTGAATCCATTTGACAAACACAAATCAAAGAAATGCAATGGAACTGATTTCAACTCCTCCCACCCGCTTGTCCCACCGTGAGCCGACTGGTCTCACTGAACTCCATCTTCCACACGAGGCTTTCTAATCTCCACTCTTCAAGAGCCCCTTTGGAATCATCTCCCACACTGACACTTTTTCTCAGACTCCTACCGCAAGGGATCACCTTTGAACTCTCCTTCCAATGCTCCTCTTCCTTGGGTCATCACATTCATTCAAGCTGTCTTCTATGCAGTCTTACTCAGCGACTCAGCTATCAGCAGTGCTGCTGCTTCACGTTCCCATGGCCAAGTGGTACAGGATTTCCATTGGTCACTTGGAACTTCTGACTTCTAACAAGAATTTATAAAACATGAATTCAGTTTCCTGCATACTTTTTATAGTTAGGTTTGAACATTGGAGCATTCTACTGCATAAAGCAATTGAAGACTTCCTTATTTTTCTCTACTTGTTAACAATATGAAGGGTGCAGCAGACCACCATGGATTTGAACACCTGCTCCAGTGTGTAGTGGATTGTTCACTGTGAGCAGTTCAGGAATCAGAAGCATTACTTCATCTCATCAATGGTCTGCTCCACGTTATTGCTGGTGGCTCCATTGCTCTCTGTTTGCTCGTGTTATATTCACATGGTCGTTTTGCGGTTGGCAGTGTGGTTAGAGCCATGTGCCGGAGGGTAAACCTCGTGCTACAAGAGGACAACCTCTGACTCTGAAAGAGGTCCAAATACGATGGGAATGGCAGCCTAATTCAGAATGATGGTATTGTTAGTGCTGCCAGGATGGTGAACATTAACCAACATGATGTACTGTGCATCGTCATATAGCTGCTGTAAATGATGGCAGCTCACCACAACCTTCTCAAGGGAAACTCGCCAGGGAAGCCCACGTCCATGAAATAATTACATTTGGGAAACATTGACTGACAGTTCTTTCAGTTAATGGAGATTTGTCATGGGGGCTCAGCGGAGCCACATACACCATCGGGAATCCCTCTGTCCTGGTAAAACAACGGGTCCTCCCATCATACTTCTCCCTGCTCTGGGATAAAGCGATTTATGCACTTCACTCGGCATAGATGGTCTCCGTCACCTGGTGGATACATAGACGGACAGCATTCTGAGCGATGATGGATATATTATCCGCTCCTTTCTGCAAAGTTCTGCATCCATAGAAGTTCAATGGAACTCTGACCTTCACTGCCACTGAGATCACCGTCCTCACCCTGGTGTGATGCTGCAAGTCATGTTGAAGAAGTTGACAAAGATCTGTGACCACCGCTTTTTATCAGAGCAGACTCATACTCTTTTCCTGAGCTAGGTGTAGTTTGGTAAAGTGTTCTTGGAAAACCAGGGGTGTTTAAGGCAGAGTCCACCTTGTCCACGCCCTTTACAGAGTTCCCTCTCTCTGCAGCCTCTGAGCCAAGTGTTGATCATGTTATAGCCACAGATGCACCACAACTAAATGCCCCATACCTCATCCAGAGCTGGGTCAGCAAATGATCTGCCTCCCTGAATGTAAGCAGCTGCTAACAACAGACACTCCAAAAAAAAACATCCACAGCACCTCCACTAACTTTCCAATAACACAAGTCAGTCAAAGCCTCTCAGCTGCAAGTTAGAAGCCTGGTCCTTTTAAATAGAGCTAGATGGGGGCGGGAGTATCCCCGTGTTCCTGAACACATGTTTAGCCAAGACTGACTAACGCAGGCGTTCAATGGACAGGCACATATTACGTCACTAAGAAATGTGCTAAAGCTGCAGAAACCGCCTGTCCAACATAGAGCACCAGGTGGGATTTGTTGGGAGGTGAAGGCCCCACGGTTCGAACCATTTCACGGTTTGAGCATTGTTACTCTGGCACCAGTGACACTAACCCGCTACAAAGGCTGGATTCATATATGGGTGGGGGTGATACTGAGGGAAACCTATCCAATTTAAAATTAAACTGCATAAAAATTAAAGGGAAACAATTTGCCCGAGCAATTGAAAAAAAGACAAAGGGATTTAGATTAATCAGAGGAGTGAGGCCATGGAGGCAAGAAATCATTAAGTGATAATATTAAAATTGAGGTGTTACTAGAAAAGGAATCAATGCAGCTCAGTGAGCATAGGGATGAAAGCTGAACGGGATTTGTTGTGAGTTAGGATATGGATAGGATAGTTTGGGATGAGCTGGGGTTTATTAAGGTTGGTAACTGACGTTAACACTGGAATAAGCGGATGTGGGTTGAGGAAATGGTGAGGGTTTATTCTGTAGCAGGGATGAGGCGGGCAGTTGATGAGTGATATTTTGGAGCTGGAAGGGGGCAAGATTGGGAATGGAGAGAATAGGCGTTCAGCAATCAGCTCAGTGTCAAACGGATCGCACATGGAGTGAACAGACTGGTTCTACCGCAGATATTGGCCAGGGAGGCTCGTGGATTCGTTGGATCGGGAGTGGAGTTTCTGAGAAAAAAATGAAGGCAAGAGATTCCATTTTCCCAAACTTCAAACGATAAGAACAAAAATGAAGTTAATTTTCATTTTTGCGAGAAAGAACCGGACAGAGTGACTTACCAGGTACACCAACAACAGCCAGGATGGGATAATAACCTGCTTGAATAACCTGAAGAGTGTAACCGATGCGAGAAGCTAATGGCAACCAATCATAATATGTAGACAGCAAGTACAACCCAGAGGATAAACTCCTATCCATGGTTGGAACGTTCCACTCTATTGTTCTCAGATTCTGATCTCTCCTCTCCCTCCTCCCTTGAGCCGCTGATCCCTCTCGCTGTTGGAGTTGAAAATCCCGCAGACACTATGTGATAACACGTTGAAAGGAATCCCTTATTTATACAAGTGGCAAGGCCTCCAATGGCACAATTGGGGTCCATGGAGACAGACATTAATTACAGTCAATGAACAAACAGTTTTTGTTTTTACCATTCAATGCAATACTTCTTTATCCAAATAATGTAGAATATTTACCTGATCCAGTTGGGATATATGAGGGTGGCTGAGTGAAGGAATGGTGGAAATAATGAAAGCTCTGGCGATAATATTTCACTCATCCTTGGATTTGGGTGGTGCCAGAGGGCTGGAGGTTTCTAAATGTCCCAAATCCGTGTTTATTATATGGGAGATGGATACGCTCTGGAACGACAGAGCAGCCAGGCAATTTCGATGGTGGGAACATTTCTGGAGGCCATAATCGTGGACAGAAATATATGTTTATTTGCAAGAAAGTACGGATTATAAATGATCAGAAGCATGGTATTGTCAATTGGAATTAATATCTGATAAACTTAATGTAGGTATTTTTCTAAGTAACGACAATTATGATGAGGGAAGTGAATTGATGTTATGTCCATCAAGAAAGTATGAACAAGCGTCGTTTTTGGAGTGTTATAAATGGAACCCTATGGATTAAAGGGACAGTAACAGTGTGGATGTGATATTGGTGAGGAGACAGAATGCAGAGAGAAGTGGTGGCCGATGGTTGTTCAGACTGGAGGGGAGTTTAACTCATGTTACCCGGATATCGATATCAGATGCACTGCTCCTAATGCTACAAATAAAGGACAAATTATTTTATACAAATGTAATAATTTCTACAACTGGAGGGAATGGTTTAACTATTAGGGATAGCCCGTTTATGACAGATCTGATGAGATTTATTGTTCTCTCAGTGCTGTGTGACTTTGGAACTGATTGATTCAGAAGGCAGTGCAGGCGGCGTCACTGTGTATTTTTCTGGTAGCCGAACATGGACTCTTGTGATCAAGAGAATGAAAGGAAATTGGGGGTAAATAGAAATGTAGAATTTGAAACACAAAAAAGATTGCGGAATAATACAGAGCTGTTGGAACCTAGAACACTCTGCCTGAGGACCAGGTCGAAGCCCTCTGATCGGGCTGAGGTAAAATATACTATGACCCTATCTCAAAGAAGTGCAGGGGGCTCTCCCCAGTGTTCTGGTCATTACTTATCTTCCTATCATCATCACAACACAACAGATGATATTTTATTGAGAGCTCTTTCGAGTGACAAAGATCATGTCTGCGGTTTCCCCGGATGGTCAGAATCCACACTGGGTCTTTGGTGGGGAGTTTCGCTGACAGGTACATGGAGGTTCAGTGGGACTCGTATGAGAATGGTCCCCACAGTGGAATGAAGCAAAATGTCTGTATAGTTCCCACCCATTGATTTACATCCTTTCTTCAACAGTGACACAATGATGACATTTCAGGAGTCTGGGAGAGGGACCACTTCTTCCCAGATCACTCTAAAAATGGTCAGAGAGTTTGAGCATGGCCAAAAACCCTGTTGTTGTCACCACCCTTCTGTATGGCAGTGAGATTTGGGTAACCTACCGAGGGCAACTCCGAGTGCTGGAGAAATTCCTCCAGCGATGTCTCCAGAGGATTCTCAATGTCAAGTGGAGAGACAGGTGAACAAACTCCAGCATCCTCAATGCAAACCTATCCAGCAATATCACATCCCTGATCATGTGAAGTCAACTCCACTGGTCTGGACACGGCATCCACGCGTCAAACAATCAGCTTCTGAAGCAGATCCTCTTTTCACAACTTGCGGGTGAAACCTGATCTCAAGGAGGACAGAGACAATGTTTTAAGGAAACTCTGATGGCCACAGTGAAAAGAGAGCAAACTGGCATCGGTGTGCTGGAGGAAGTTGCCTCATCGAACAAGCTGCAACACAGTCAGAGACTGACCACATGATCTCTAATGTGGAGAAGTGACAAAAGCGGAAAGAGAGAGAACAGAACCCTGACTCAAGGAATCCCCTTCCTCAGGGAAATTCATATCCTCCCTGCATGAAGACCTTTGTTTCCAGGATTGGGCTGCGGTCACACATGTGGACACACAAATCCTGAACCCTGGCAGGCGTCATTCTCGCTTCGAGCAAGTGATGATGATGACGATGTGGTTACAATATATGGTTATGAGAATGCATTTAAAATTCAATCACTGTAATGGTTTCACGTTCCACTCCCGAGCTAAAAGGGAGGGATTGTGTACAGAAGTAGCAACTTACAACTGAGCATCCATGAGGGGAGTGGGCCAAAGCAGCAGCAGAATTGTAAAGTCTTCAATCTGTGACCTCAACCTCCACTCTTCTGTACAATAACCTCAGAGAATCTACCATGGCTTTAACTAAGTGCGGGAGGGCATACGAGGGGCAGCACCAGCCATACTTAAACATGTGACTTCAAATGTATGGAATCTACACCACAGGACTCCGGGCCGGAAAAACAACACAAGCAACAAGCGGCAGACGGAGCTAAGAGATCCCACAATCAAAGTTTCAGGTCAAAGCTCTGCAGTCCTGCCACATCCAATGGTAAATGCTGGAAAATTTAACAGCTCCATGGAGCGGGTGGTACTACAAATATCCCATGCTCAATGCTGTGAAGCCCAGCACATAAGTGCATAAAACAAGGCTGAAGCAATTCCAACCATTTACAGCTGGAAGTGCCCCCCTGTGGATGCCTCCAGAATTGCAGGTGCAGTTTGCAGCCAATTCAATTTGCTCTATGTGATAACAAGTAACGATGGAAGGCACTGAATGCTTCAAACGTTTCGGGCCCCAACAACATTCCAACATTAGTAGTGAAGACCTGTGATCAATTACTTGCTGCCCCTAGTCAAACTGTACAACACTGGAATTTACCCACGGATATGGTAAATTAACCAAGGTTTTCCTGTCCACAAAATGTAGGACAAATCCAGTTCAGCCAATAACTGCTCCATCAGTCCTTTCCCAACCAGGAGGGGGCGATGACAGAGTGATATTGTTACTAGACAAGTAATACAGAATGCGATGATAATGTTGTGGGGGAGCCGGTTTCGAATCTCACCAGGCTAGATGGTTAATTTAAATTCAACCAAAAACATGACTTATGCAACTCAAAATTATGATGACCACCGCTGCCACTCATCTATTATTTTTCAGTAAATGCGCCCATTTGATTCAATAATGATTCGCTTTTTGGGAATGAAATCGGCTGTCTTAACCTGGCATCAACTACATATGACTCCAGATCGGCAGCAACCACGTTGCCTCTTAAATGTCCTTTGAACAGTGCAAATGGCAATAATTGCTCTCTGGCTAACGGTTTGTGTTCCTTCAGGGTCACTAGACCCATGATCACATTACAACCTTGGTACTAACATGGGCAAAAGAGCTAAGTTCACAAGGTGATGGGAGATAGACTTCCCTTGGGACCAAGGCCGCATTTGACAAGCTGTGGCATCGTAAGGCCTCAACTAAACTACAGCCCTTCGGAATCACGGGGAATTCCTGCGCTGTTTGGAGCCATCCCGAGCATAAATGCAGATGGTGGTTGTTGTTGGAGTTGAGGTATCACAGCTCCTGGACATCAGACAGGAGATCCTCGGGGTATTGTGCTCGGCCTAAAAAATTCAGCCGCTTCATCCATGACATTTCATCATAAACTGAGAAGTTTTGGATTGGGAGAGAGAAGATTATCATAAAATAATACAGGATCTGGCCAAGGTAGCCTGGGAACAGTTACATGTGGGAAAATCTGCAGAAGAGCAGTGGGGGGGTGTTCAAAAAGGAAATGGGGAGGGTACAGGCTCAACATATTCCATGTAGGGATATAGGAAGGAGTTACAAGCACAGAGAACCATGCGTGACTAGAGATATTCATGTTAGGATGAGAAGGGAAAGAGATATTTTTCACAGTTACAAGGGGAGCAAATCAGCGGAGGCATTAGTGGAGTACAGAAAGTGCAATGTGGAGCTTAAGAAAGCAATTAGGAGAGCAAAGATGGGATATGAGAGAGTTCTGTCTGATAAAAGTAGGGAACATCCCAACATATTCTATAAGTATATCAATGGGAAGAGGATAGCCCAGGAAAGAGTAGTGCCCATTAGGGATTAAGGGTTCAGTCTATGGGTGCAGCCTGAGGAGATCGGTAGAGTGTTGAAGGAATACATCACTTCCGTCTTCACCCACGAGAATGACGATGAATGTATGGAACTCGGGGAGAGAGTCTGTGAGGTTCTTGAGGTAAATTGCTATAGGGAGTGGCAAGGAGTTGGAGATTTTGGCACACTTAAAAGTGGTCAAATATCCATGTCTGGATGATTTGTGTCCTAGAGTGCCAAAGGAGGCAAGGGAAGAGATCTCAGGGGCTCTGACACAATTTTTTTAGTTCCTCTATGTCCACAGGGAAGCTGCCAGAGGACGGCAGAACAGCAAATGTGGTTCCGCTATTTAAGAAAGTTTGTAGAGATAAACCAGGGAACTACAGGTCAGTGAGTCTCACGTCAGTGGTAGGGAAAGAGAGAATCTATCTCCCCTTGCAGAGTGGGCACGGTTTCATCAGGGATAGTCAGCATGGCTTTGTCAGAGGGAGGTCATGCCTAACAAATCTCACTGAAATTTTTGAGGAGCTGACCAGTTGTATAGAACACGGTAGTGCCGTTGATGTACTTTACATGATTTCAACAAAGCCTTTGACAAGGTCCCACTTGGGACAGTGGTAAAGAAGTAAAATGCACATAGAATAATGGGTAATTTGATAAATTGGTTTAGTTGTAGGAGACAGACGATGAGGACAGAAGTCTGTTTTTGTGACTGGAAGCCTGTCCGCAGAGGTGTACAACAGGGATACAAGCTGTGTCTGCTAATATTTGTCATTTATATAAATGACATACTTGATAATGTTGTGGGATGGAGTAGTAAGTTTGCGGATGACACAAAGATTTGCAGGGTGGTTAAGAGTGGGGTTCGGTGTCCTGGGCTACTGGAAGATATAGACATGATGGTAAACTGGGCAGATAAGTGGCAGATGGAATTAACCCTTAAAAGTGTGAGGTGGTACACTTTGGAAGGGGCAATTTGACAATGAAGTAGTCAATGGCTGACATTACTCACGGAAGTTCTGAGGAACAAAGGGAACTTGGCGAGTGTGTCCACAGGTCTCTGAAGGCGGAGGGGAATGTTAGTGGGGTGGTGAAAAAGGTATATGGGACACATAGCTGTATCAATCAAGGCTTAGATGACAAAAGCAGGGACGGCATGTTGGAGTTGTATAGAGGCTTGGTGAGGCCACAGCTGGAGTATTTTTTGGCAGTTCTGGTCACCACATTATAGGAAGGATGTGATTTCACTGGAGGGGGTGCACAGGAGAATCACCGGGAGGTTGCCTGGGATTAAACATTTCAGGTTTGAAGACAAGTTGTGAAAACTTGGGTTGTTCCGTTGGAGCAGAGAAGACTGAGGGGCGACCTAATCAAGATGTTCAAGAATATTAAGGGTCGGAACAGGGTGGATAGTGTACAGCTTTTCTGCTTAGCAGAAGTTCAAGGTGAAGTGCAGAAGGTTTAGGGAGATATGAGGAAAATCTTTTTTACCCAGTGTGGTGAAGTTCTGCAATGCACTGCCTGGGAGAGTGGTGGAGGCGGGTTGCATCACATCTTTAAATGTACCTGGATGAGCACTTGGCACGTCAAACATTCAAGGCTATGGGTTACGTGCAGGTAACTGGAATTAATTCGGTAGGTCAGGTCCTTCTTACATGTCAGTGCAGACTCGATGGGCTGAAGGGCCTCTTCTGCGCTGTGTCATTCTGTGATTCTGTGAGAAGTTAAAATTCTCGCTCATGATTGGACAATGTTCAGCACTAATCATGAATCGTCTGATATTGAAGCAGTCCATGTCCAACTGCAGCAAGACTTTGAAAATATCCTAGTGGCAAATAGCAATGCAAACAGAGAATCTAGATCGATGAACAGACATCATGCCAGCAGTGAGGGTGCTGGGACTCAGCTGTAAGAGACTGATACCCACGTAATGCCGTTAGCCAAAAATTAAATTTTCCGGGGATGATTAGCAGGTCTAGATTTTGGAAAACTCAGAAGCCAAACAAGAGACCATTGCTTTCTCCCCCTGATGGAGCTACACAGGTGCTTGTTATTATCCTAATAATTGTTGCTCAATGTCACTGCTAAGTCTGTAGAGTAACAAATAAATAGTTATGTTAATACATGCACAAAATCAACAAGCACCTCATTTTGTACACATGAGCATAAACAATAAACGCGTTTATTTGCACAAATATGTGTAAACAAACATTAACAAAAATAAAGCCCTGATGTAGAGTCATACAGAGTCGACATGATAAATCTGTCTCTCTTTACAGGTGCTGCCAGACCTGGCTTTTGTTTTCTAGTGTTTTCTGTCTCTATTAGAAAAAAAATGTTACACACGTGACACACACACACACACAATAGACACTCGGATTTTTTTTCTTATTGTGCACCGAATCCAAATCCCTGGAGCCAACTGATCAGCTCCCATTAGGAGAATATTAAGTGTTGAATCACATCTTCGCCTGAAGAGGGGACATTCCTCAGTAATGTGTATCACTATTTGTGTCCCTCCAGAAGTGCATAAGGAGGTTATAACTGAGACATGGCCTGAGGAGATTTGCTGCAAAGGGAACCCTGCTTGTCACACATCTGCTTAGCCATGGCCACCCCACCGTGATAGATCAAAGCGTGCCATTCGATAAGCTGGAGTTAGTCACATGCAGCTTATTCATAACCCCTCGTATTTCCCAGTCCTTGGCCCAATGGACGCCTTAAAAGGTAAACCTTGCAGAGGGAGATTACTCCATATGAGATGGAAGGCTGGAAATAGGTGGTTTGAATATAACATGGTACAGTGGAAAGTGTGGAGCATTGCGAATGTTTCCAACTAACTTATGGGTTTCCATCAGTCTGCAGATGTGTGTAAGAATGATGCTTGCAACAACAGGGAGCCGGAAGAGGGTTGTTGAATGGAGAGTTGCAGTTATGATGCGCATTATTGCATTCAAGTGAGTTCCAACAAGATGTGTGTGTGATGCATTGTGCAACACAGTTTCACAGTACTTTGCTTTGGAGTATGATGGGGCAAGTGCTGAGGCCCAGAGTGTTGTAGCAGCAGGACCCAACCTAGTTTCAACAAGGTTTATTAATATGTTGTTTCTGGTTTGGAACGTTGCTGCTCTTTTCTCCAGATGATCCCGAGAGGACAGACTCCTGTCTAGATTCAGACCCAATTATGTTGAGTTGGGATCATACATTAGCCTCTGACTATCCACTTAAATAGGCAGTTTTATTTTGGCACTAACATTATGGAGATGTCATACCCTGGATAGATGTTGATAGGAATTCAAGTTCCCATGTGCTGCAGTAGTCCTCAGATTTGTATTGTTTTTATCAATGAAATGCTACAGGGCGCAGAAAGATGGGGCTTGGGTCCAACAACAGATACCATCAGCAGAGATGAACTGGACTAGAAATCTTCTGTTTGCGAAGGAGCATTTCAACAACTGCCTTCATCCAGTTTGGAAGCATTTTGGACAGTTTTAGGATAGGCCAAGATGCCCCCCCCCCCCCCTCTCCTTGCCATCTGTGAGGTCCAGCAGCACGACCCCTTGTCATTTGGAAGCAATTTCCCATGCAGGAGGTAAGTGACAGACTTGATCACATGCACTTCACCCCTTACGGAAACCAGCTTGGTCGATATTAAGCATCGTTCTTCTTCTGGCGATGTGCATTGGAGAACAAATTCTCCAATATCTTAAAGCACACTGAAGGTAGTGAAATCGATCGATGGATGGCTGCCAGTGGGAGATCTTTTCAGGGTCTGGTATGAAAATGATTTTTGGAATTGTGACTGAGATTATCATTTTTGTGCAGAACGGAGTAAGCCAAGCACGAGCAAGGAGTTCTCATTACTTCAATGCAGTCTAAGGCCTTGTTGCATTTTTGACAGTTTGCATGCATCCCATTGCGTCTTCATTGTACTGCTGATGGATAGAAAGCAAAGACCAATGTGGACGAGCGATGGCCTGTGTTAACCATGTCAGAAATCATCCAGGACTGGGCACTGTGCTGGTTGTGGCTGACCATCAAGGGAACGGAGGCAGCACAGGACAGGTGATTATATCTGGATCCATCTAGCTAACTGGAACGTCCCCTGCTGTTTGGGGACATGTAACAATGTGATAACGTTTCTGGAGGCGCACTGAAGAGCAGTTCACCAACAATGTTTGGGCTCAGTTATCCCACTCAGTATGGTGGCTGTTGAAGTCCCCTCTGGTGGCTGAGTGAGGGAGAGCTGACAGAACTTTCTTTCCCCAGTTGGCACTTGGAGGGATGTATTTACGATATGGAAAGTGCCGACACGAATTGTGTCACAGAATGGTGGTGATGAAACAGCAGCTGCATTAGCAATGTCTGATCACACAAGCACACAGCAGCCGTGTTTAGCGAGGCAGGAGTAGCACAGCAGGTTTTAATCTTTGATGCAATAGTGATGTGCCACAGGTGTATTATGTCGATGGAGTGTTGGGTGACAAGGTACCCAAAGATCTTTCACTGTACTGCGGACAGTCCCACAATATATCGTTCAAAGATTTGGAGAAAATGTCCAATTGCCATCAGTCTGGAGGGCTGCTCACTGCAGGATGGCTGGCTCTGGAGTGAATGGTGATCCAGGCGCTTTTGGATTCCTCATACGGTCTCTTGAATTTCAATTTGAAGGTAGGATCATTTTCTTCATCAGGAACACTTCCTTTGGCAAACCATACATTGTAATAAAAATTATCCTCCACAATTCTCCTTGTTGGAATGTTTTTCAAAGGTATCACTTCAGTAAGCCTTGAAGACAGCTCCATTTTTGTCAGTAAGCACGGATTTCCAATTTTTTCCTTAGGGATTGTTCCGACACAATCAACCATGAACCCAGTAAAAAATCATAGTAACCATGGAAACATAGAAACTAATAGCAGGAGTAGGCCATTCAGCCCTTACAGTCTGCTCCATCATTCATTATGTTCATAGCTGATCATCCAACTCAATAGCCTGATCCTACTTTCTCCCCATACCATTCGATTCCTTTAGCCCCAAGAGCTATACCTAACTCCTTCTTGAAAACATACCATTTTTTGGCCTCAAGTACTTTCTATGGTAATGAATTCCACAGGCTCACAACTCTCTGGGTGAAGAAATTTCTCCTCATCTCAGTCCTAAATTGTCTACCCATTATCCTCAGACTGTAAGAACTCGTTCTAGATTCTCCACAATTGGGAACATACTTCCTGCACCTACACTGTCTAGTCTTGTTAGAATTGTATAGGTTTCCATGAGATCCCCCCTCATTCTCCTGAGCTCCAGAGAATGTAATGCTAATCGACTCAATCTCACCGCATATATCAGTATGCACTCACTCTATAGCAAGTACATCCTTCCACAGATAAGGAGATAGAAACAGCACACAATATTCCAGTTGTGGTCTCACCAAGGCTCTGTGCAACTGCAGCAAGACTTCTCTGTTCCTGTACTCGAATCCACTGGCTATGAACGACAAAATACAATTTGCTTTCTTTACCGCCTGCTGCACCTGCATGCTTACCTTTAGCGACTGGTATACAGGGACACCCGAGGTCCCATTGCACATTTCCCTCTCTCAGTTCATGGCTATTCATTTAATGATCCGCCTTCCTGTTTTAGCTACCAAAATGGATAACCTCACATCTATCCACATTATACAGCATCTGCCATGCATTTAACCACTCACACAGCTTATCAAAATCACACTGAATCATCTCTCTATCCTACTCACAGCTCACCCTCCCACCCAGCTTTGTGTAACATGGAAATATGGAGAAATTACATTTAATTCTCTCATCTAAATGATTAATATATATTGTTAACAACGGGTCCCAGGATTGCAGTACCCCACTGCCTGCCATTTGGAAAAGAAAGACCTGTTTATTCCTACTCCTTGTTTTCTGTCTGACAATCAGGTTTTCATCCTGCTCAATACAAGGCCCCCAATCCCAAGCCCTTTCATTTTACACGCCAATCTCTTATGTGGGGCTTTGTCGAAAGCCTTCTGAAAGTCCAAATAATCACATCCACTGGTTCCCGCTCACCAACTCTACTAGTTACTTCCTCGAAAAATTTCAGTAGATTTGTCAAGCATGATTTCCCTTCCAATAAACCCATGCTGACTCTGTCACTGCTTTCCACGTGCTCAGCTAATAAATCTTTTCTAATGGACTGTAGAATTGTCCCCAGTACCGAAGTCAGGCTGACTGGTCTATACTTCCCTGTGTTCTATCTGTGTCCCTTTTTTAAATATTGGGGTTACATAAGCTCCCCTCCAATCTGTACGAACTGTTCCAGAGTCTACAGAATCTTCGGAAGATGATGACCAATGCATTAGCTATTTCTGGGGCCACTTCCTTAACTACTCCGGGATGTAGATTATCAGGCCCAGGTATATAATGACCTTCAATCCCATCAATTTCCCCAATACCATTTCCCTACGAATAATGATTTCTTTCAGATCCTGCCTCTCACTCAAACCTCTGTTCCCCAACCCTTCTGGGATGTTATTAGTGTCCTCCTTTGTGAAGACAGAAAATAAGTAGGTAGGTACTTAGTTGATCAGCCATTTCTTTGTTCCCTAACATAAATTCCGCTGTTTCTGACTGTAAGGGACATACTTTTGCTCTTCACATCCCTATAGAAACTTGTCCAGTCAGTTTTTATGTTCACTGGAAACTTTCTCTCGCATTCTATTTTTCTTTACTTAATCAATCCCTTTGTCCTCCTTTGCAGAATTGTAAACTGCTTCCGATCCTCGTGTCTGTTGTTTTTCTGGCCAATTTGAAAGCCTCGTCCTTCCATCTAATATTATCTCCATTTTCCTTGTAAGCCATGGTTTGGCCAACTTTCCTGTTTTACTTTTGCACCAGGCAGGAATAAACAATTGTTGCAGTTCACCCATGCGCTCTGTGAATGTTTGCCATTGCCTTTCCACTGTCATCCATTTAAGTAATGTTTCACAATCCATCATAGACAAGTCGCGCCTTATATCAGCAGAGTTTCCTTTATTAAGATTCAGGACCCTCGCTTCAGAATCAACTACGGAACTATCCATCTTTTTGAAGAATTCTATCATATTGTGGTCGCTCATCCCCAAGGGGCCTCACACAACTAGATTGCCAGTTATCCCTTTTTCAGTACACAATACGCATTCGAGGATGGCCTGTTCTCTCTTTGCTTCATCAATGTGTTGGTCCAGAAAATCATCCCATTAACACTCCAGGAATTCCTCCTCCACGGTATTGTAACTAATTTGATTTGCACAATCTGATTGCATGTTAAAGTCACCCATAATTACAGATGTCCCATGATTACATGCGTCTATAATTTCCTGTTTAATGCCATTTCCAACATCACCACTACAGTTTAGGTATCTATATACAACCCCCACTACTGGTGTTTTGCCCCTTAGTGTTTCTCAGCTCTACCCATTCAGATTCAACAACGTCGGAGCTAATACCTTTCCTCAATATTGTGTTAATTTCCTCATTAAATAGCAATGCAACTCTACCACCTTTTCCTTTTTGTCTGTCCTTCCTAAATGTTGAATACCCCTGAATGTTCAGTTGCCACCCCAGGTCACCCTGCAGCCATGTCTCTTTAATTCCAATTATATCATACCCGTTTACATGTATTTGCGGGATTAATTCAACTATGTTATGCAAATGTTGCTTGCATTAAGGAACAAAGCTTTTAGGATTGTCTTGTTAACATTATTTGTCCCGTTCCCACTATAATTCATTGAGGCCCCTATTTGATTCTTGTACTTGATTTCTCTGCCTATCACTTAATCCTATTCTGCTTTCTGTCTTTTGTTATTTTCTTTGATTCCCCTTCCTCTGATTTCTTGAATAGGTTGCCATCCCCCTGCCATTTTAGCTTAAACCCTTCCCAACTACTCTAGCAAACAATCCACCTAGGACATCAGTCCCGGTCCAGCGCAAGTGTTACCACTCCAGTTTGTACTGGTCCCACCTCTCCCCGAATAGGTCCCAATGCAGCAGGAAACTGAAACCCTCCTCCCTTTCACACCATCTGTAGTAAACCGATATATCCTCATGGTTCAACTCTGCACAATCCTTCAAATGCTTGAATGAGAACTAAATGTGCTGGATTAATTATGTTTTATCTTTTATCTATCACTTCACAGGTGCGACATGTTCTTCAGAATTTAAATACATAAAAATGCAATCCAGACCAATATATAGGATTTGGCACTTTCACAATTCCTTAATAACCACCCATTGTAATTCTCCAGATAACATTTCTAGATGCAGGTGGTATGATAATTTGATGCCCTTCCTTCCAGGTTTCTTTTCCTGAAGCATGGCAAAGTCACCATTTTCTAATGAAATAATTACACACCAGGTAATAACAGTCACTAATACATTCTGCCTCTCTTCTTGTGTACGTGGTCTGATATAACTCTTTCATTTGCGAACCATTTCTATGCAACTCGTCAACTAGCCTTGAGCTAAATACCCCGACGGCATCCTCCTCCATTGTCTCTTCCTGAACAATCTTACCAAAAATGGTGTCAACTGATTGGACAACAGAAGCTTCTCCCTGCTGCATAACTTCCTGTTGTTCCTGTTTCAACCTGTGAGTTTGTGGTTTTCTTATCCCACAATCTAGAAACAATCTAGGATGCTCCTTCTGCAGCACGTCTGTCGCAGCACTTTTATGGCTCTTCAACTTACATTGGCATCACTCGCATATTTGACACAACTATTCCTTTACCCAAAATAAATTGGAAACGTGCAATGTGCATTTTCCGACGACTCCAACAATCAACTCAACAGCTTTCCACTTACGCTTTAAATTTAACATCCAAAAGGTAACATGCTTTGCATCTCCATCAACTCCACCTATTATCATTTGCTCCTGCAATACTCACTCGGAAAAACAAATATTTCCATCCTTCAAAATTAGGGATTGAGTAGCCCCTGTATCTCTTAAACTTTTAACAGCTTTACTTACTCCGCCCTCTGCACATGAAATAGTTCCCGTTCACGTTCAAAATCTTTAACATTTCCACACCCTGCACCCAAGAACACCCTTGGGTAAAGTAGAAAACATTCCCACTTCTTTGTCTATCACTGATACTTCCATTTGAAAAGCACACAAACCTCTCATTTTTCATGTGCCTGAACCTCGGGCCGCAGTTATTTTCATTCTAGAACTTTTCTGCACCAAAATAACTCCAAGAGATGGTAAAGTAATTGCTGTTTGTAGGCAATTACCCCTAAGAGAAGCACTTTATTCACATCTCCGTGCTAAACTTGTTTCCTTTTTTCTGTATCTACGTCCCCTAGTTCGAGATTCTCCCACTCGTGGAAACATCTTCTCAACATCTATCCTGTCAGGCCCCACCAGAATCGTGTATTTTTCAACATGATCACCGTTCATTCTTTTATACTATAATGAATAAAGGCCAAGCCTGTTTATCCTTTCTTGAAAAGTCAACCTCATTAACCCAGGAATTAATCTAGCGATTCCCCGTGGAAATTCCTTCAATGCCAATCTATCATTTCTTAAATACTGGGGCCAAAAGGTGCTCTCATTACTCCAAGTGTAGCATTGTCCACACCATGTACCATTGTAACAAAGCTTCACTATTCTAAAACTCGAACCAACTAGGAAAATAAGCGGAAATACAACTTGACTTTTCAAATACTTGCTGCACCTGCATGCTAACACACACAATAAGTTACAAGGAGAGAGACATCAGCGAACCAGGTGGATGGATAGTGGCAACAAGTGTGAAGTCAGTGGTCAAACTAAATGGAAAGTGAAAAAAAAGAGTAGGTAATTGATCTAACTGGACAGAGAGTGACAATGAGATTCAGGCCCATAATGAAACTGAATGGATAGTGACAATAAGAATTACATCAGTTATCTAACTGGATGCATAATGACAATACAATTGATGTCAGTGATCAGTCTGGATGTATAGTGACAATAAAAGTGATGTCAGTGATCCATCTGAAATAAAAGTGACAATGAGAGAGAGGTCAGTGATCTAATTGGATGGATGGTGGTAATAAAGTTGAGTTCAGTGAAGTAGCTGTGCATTAGTGTCAATAAAAGTGAGGTAAGTAATGCTCCTAGATGTGTGGTGTGAATAAGACTGATGTAATTGATGCATCAGGTTGGGTGGTGGAGATCAGACTTAATAAGTAATGTACTCACCAAACTCCAACTTAAGCACTCTCCTGCTGCCCGGAGCAATATCAGCACTGGCACATGGGCTATTTTTATTGTCTCTGACTCTTAACTCTGTTAGAGTCAGTCCGTAGTCGGGAAAGTTCTATAGTCCTTTATAAAAGATTCAGTAGCTGAGAAAATGGAAAACATTGGAAGAATCGGACAGAGTGAGAATGGATTTAAGAAAAGGAACTCATGCTTGACAAACCGACTGGAATTTTTCGAGGATGTAACGAGTAAAGTTGGTGAAGGGGAGCCTGTGGATGTGGTTTATTTGGACTTTCAGAAGGATTTCGACAAAGTCCCACAAACAAGAATAGCGTGTAAAATGAAAGCGAATGGGATTAGGGACAATGTATTGAGACGAGTTGAAAACTGGTTGCCAGACAGGAAACGATAAGTAAGAATAAATGGGATTTAATCTGAATGGCAAGAAGTGATTAGTGGGGTACCACAGTGATAAACGTTGGGAGCTCAGCTCTTCAAAATGTATATTAATGATTTAAATGAGGTAACTAAATGTAACACTTCTAAAGTTGCAGACAACACAAAGCTGTGTAGGAGAGCGAGCTGTGAGGAGGATGAGGATATGTTTCAGAGTGATTTGGATAAGCTGTCTGACTGGAAAAAATACATGGTAGATGCAGTACAATGTGGATAAATATAAGGTTATCCATGTTGTCACCAAAATCAGGATGAACGATTATTATCTGAATGCCTATAAATTGAGTGAGGGGAGTATGCAATGAGTCTGGGTTGCCCTCGTAAACCAGTCACTGAAGGTGAGCATGCAGGTACAGCAGGTGGTAAAGAAGGCAAAAAAAATGTTGTTCTTCATAACGAGAAGTTTCCTGTACAGGAGCATGGATGCCCTACTGCAGTTATACAGAGCCTTGGTGAGACAACACATGGAATATTGTGTGCAGTTCTGTTCTACTTCTCCAAGGAAGGATATTCTTGGAAAAGAGGGAGTGCAGCGAAGGTTTACCAGACTGTTTCCTGGGATGGCGGCACTGACATGTGAAGAGAGATTGAGTCGGTTAGCATTATATTCGCTGGAGTTTAGAAGAATGATGGGAGATCTCATAGAAACCAATAAGATTCAAACAGGACAAGACAGCTAGGTGCAGGAACGATGTTCCCAAAAGTGGGGGAGTCAAGAAGCTCGGGTCACAATCTGAGGATGCAGACTAGACCATTTAAGACTGAGATGAGGAGACATTTCTTCACCCAGAGAGTGGTGAGCCTGTGGAATTCGCTACCACAGAAAATATTTGAGGCCAAAAAATTTAATATTTTCAGGAAAATGTTAGATATAGCTCTTGGGGTGAAAGGGATCAAAGGATATGTGGCGATAGCGGAAGCAGGCTATTGAGTTGGATGATCAGCCATTACCGTAATAAATGACGGAGCAGGCTCGACATGCTGAATGGCCTACTCCTGCTACTATGTTTCTATGTTTATCTGCACCTGTCGGGCAGTGACAATAAGAACATGGTAGCTGTTAGTTCTGTTTGATATTCAGAATCATGGTCAGGTCAGTGATGTTCCAGGATGGGTGGTCACAATATTATCGAGGTGGGTGAAGTATTTGCAGGGGAAGTGACCAGATGACTGAGCTCAGTGAGGCACATGACAAATGTGCAAATCACCTATTCCCAGGACAGCTGCAACAAAGGCATGGATAGTGATTTATTCTCATTTTCCACTGTCCAATTCTACACTCCCAAGACAGGTATAGTCACTCGGTTTAATAGTGAGCCCAACTCCCTTTCCGGAGTCACCACCAGACATTGACAGAGCTTCACATCATGATGCTGAATACATAGAAATTCTCATTTCGCACTCTCTCATCAAAAACTCCCCAGCCTATCAGCGCACGGGTAAAAAGATCAGAGTTAATATCTCTCCAAATTTTTCCCATCAAACGCTTCCAATTTAATTTCCTCCCGATGTTATATGCAGAGAGGTGCTCCCCCTACTCTGTCCATCATATACTCCCAGGGCAGCTACAGCACACATTTAGATACAGATCAAACTCCCTGTTCTCAGTCCTATCATCATACACTCCCAGGGCAGGTAATGCATGGGCTTAGATACAGAGAGCGGTTCCTTGTATCCGGCTCCATCAAACCCTCATAGCAGATATTACATATATATTGCTAATTAATTTACACTGTCACCTTCCAGCATTATTATGCAGGGGCAGCTCAGGATCAGTTAAAGAATAAAGCCCCTTCTATATTTTCTCATCAAACACGCCTAAGCCCGGTACAGCAAAGGGTTAGATAAAAAGAAAACATATTTGTTCCCTCTCACCGCCAAACACAAGGTTGTGCAGGCAAAGCACATGTTATATAGAATTTAAGCTCTCTTTCTTCTGTTCCCATCAAACACATCCAGAGTAGATAGATCTCATTGTTAGATACAGGACAATCCTTCCTCTGTACAGTGCCCTTCAAACACTCTCAGGACATGTACAACTTGATGTTAGAAGGAGATTTAAGCATTCTGCATAATACCCACATCAAACACTCCCTGCCCAGTTCCTGAATGTGTTTAGACAGACAGTAAACCTCCCTCCTCTCAGTGTCAATTGAACACTTACATGACAGCTACAGCCATACACACTGAATGTTCCTCTACAGTGACCCATGAAACACAAATAGGGCAAGCGCTGCACTTTCTTATATACAGCGGAAAGCTTCCTCTGCACTGTCCACAGCAAGCTGAATTTAACCTGGAGAAGTGGAATTAATGCAGGTCGGAATATAAATCAAAGTAAAGGATTATAAAATTAACAGGAGGAAATGAAGGACCGTGGATTCAAGTTTCCCAGACTGCTAAATGTAGCAGCAGAGCTGAATAAAGTGGTTAAGAAGCCACATGGAATCCTTTCCTTCATTAGCCCAGCTGTGGAATATTACAGCAGGGAGGTTATGCGGTGATTATATAACACATTATTTAGGCAAGAACTTGAGCTCTTCGTGCAGTTCTGCTCATCTCATTCCAGAAAGGATCTAATTGCTCTAGAGGGAGCACAGAGGAGATTTACGAGGATGTTGCCAGGGCGAGAAAGTTACAGCTGGGAGGAAAGGTTGGACAATCTGGTTCTGTCCTCCATGGAACAGAGGAGGCTGAGCGGAGATTTGTTTGAGATGTACTGAATTGTGAGGGGCCTGGATAGTGTGGCTATGAAAAGCCTATTTAGCTAAACTGAGAGGTCAGTGACGAGCGGGCACCAACTTAAAGTGATTGGTAGCAAGATTATACGGAGGTGAGAAAGCATTCTCATGGGTCTGAGATTGACTGCCCCCTAGGTTGCAGAAGATGATGAAACTCTTAACTCATTTTGAATGATGCTATACGTTCATATCCAGAGCCATAACCTGCAGGCTACGGATCAAAGTCTACAAAGTGGGATGAGGCTTGGTTGCTCGGTTATTGACCGGGACAGGCACGATAGGACAAGTAGCATCTTTCAGTGCTGTAAACTTTCTATGTTCCTATAACTCTAAACACTGCCAATTCAGATACAACTTGTGTTTAGTTATGTAGTAAAGTTCCATCTACACTGTCTCATTAACCAATGGCAGCATAGGATCCAAATGGATTAGGTACCGAATAAAGGTCAGTCTAAACTGTTCCAAAAATAGTCATATGACAAGCAGAGCATGGGGTCAGATGCAGAGAGAATCTGTTCCCAGAAACAGTCCCAGGACAGTTACAACATTGAGTTATATACAGAGGAACACTCCCTCTACACTGTCCTCATCAAACACTCCCAGGTCAGATACACCACAGGGTTAGAGAGAGAGTAAAGCCCCTTCTGCAATGCCAATATCAAACATTCTCAGGTCAGGTACAGCACGGGGTTAGAATCAAATTCAAACTCGCACTACACTGTCCCGATCAAACACTCCCAGGACAGAACAGCATGGGGTTAGATATAGAATAAAGCTGCCTCTACACTCACGACATCTAACAATTCCAGTCCATATCATGGTGGGGAAGATTTGCATGGGTCCATCATCTGGAGGTGAAGGACTCAGTTTTCAATAACCCTCCATTCTTTGTCGTGTAAGTTAATGCTTTCAGTTTTACTGTGTCCATTTTCCTGTGATTAACATGAGGATGGCACAAATTCAACCCGTTCAGTGGTGAATGTTATGGTATGTCACTGCCTGCTGTCAGTATACATGCTGAGGATTTATTTTCAAAATCATTTATGGGATGGGGGCTTCACTGGCTAGGTTTCCATTTATTGCCTCTCTCTTGCTGCCGGTGAGATGGTGCTGGTGAGCTACCATTTGAACCGTTGCATCCCCATGGCTTTGATACACAAACAATGCTGTTAGGAACAGAATTCAATGACTCTGTCGCAATGACCGTGAAGGAACAGCGAGAACGTTCGAATTCAGGATGGTGAGTGACTTGTAGGGACACATCCAGTGGTTGGTGTTCCCACCTAACTACTGCACTTGCCTTTACAGGTTGTGGCAGTGTTGGGTATAAGCAGTCTTGGTGAACCTCTGCTATTGTGCATCGATGTTGGAGGGAGTGAATGTCTGGGATGGGCTTCCAATCAAGTCAGCTGCTACTTCCTGGATGGTTTCCAGCTACATGAGTGTTGTTGGATCTGCATTCATCCAGGCAAACGCGGAGTGTTCTATCACACTCTTGACTTGTGCCTTGTATATGGTGGAAATTCTTTGAGGAGATTGGAAATGAGTTACTCACCGCATGATTCCTGGCCCCTGACCTGACCTTCTAGCCCCAGAATTTGTATTGTTCTTCCAGGTCAGTTTCTAGTCTTTGGTAACCCTAGGATGTTGTAACTGGAGGATTCAGCTCTTGTTATGCCATTGAATGTCAAGGGATGAATGATATATTCTTTCTTGTTGGAGACAGCCATTGCTGGATGCTTGTGCTATAACGTGGCAGGTGACGTGTGCTAGGCGTGTTCCACAAGGGAACAGTGGCCACACTATCGCAATGGTTTTGCAATGTTTAATTGTCACGATAAGATGTGTGCACTAAATTCAGAATTGAATATTCCACTGACAACTTTAGGGATGTAAAAAAAACAACTAAATTAGACATTTGTTAAACAAAAGAAAATATTTCAAGCGCATTCATTAGATAAGTTATTTAACTGATCTGGCTAGCCATATTAATACTGTGGCTAAAGGAGCAGGTCAGAGGCTAAGAATGCTGCTGACCACCTGACTCCCTAAAGTTTGTCCACCATCTACAAGGCACATGTCAGGAGTGTGATGGAAAACTTTCCACTTGTGTGAATGAGTGTGGCTCACACAACAATCAAGAAGTTGGAGAAATCAGCCCACTTGATTGGCATTAAAACCAGAAACATTCACTCCTTCCACCACCAGCACACATTAGCAGCAGTGTGTGCCATCTACAAGATGCACTGCAGGAATTCACCAAGACAGCTTTGAAAACACATTCCAAACCCCATGGCCACTCCCATCTAGAAGGACAATGATAGCTGTCAGGTGGGGACATCTCCACCTGGAAGTTCCCCTCCAAGTCACTCACCAACCTGACTTGCAAAAATATCACCGTTACTTACTGTCACTATGTCAATATCCTGGACCTCCCTCCCTAACAGCACTGTAGGTGCACAGACACCACTGGACTGAAGTGGTTCAATAAGGCAGCTCATCAGCAACTTCTTAAGGGCAACAAGGGATGGGTAAGAAATGCTGACCTAGTCAGCGAAGCCCATATGTCATGGAGGAATAAAATAAGAAATTAAACTAGTTATTGCACTGTACTGAGAGTGCGCCATGGGACTATGTAGGAGGAAGTGTAGAGGGAACTTTACGCTCTAATAAAGATCATAATGTACCTGAGATTGTCAGCCCTGGACAGTGTAGTTTGCGCATTACTCTGAATCTGACGCTTTGCTGTACCAGACCTGGGAGTGTTTGATAAAGGTGAGTAACTCTCTGCAGAATTCCCAGCCTCTGACCTGCACATTCAGCCACAATATTTATATGGCTGGTCCAGTTCATTTCCAGGTCAATGGTTACCCCCAGGATGTTGAGGGTGCTGAGTTCACTGATGGTATTTTCATTAAATATCAACTGGAGAGCGTTGAATTTTCCCTTTTTGGAAATGGTGGTTTGCCTTGAAATTGTGTGGAATGAGCATTACCTGTAAATTATCAGTTCAACCTTGAATGTTGTTCAGGTCCGGCTGCATATCAGCACAGACTGCGTCAGTATCTGTGGGACCCCAACTGCTGTACAAAGTTGAGCAATTAGCGAACATCCTCACTTCTGCCATCATAATGGAGGGAAGGGCACTGAAGAACCAACAGAAGATGTTTGGGCCCAGGTCACTAACGTGAGGAACAACTGCAGATAAGACCTGGGACCGAGATGATTGAGCCCAACAACCACAACCATATTCCATTGTGTTAGGTATGACTCAAACCAGTGCATATTATTCCCTCTGATTCAATTGACTCTTGAGTTGCCCGTGCTACTTCATTCCCTCTCACCTCACCTTCTGAGTTCACCGCTTGTATCCACATTTAAACCAGGGTTATAATGGAGTCAGGAGCTGAATGGCGCTTGCAGAACCCAGCTGAGCTTCAGTGAGCAGGTTATTGCTGAGAAAGTGTAAATTGATAGAGAAGCTGATGTCATCTTTCATTCATCTGCTGAATCCCGACACAGTCCCCAGGGGCCGGCAGTAAATAAAGACAGACTGACCAGGGAGTCCAGCAAATCCCGATACAGTCCACTGAGACGGCCTGCAAATCCTGAAAATACTCCGCGGGGACTGCTGCAAACCCCGAGCACTGCACTGAGTCCAAAGCGATTCCCTACGCATTCCCCAGGCTCATGCTGCAAATGTGGACAAATTCCACAGGGACCCACCACCACCATCCCCCTCTCCCCCGCCCCACCCCCCCCTCCGCCCCCCCCCCAGGGAAATATGGATTCACTCCACAGGGGTCCAGAGGAATTCCCGACACACTTCCCAAAGTCCCCCAGGAAATACAGACAGACTCTCCTTTGTCACCCAGGAAATACGGAGACACTCCGGAGAGAACAAAGGGAAATACCGAGTGCCCAGGGAACTCCGGGAAACATGGAGACACTCGCCAGGGGCATCCTGGAATTTCCAAAAACATTCCCCAGGGACATGCAGCAAATACGTAAAATACCCCAGTGACACATATAAAATCCTGGCATACACACCCCACCGAGACAAAGCATATCCAAATACACTCCCCATGGACTGGCAGTAAATCACGACAGCAGCAAATCCTGACACACTCCCCAGGGACACACGACAAATCCTGACACACTCCTCAGGGACACACGACAAATCCTGACACACTCCCCATTGACACGCAGTAAATCGAAACACACTCCCCAGGGACACACAACAAATCCTGACACACTCCCCAGGGACACGCAGCAAATCCTGACACACTCCCCATTGACACGCAGCAAATCGAAACACACTCCCCAGGGACACGCAGCAAATCCTGACACACTCCCCAGGGACACACGACAAATCCTGACACACTCCTCAGGGACACACGACAAATCCTGACACACTCCCCATTGACACGCAGTAAATCGAAACACACTCCCCAGGGACACACAACAAATCCTGACACACTCCCCAGGGACACGCAGCAAATCCTGACACACTCCCCATTGACACGCAGCAAATCGAAACACACTCCCCAGGGACACGCAGCAAATCCTGACACACTCCTCAGGGACACACGACAAATCCTGACACACTCCCCAGGGACACGCAGCAAATCCTGACACACTCCCCATTGACACGCAGCAAATCGAAACACACTCCCCAGGGACACGCAGCAAATCCTGACACACTCCCCATTGACACGCAGCAAATCGAAACACACTCCCCAGGGACACACAGCAAATCCTGACACACTCCCCAGGGACACGCAGCAAATCCCGACACACTCCCCAGGAACACACAGCAAATCCTGACACACTCCCCAGGGACACGCAGCAAATCCTGACACACTCCCCAGGGACACAGCAAATCCTGACACACTCCCCATTGACACGCAGCAAATCGAAACACACTCCCCAGGGACACACAACAAATCCTGACACACTCCCCATTGACACGCAGCAAATCGCAACACACTCCCCAAGGAGAAGGAGCAAATCCTGACACAGTCCCCAGTGACACACGGCAAATCCTGACACACTCCCCAGATATACAAAGCAAATCCTGACACACTCCTCAGGGAACAACAACAAATCCTGACACGCTCCGCATTGACATGCAGCAAATCCTGACACACTCACCAGCGATACAAAGCAAATCCTCACACACTCTCCAGGGATACACAGCAAATCCTGACACAAACCCCAGGGACACACAGGAATTCTGCACTAACCCACCAGGGACAGACAGCAATACTAGACACACTGCGCAGGGACACACAGCAATACTTCACATGCACCCCAGAGGCAGGCAGATAATCCTGACACACTCCCCAGAGAAGCACAGACAATACCAGCACAAAGCCGGGGGCGGGGCCCCCATTCAAATCCACACAGACTCCCCAGGCTCACATCATATTCCAAAATAATCCCTAGCGGCCCCCATGAGATTCCGACACGCTCCTTAGGGTCACAGAGCTAATCCCAACACACTCCCCAGGGAGACACAGCTAATCCCAAAACACTCCCCAGTGACAAAGAGCTAATCCCAGCGCAATCACCAGGAACATGTAACAAATCCAAGCACAGTCCCTAGGGAGTAACAGCAGATCCCACACACTCCCCAGGGGACCTCTAAAAAACCCATCAAATTCCCGAGGGACCGGCAGCAGATCACAAGTCACTCAGTATAGACACACACCTAATCCCATCACACTCACTAGGGAAGCACAGCAGATCCCCAGACACTGCCCAGGGGAGCTCAAAATTCACATCACACTCCCAAAGGACCCGCTGTAGATCCCAGCACACTCCCCGTTGACACACACTTTATCCGAACAAACTCCGAAGAATCGGCAGTAAATTCCAGCACACTCCCCAGAGACAAACAGCTGATCCCAAAACACTCCCCACGGACACACAGCAATTTCCAGCATGCACCCCAGCGACCGGTAGTAGATCCCAACACGCTCCCCAGGGACACACAGCAAATTCCAGCACACACCCCAGGGACACACAGCAAATTCCAGCACACACCCCAGGGACACAGAGCAAATTCTGGCACACTCCACAGGGACACACACCTAATCCCAACCTACACCCAGGGACACACAGCAAATTCGGGCACATTCCACAGGGACACACACCTAATCCCAACATATCTCCCAGGAACCGGCAGGAGATTACAGCACATACCCCAGGGACACACATTTAAATTCAACACAGTCCCCAGGGACACACAGCTAATCAGAACACGCTGACCAGGAACCAGCAGGAGATTACAGTACACACCACAGGTACACAAACTTAATCCCAGCACAGTCCCCAGGGACACACACCTAATCCCAACACACTGCCAGGAACCCAGAGGAGATTACAGCACACACCCCAGGGAAACACACCCAATCCCAACACACTGCCAGGAACCGGCAGGAGATTACAGCTCACTCCCCAGGGAAACACACCTAATCCCAACACACTCCGCAGGGACACACACCTAATCCCAACACAATGTCCAGGAACCGGCAGGAGATTACAGCACAATCCCCAGGAACACACATCTAATCCCAACACTGTCCCCAGGAATCAGCAGGAGATTACAACAAACACCAAAGGGAAACACACCTAATCCCAACACACTGTCCAGTAACCGGCAGTATAGCCCAGCACAATCCCCAGGGACACCAACCTAATCCCAAAACACTCCCCAGGAACACATAGCAAATCCCAGAACAATCCCCAGAGACACACATCTAATGCCAACACTCTCCCCAGGGACACACACCTAATCCCAAAACACTCCCCAGGAACACATAGCAAATCCCAGAACAATCCCCAGAGACACACACCTAATGCCAACACTCTCCCCAGGGACACACACCTAATCCCAAAACACTCCCCAGGAACACATAACAAATCCCAGAACAATCCCCAGAGACACACACCTAATGCCAACACACTCCCCAGGGACACACACCTAATCCCAAAACACTCCCCAGGAACACATAGCAAATCCTAGCACACTCCCCAGGAACACAATACAAATTTCAGCACACAACCCAGGAAAACACAGAAAATCCCAACACACTCTCCAGGGACACATAACCAATCCCAACACACTCCCCAAGGATACACAGCAAATCCCAACACACTCCACAGGAACGCTCAACAGATCCCAGTACACTCCTGAGGGACACACGCCTAATCTCAACACCTTGCCGAGGGACACACGGTTAATCCTAAAACACACCTCAGGGACCCGCAGCAAACACTATGCACACTCAGCGGGGACTCATAAGAGATTCCAATACACTCCCCAGTTACGCACAGCTAATCCCAACAGACTCCCCATGGGATCCCAGCAAAAACCAATCACATCTCAGGAACCCACAGCAAAACCCAACACACTCACGAGGGCCATCACAGCAAATTCGGAAACACTCCACAGGGACCCGCTACAAATCCAGACTCACACCCGAGGAACCCACAATAAATTCCAACCCACTCACCAAGGCAATTCAGACTCAATCTCTAAAGGGACCAGCAGCAAATCCCAACACACTCCCCAGGGACATGCAGCAAATCACAACACACTCCCCAATGAGAAGGAGCAAATCCTGCCACACTCCCCCAGGACACACAGCAAATCCCGACACACTCCCCAGTGACACATAGCAAATCCTGCCACACTCCCCCAGGACACACAGCAAATCCCGACACACTCCCCAGTGACACATAGCAAATCACGGCACACTTCCCAGTGACACATAGCAAATCCTGACACACTCCCCACTGACACACAGCAAATCCTGACACACTCCCCAGGGACACATAGGAATTCTGCACTAACTCCCCAGGAACACACAGCAATACTGGACACACTGCCCAGGGACACACAGCAAATCCTGATACAATCCGCAGGGACACACAGGAATTCTGCACTAACGCCCCACGGACACACAGCAATACTGGACACACTGCCCAGGGACACACAGCAAATCCTGACACAATCCCCAGGGATACACAGGAATTCTGTACTAACCCACCAGGGACAGACAGCAATACTGGACACACTGCACAGGGACACACAGCAATACTTCACATGCACCCCGGAGGCAGGCAGATAATCCCGACACACTCCCCAGAGAAGCACAGACAATACCAGCACAAAGCCGGGGGTGGGGCCCCCATTCAAATCCACACAGACTTCCCGGGCTCACATCAAATTCCAAAATAATCCCTAGCGGCCCCCATGAGATTCCGACACGCTCCTTTGGGTCACAGAGCTAATCCCAACACACTCCCCAGGGACACACAGCCAATCCCAAAACACTCCCCAGGGACAAAGAGCTAATCCCAGCGGAATCACCAGGAACATGCAACAAATCCAAGCACAGTCCCCAGGGAGTAACAGCAGATCCCCACACACTCCCCAGGGACCTCCAAAAAAACCGTCAAACTTCCCAGGGACCCGCAGCAGATCCCCAGACACTGCCCAGGGGAGCTCAAAATTCACATCACACTCCCAAAGGACCCGCTGTAGATCCCAGCACACTCCCCGTTGACACACAATTTATCCGAACAAATTCCGAAGAATCGGCAGTAAATTCCAGCACACTCCCCAGGGACAAACAGCTGATCCCAAAACACTCCCCACGGACACACAGCAATTTCCAGCATGCACCCCAGCGACAGGTAGTAGATCCCAACACGCTCCCCAGGGACACACAGCAAATTCCAGCACACTCCCCAGGCACACACACCTAATCCCAACATATACCCCAGGAACCGGCAGGAGATTACAGCACACACCCCAGGGACACACAGCAAATTCTGGCACACTCCCCAGGCACACACACCTAATCCCAACATATACCCCAGGAACCGGCAGGAGATTACAGCACACACCCCAGGGACACACACTTAATCCCAACACACTCCCCAGGGAGACACACTTAATCCCAATACACACCCCAGGGAGACACACCTAATCTCAACACGGGCCCCAGGGACACACACCTAATACCAACACACTGCCCAGGAACTGGCAGGAGATTACAGCACACTCCGGACACACACTTAATCCCAACACACTGTCCAGGAGCCGGCAGTATATGCCAGCACAATTCCCAGGGACACAAACCTAATCCCAACACAGTCCCCAGGAACACATAGCAAATCCCAGCACACTCCCCAGGGACACATACCTAATCCCAAAACACACCCCAGGAAAACACAGAAAATAGCAACACACTCCCCAGGGACACATAATTAATCCCAACACACTCCCCTAGTATATACAGAAAATCCCTGCACACTTTCCATGGAAAAACAGCACATCCCAACACATTCCACAGGAACGTGCAACAGATCCCAGTACACTCCTGAGGAACACATGCCTAATCTCAACACCTTGCCGAGGGACACACAGTTAATCCTAAAACACACCTCAGGGACCCGCAGCAAACACTATGCACACTCATCGGGGACCCATAAGAGATCTGAATACACTCCCCAGTTACACACATCTAATCCCAACAGACTCCCCACGGGATCCCAGCAAATCCCAATCACATCTCAGGAACCCACAGCAAAACCCAACACACTCACGAGGGCCATCACAGCAAATTTGGAAACACTCCACAGGGACCCGCTACAAATCCAGACTCACACCCGAGGAACCCACAGTAAATTCCAATCCACTCACCAAGGGCCCGCAGGAAATTCAGACTCAATCTCTAAAGGGACCAGCAGCAAATCCCAGCACACTCCCCAGGGAACCACGTCAGATCCCAGCAAACTCCCCAGGGGCCCCCAGCTAATCCCAGCACACTCCCCAAGGAACCATGTCAGATCCCAGCAAACTCCCCAGGGGCCCCCAGCAAATCCCGGCACACCCCGCAGGGACTTGCAGCAAATCCCAAAACACTCCCAAGGGACAACTAGCAAATCCTGACGCAGTCCCCAGGGACACACAGCAAATTCCAATACACTCTGCATGGACGCCCAGCAAATAAATACTCACTCCCCAGGAACCCACAGCAAATCCCAACACACTCAACATCAACACCCAGAAAATCCCGAATCACTTCCTCGGAATCATAAGGAAATACGGTCGAACTCCACAGGGACCCGGAGCAAATCCTTACTCATTCCCCAGGGATCACCCAGAGATTCTGACACACTCTCCAGGGACACGTAGCAAATCCCAACACACTCCTGCTGGGCGGCCTACAAATCCTGAAACTCTCCACAGGGGCCATGGCAAATTGTGGCACACTCCCCAGAGGAAAGCAGCAAATCCTGGTAAAGTCCCCAGGGTCAGTCCGCAATTACAGAGACACTCACCAGGACCCACCGGAATTATGGAGACAGTCCACAGGGAGCCAGACGAAATCCCGACACACTCCCCACGGAGATTCATGAAATATCAACAAGCTCCCCACAGTCCAACAGGAAATACAGACACAATCTCCCCTGACACACATAAAATAAGGAGACAGTCTGGAGACATTCCACAGGGACTCCGGGAAACATGGAGACAGTTGCCAAGGCCCCGCTGGAAATTCCGAAAAAATAGCTCCCCAGGGACAGACAGCGAATACGGAATATCCTCCAGTGACACAGAGCAAATCCCAACACACTCCCCAGGGGCATGCAGCAAATCCCAACACACTCCCCAGGGACATGCAGCAAATCCCAACACACTCCCCAGGGACATGCAGCAAATCCCAACACACTCCCCAGGGACATGCAGCAAATCCCAACACACTCCCCAGGGACATGCAGCAAATCCCAACACACTCCCCAGGGACACGCAGCAAATCCCAACACACTCCCCAGGGACATGCAGCAAATCCCAACACACTCCTCAGGGACATGCAGCAAATCCCAACACACTCCCCAGGGACATGCAGCAAATCCCAACACACTCCCCAGGGACATGCAGCAAATCCCAACACACTCCCCAGGGACATGCAGCAAATACCAACACACTCCCCAGGGACATGCAGCAAATCCCAACACACTCCCCAGGGACATGCAGCAAATCCCAACACACTCCCCAGGGACATGCAGCAAATCCCAACACACTCCCCAGGGACATGCAGCAAATCCCAACACACTCCCCAGGGACATGCAGCAAATCCCAACACACTCCCCAGGGACACGCAGCAAATCCCAACACACTCCCCAGGGACACGCAGCAAATCCCAACACACTCCCCAGGGACATGCAGCAAATCCCAACACACTCCCCAGGGACATGCAGCAAATACCAACACAATCCCCAGGGACATGCAGCAAATCCCAACACACTCCCCAGGGACATGCAGCAAATCCCAACACACTCCCCAGGGACATGCAGCAAATCCCAACACACTCCCCAGGGACATGCAGCAAATCCCAACACACTCCCCAGGGACATTCAGCAAATCCCAATACACTCCCCAGGGACATGCAGCAAATCCCAACACATTCCCCAGGGACATGCAACAAATCCCAACACACTCCCAAGGGACAAGCAGAAAATCCCGACACGCTCCCCAGGGACATGCAGCAAATCCCAGCAATCCCCCCAGGGACAGACAGCAAATCCCAGCACACTCCCAAGGACACACAGGAAATATGGACATACTCCACAGAGACCAAACAGAAATAACAACACTATCTGTAGTGGATCCTGGGTAACTTTGGGACACATCCCAGGGGCCCGCAGTAAATCCCTCATCCTTCCCAGGGGTCCCAGATTTATCCCGAATCTCTCCCTAGGAACACACAGCAAATCCCAATACAAACCCCAGGGACTATCTGCACTCCGAACAAGCTCTGCAATGGCCCCCTAGAAAGATGGAGACACTCCCTAGGGAAGCACAGGGAATACTGAGACACTCCCTAGGGAAGCACATGAAATATAGAGTTAATTTGCAGTGATCCAGAGGAAATCCAGACTCACACTCCAGATACCAACAGGAAATACAGACTCTTCAGGGACACCCAGGAAATACGTAAGAATAGAAAAGCTAGGAGCAGGAGTAGGCAATTCATTCCCTCGACCCTGCCCCGCCATTCAATACGATCGTGGCTGATCTCATGTCAGCCTCAACCCCCATTCCCCACCCTCTCCCCACAATCTTTCAACAACCGATTAAAAATTAGCCTATCTCATCCTTAAATTTATTCAGCATTCCGCTATCCACTGCAATCTGAGTTAGTGAATTCCACAGATTCACGACCCATC
Source organism: Isurus oxyrinchus (assembly GCA_026770705.1). Taxonomy (NCBI): domain Eukaryota; kingdom Metazoa; phylum Chordata; class Chondrichthyes; order Lamniformes; family Lamnidae; genus Isurus; species Isurus oxyrinchus. Next base: position 653,761 of record JANJGN010000053.1, on the reverse strand, counting down.
GAGAAAAGGAATTCCTCCTCATCTCTGAATTAAACCAACCGCCCCTTAAACTAAACCTATGGCCTCTCCCTTTAGAATGCTCCACAAGGGGAATGCTCCATGTCCACCTTCATTCGATCTCCTCTCATCCTCCTTCACTCTAGTGAGTATGACCCTAAACTGCTCAATCTCTCCTCATAAGAAAAACCCCGCATCTCTGGAATCAATCTAGTGAAGCTCCTCTGAACCGCCTCCAATGGCAAGTACATCCTTCCTCAAGCTAGGGGACCAAAACTGTGCACAGGTGCAGTCTCACAAATGCCCTCTACAGTTGCAACAACAGTTCCGTATTTTTATACTCTATTCCTTTAGCAATAAATGCCAAAAATTCCATTTGCCTTACTTACCTGCTGTAACTGCAGACTAACTTTCAGCGATTCATGCACGAGGACAGCCAGATTTTTTTTTTGCAAAAATATACTTTATTCATAAATCTTCAAAAACATTTCGAAACTTTTTAAATCACCATTACAAAAATACAAAGGTTCAACTTTTACAAACTGAAAACACAAGGTATATCAGAACAAACAATGAATATTTCAATCATTGGCAGACGTACATTTTAAGCTGTACAGCATGAGGGGCTCTTTACAGTTCCCAGCCCCCCAGTGTACTGTGGCAGAAAGGTCTTAGGCAGCGACCCTTCCCCATTGCGCCTTTGCGGCGGCTGCCCCAAGCTTAACTGTGTCCCTCAGCACGTAGTCCTGGACCTTGGCATGTGCCAGTCTGCAACACTCAGTCGGGGACAACTCTTTGCGCTGGAAAACCAACAAGTTTCGGGCAGACCAAAGAGCGTCTTTCACCGAGTTGATGATCCTCCAGCTGCAGTTGATGTTTGTCTCGGTGTGTGTCCCTGGGAACAGCCTGTAGAGCACAGAGTCCTCTGTCACAGAAATGCCCGGGATGAACCTCGACAGCAACCACTGCATCTCTCTCCAGACCTTCTTCGCAAAGACACAATCTACAAGGAGGTGAACAACGGTCTCTTCCCCACCACAGCCACCTCGAGGGCAACGTGCAGAGGGGGTGAGACTCCTGGCGTGTAGGAAGGATCTTACAGGGAGGGCCTTTCTCACCACCAGCCAAGCTACATCTTGGTGCTTGTTGGAAAGTTCTGGTGATGAGGCATTCTACCAAATTACTTTGTCAGTCTGCTCAGGGAACCATCCCACAGGATCCACCCTCTCCTTTTCCCTCAGGGCCTTTAAGATTTTACGCGCCGACCACTGCCTGACGGACTTGTGGTCGAAGCTGTTTCTCTGCATAAATTTTCCCACGAGGGATAGGTGGTACGGCATGGTCCAACTACTTGGAACGTTCCACGGCATCGTGGCCAGACCCATCCTTTGCAACACCGGGGACAGGTAGAACCTGAGCATGTAGTGACACTTGGTGTTTGCATACTGAGGGTCTACGCTTCGCTTGATGCAGCCGCACACAAAGGTGGCCATCAGTATGAGGGCGATGTTGGGCATGTTTTTTCCCCCTTTATCTAGAGGATTGTACATCGCGTCCCTGCGGACACGATCCATTTTCGACCTCCAGATAAAGCGGAAGATGGCTCGGGTGATCGCCACCACACAGGAGTGTGGAATGGGCCAGACCTGCGCCACGTACAGCAACAGCGAGAGTGCCTCACACCTGATGACCAGGTTCTTACCCGCAATGGTGAGGGAGCATCGCTCCCACATGCCCAGTTTCCTTCCAGTTTCTAACACATGCCCTGGTCCCTCCGAACCATATTCCCAGCACCTTCAGTCCATCAGCCATGACAGTGAAGGGGACAAAGGATCGGTCAGCCCATTTCCCAAAGAACATGGCCTCGCTCTTCCCACAATTTACCTTGGCTCCCGAGGCCAGTTCGAACTGGTCGCAGATGTGGATAAGTCTGTGCACCGACAGCGGATCAGAGCAGAAGATGGCGACATCGTCCATGTACAGGGAGACTTTGATCTGAGTGCCTCCATTACCTGGGATTGTCACTCCTCTTATGCCCGGATCCTTCCTGATGGACTCAGCAAAGGGTTCTACGCAACACACGAAAAGAACAGGCGAGAGAGGGCAGCCCTGCCTGACTCCAGATTTAATTGGAAAGCTATCTGATTCCCACCCATTGATTGAGACTGTGCTACTGATGTTAGTGTAGAGCAGTTAGATCCAATTGCGAATTCCCTCCCCAAACCCTATTTTGGAGAGCACATCCACCATGTAGGTGTGTGATATTCTGTCAAAGGCCTTCTCCTGATCCAGGCTGATGAGGCAGGTGTCCACACCCCTGTCCTGTACATAGGCAATCGTATCCCTGAGCAGTGCGAGGCTGTCCGAGATCTTCCTGCCCGGCACAGTGCAGGTCTGGTCAGGGTGGATCACCAACTCCAGAGCGGATTTGAAGCGATTGGTGATGACCTTGGACAGAATCTTATAGTCCACATTCAACAGTGAAATGGGTCGCCAATTTCTAATTTCCTCCCTTTCCCCTTGTGCTTGTAGACGAGGGTGATAATGCCTTTCCTCATGGATTCTGACATACTGCCGGACAGGAGCATACTCTCGAACACTTCTAGCAGGTCTGGGCCGATCCAGTCCCACAGAGCCGAATACAACTCCGCCGGCAAGCTGTCGCTTCCGGGAGTTTTACTCTTCTCGAAGAACTCCAGGGCCTCAGTCAGTTCGTCAGGAGTTAGCGCTTTGTCCAGACTCTCCCGTGTACTGTTGTCTAAGACCTCCGTGATAGAGGACAGGAAGGACTGGGAGGCCGTGCTGTCTGTGGACTTCACGTCATATAATCCGGCATAGAAGGATTTGCTAATCCTCAAAATGTCAGAATGCAATGACTTAACTGAGCCGTCTTCTTCCTTCAGGCTGCTGATCACAGAGCTCTCTGTGTGTACCTTTTGGAAGAAGAAACGTCAGCACCTCTCATCCTGCTCTACAGAGCGGACTCTGGAATGGAAGATGATCTTGGAGACCTCCGAGGCAAAGAGCGAGGCTTGCTGGCTCTTCACCTCTTGGAGTTCCTCCTTGATATCGACCCCCATCAACCTCAGCCAGAGCAGATTCTGCATGTTTTTCTGGAGTCGGGACATTTCCCTCTGTTCCTTTCTAGCTTTCTGGGTGCCTTTGAGGACAAAAAACCTCTTGATGTTTCCCTTGATCACTTCCCACCAGTGTGTCAGGGACTCAAAGTGGGGTTTCATGGTTCTCCAAACTTTGTAATCCCTCTTGAGCTCCTCAATGTTCTCTGAGGTCAGCAGTTGCTTGTTTAGCTTCCATGCCCCCCTGCCAACCCTATAATCCTTCTCTAAGTGGCAGTCAGCCAGTAGGAGGCAGTGGTCAGAGAAGAACACCGGCTTGACGTCGATGGATCTGACTGTGAATGCACGGGACACAAACAGGAAATCTATCCTGGAACAGACGGACCCCGTCAGGCCGCGACCAGGTGTATCTATGCTGCACTCCATCTGCAGGGTTGCTGAAGACGTCGTGCAGCTTGGCATCCTTAACTGTTTCCATCAGGGATCTGGACGTAGCGTCCAATCTGCTGTCGGCCCTGCCGGATCGTCCAGCCGCATCGATGATGCAGTTGAAGTCACCGCCCAGAATGACTGGCCTGGAGGTTGCCAGCAGCAGTGGGAGCTGCTGAAAAACCTCCAGCCGCTCAGCCCCTTGTGACGGGGCGTAGACGTTAATTAAATGGTGTGGAGCATTCTTATACATTACGTCTGCTACAAGAAGGCGCCCGCCCACCACCTCCTTAACCTGGGACATGGTGAAGCTGCCTCCCCGCAGCAGAATCCCCAGGCCGGAGGAACGAGAGTCGTTTCCTCCCGACCAGATCGATGGCCCATGGGACCACCATCGTGACCATTGCTGTAGGAGCTGAGGTGCGGTATCGCACACTCCTGCAGAAACAACAGGTCAGCTTTGACCTTGGCAAGGTAGTCCAAGGTCGCAACACATCGCGTGTTGATTTAATGCTATGCATATTTATGGATATAATCTTTACACCCATTTTAAAGCAGTTAGTCGCTGACCAAACCTGTTGTCTCTGAGAATTCCTTCATGCCCGTGGTCTGCTCAAATTCCTTCACTTGGGATGGGCTAAGGAAAGCGTCCTGAACCTCCCCATTGGAGATGTTCTGCTCGGGTGGCATCTGGGGGTCGGTGCAGAGAGCGGGGTTTGAAATGTCCTCTGTTGGAGAAGCTTCTCCAATCCTCTCCCCCTCTGGGGCATTGCTGCTCCCGGCTTCCCGGAGCTGGGGTGCGCTGAGCGCCTCACTGTTCCCAGATTCCTGGGGCTGTGGTACACTGGCCTCTTTGGGTTGTGAGCCAAGTTGGGGTGCGCTGGTCTCCTAATTGTCACCAATATGCTGGAACTTGGGTGTCTCGTCCTCCAACTCCCTAGCGTTTTGCCGCTTCTTCTGTTGGTGCCGCCCTGGCCCTTCTTCGTCCGAAGAGCTGCTGCTCTTGTTATCCATGTCGGATAGGAGACACCTCTTGACTCTTGTCTGGGAAGTGGCTTGGTTTCTTTTTAGCCCCTTCTTCCTTTTGGCTCTCTTCACCAGCTGCCACTCCCTCTGCTGCTTTCCCACTGCTGCCTCCTCCTCCTCCGTTGATTCGCTCTCCTGAGGAGTGGGAGGATCAGGGGGCAGTGCTGTTGATTGGCTGTCTGTTGCCCCAATCTTTTCCTCCTCCAGCTTGTCTCTCTCTGTGTCCTCCTTTGTCCCGTTGTTCTCCCTGGGGGCCTTGGTGGTTGGAGTGACACGAGGCATTTCTTCTGCTTCCCCCTCGTTGGCTTTAGCTGCCTGTGCATAAGTACGGCAACGTTTGGGGCAGGTCTTGTAGAGATGACTTGCCTCGCCACACAGGTTGCAGCACTTAGCCTGTTTACAATCTTTTGTCTGGTGCCCTTCCATTTTGCGGTTCTTGCAGAGGACAGCACTGCAATTGGCCGCCACATGACCAGACTTGCTGCATGAGTGACAAAGTTTGGGTTGCCCAGCGTAGACCAGGTAAACACGGCTTCCCCCGATAGCGAATCTGGAACGGGGGTGGAAAACGGCTCCCTTACCGTCGGACTTGAGCATTACCTTAACCTGGCGTTTACATGTCCAAATTATCTTTAACCTCAGTGTAGCTCCCAACCTTATTGAAGTACCTGGTAAGGAAGGTGAGCACGTCAGCGACAGGGACGTAGGAGTTGTACAGATGCACAGCGAAACCCGTTCACGATGCAACGGTAGAACAAAGAGCAGCTCCGCCATCAGGATCTTCATTTCTGGCAGGTCTTTCTTTTCCTCAAACGCCTTCAGGAGTTTGACACAAGCTGCCACGTGCTTGAAGGTCACATCAAAGAAACCAGCACTGGGGAAATCCTGTAGGCGTTAGATCTCAGCAGCCTCAAAACCACACTGCTTGAATAGGATCCTCTTGTTGAAGAAGGTTCTATCCATTCCTGTTCCTTGCTCGCTGCCTCAGTTAAACCTTATTGGCTACAATACTGCCATTGCACAAATTAATGCAGGCTTCCTGGACAAGCGGTGGTCTAGCAAATACAAACTATTCACACTTGTGGTGAGAAAAATGAATTGATTTCAGGGCATTGCACATTCTCGCCTGGGATTGTGTTTATCATATGTAACTTATTTTCTAAAATTATATCAGTAGATTGAAACATTATTTATCATACAGAATGTTGAAATGAGAAGGAAAGGCTTATTGGATGGGAAATATGCTAATCCTCCCTATGATACCTTGTGAAGTGAAATGACGCCCTGTCTGCTGGGAGCATGTGTCCAAGCTCCCCAGGGGGTAGTTTAAACGGTTGTGTTAACACACTCTAACATAACTAATAATAACACTACTTTGAACGTTGTTTATAAATAATATTTTTAAACAGCTCTGGGCACAGTATTGTGTCCTTGTGCATTGTACCCAGTTCAGACTCAGTGAGCGGCAGTGGGAGCAGGGAGAAGAGAGTTTTCTGCTTCATGTTGATACATTGTTGGGAACTGGACAGGGCAGTTCTGATGAATCATGCACCCCCCAGCTGCTTATGCTGATGAATATTTCCAGTTTTTTTTTTTACTTTTAAGTTTCAAGATCCATCTTCTGCAATTATTATTTTTACAGATCTGTATTTCAATTGATCCCAACGATGTTTTCAACTTATGATTAGTAGTTGTTCAGTTTTGTGTATCCATGCACAGAGTGTGAGACAGCATTTATTGCCAATCCCTACTTGCCCTTGAGAAGGTGGTAGTGAGCTGCCTTCTTGAACGGCTGCAGTCCTTGTGGTGTAGGTACACCCACAGTGTTGTAATTATTTACAACCTTTCAGAGCCAATAATTAAACTTGGCTCAAATATATTAAGTGGACAAATGAAAGCAAAATGTTACTTAAAAGGTACTGAAACATGATATTTATTCATGTGCTGATATAATACACTGCTATTTAATTGATTTCTTAACCTGTGTGTGCTGCTCCACCTGTGTTTACCAACGCAGGAAGCCTCCAACCGAGCAAAGAAAGCAATCAAATTTAAATCAGCAACCTCGAACTTTATATTCACCGCCTTTCAGAGTTAGGTGTTTTTTTTGTGCTAAGCAGACTTCATACAATCCAAATGAAGACATTTTATTAAATGGAAGTGACTTCCATCCAATCTTAATTGGATAATCTTAATTATTGCACACGTGTCCTCTGAAGGCTGCGGCACATTTGTAACATTTAACTGTAAAACTGGCCTCTGAGTTGAAGATCGCTGCTCTAAATGGAGAAATCCAACTAAGATGATAGTAGTAACTGTTTGTAAATATCAGGTTCCAGGTCAGTAGCTGGAATTGTTTTTTTTAGATTTTGTATCAGTAACACATTGTGACATTTGTTGTGTGATATTTGACATGTAACCTCTGGACACTGGCTCCAATACTTTATGCATATTTGTAAAGTTAAATGCTGGTCTGTTGTATAATTATTGGTGCAATAACCACCTAGTGTTCGGTTTTTTATGTTGAATGCAATGTTGGGGCTGTTTTCAGGATGAGCTGTCTTTCTAAAGCCTGGACATCAACACGAGTAATCCAGAGGCCCAGGCTCAAGCTCTGGGGACACGGGTTCAAATCCCACTACGGCAGCTGGTGGAATTTAAATTCAATTAATAAATCTGCAATCACAAGCAATGAGACTATCATCAGTTTTTGTAAAAACACACCTGATTATTCATGTCCTTTAGAGAAGGAAATTTGCCATCCTCACCTGGTCTGGCCTACATGTGACTGATAGATAACAATAAATGAGATAAGTAAAATAAATAAAATAAGAATAAGAAAAAAGTGTGCAAATTAACTGATTTCCTGGTGGTAATTTAACCTGGAATCACCATGGGTGATATTAATAATTAACACATTCCCATGACATCTCAGTTTACCAAAGTCTGTCCCAATCCATCTGAATGATAAATGGGTTCTCACAATAGTGGGAGGTTAATTTGTTAGTGAAGCTTCATCTACTGTACCCAATATTTCATGCTGCCATTTATCCATTGATGCGTTTTTGACATCCAAAAGTTTCAGAAATATTACCAAACAGAACAGACTGTCACCTCCAACAAGTCTATGTTTAGATTCCCCAACAGAATTATTCCTAATCTCATAGACCCGCCAATCCGCCACGCTCTTTCTCCCCCTGTCATTCCATCAATTTTTAACATGTTCTTCAATGTTGCCCTGGTTTCTGCTTCAATCATTGACTCTGCTAATACATTTCATAGTCTCCATGGAGAAAACAACTCATCGAGCTCAGGAATAGAGCCCAAATGTTCAAGTATTTCTCCCGAGCTGTACTTCCACACATGAGGCAGAATGCCACTGACTGAGCTGGATCCTTTCTGTCCCCTCAGCTCCAATCCTACCGTGTGGAGCTGAACAACAACAATTTTCACTGATTGACATTTAATCCAATAAAACACCGCAAAGCACTTCACAGGAAGCATTCCCAAAGTTTGATTGTGACCCACACAGAAGGAGATATTAGGATGGGTGGCCAGGAACGTGGCAAAAGGAGTAAGTTTTAAGCAGCATCTTAAAGGAATGGAGAGAGAGTGGACAGAGGTGGAGAGTTTGAGGGAGTGAATTATATGACTCGGAGCCTCGGCAGCTGAAAGTGAATCAAGGATGAAAGTGAGATGAGAGCTTAATAGTGAATTGACTCTAACTTTCTGAATTGGTCTGATCCATTTTTCACAAGTGAGTCAACTCGCGGAGTCACAGGAAAGTACAACACAGGAGGAGATGGTTTGACCCACTGTGACTGCAAGAGCTGTGAAACCAGTCCCACATCCGCAACCTTTCCCCACACAGGAGGAGATGGTTTGACCCATTGTGTCTGCAAGAGCTGTGAAACCAGTCCCACATCCACACCATTTCCCCACACAGGAGAAGATGGTTTGACCCACTGTGTCTGCAAGAGCTGTGCAACTAGTCCCACTTCCCCACTGATTCCCCCACAGGAGGAGATGATTTGACCCACTGTGTCTGTAAGAGCTGTGAAACCAGTCCCACATCCACACCCTTTCCCCACAGGAGGAGATGGTTTGACCCACTGTGTCTGCAAGAGCTGTGCAACCAGTCCCACATCCACACCCTTTCCCCACACAGGAGGAGATGGTTTGACCCACTGTGTCTGCAAGAGCAGTGCAACCAGTCCCACTTCCCCACCCATTCCCCCACAGGAGGAGAAGGCTTGAGCCACTGTATCTGTAAGAGCTGTGAAACCAGTCCCACATCCACACCCTTTCCCAACACAGGAGGAGATGGTTTGACCCACTGTGTCTGCAAGAGCTGTGAAACCAGTCCCACATCCCCACCCTTTCCCCACACAGGAGGAGATGGCTTGACCCACTGTGTCTGTAAGAGCTGTGTAACCACTCCCACATCCACGCCCTTTCCCCACACAGGAGGAGATGGTTTGACGCACTGTGTCTGTAAGAGCTGTGAAACCAGTCCCACATCCACGCCCTTTCCCCACACAGGAGGAGATGGTTTAACACACTGTGTCTGTATGAGCTGTGAAACCAGTCCCACATCCGCACCCTTACCCCACACAGGAGGAGCTGGTTTGACCCACTGTGTCTGTAAGAGCTGTGAAACCAGTCCCACATCCGCACCCTTTCCCCACACAGGAGGAGATGGTTTGACCCACTGTGTCTGTAAGAGCTGTGAAACCAGTCCCACTTCCCCACCCTTTCCCCACACAGGAGGAGCTGGTTTGACCCATTGTGTCTGTAAGAGCTGTGAAACCAGTCCCACATCCGCACCCTTTCCCCACACAGGAGGAGATGGTTTGACCCACTGTATCTGTAAGAGCTGTGAAACCAGTCCCACATCCACACCCTTTCCCCACACAACAGGAGATGGTTTGACCCATTGTGTCTGCAAGAGCTGTGAAACCAGTCCCACATCCACACCCTTGCCCCACATTGCTGCTGATTTTCCTCCTTCTCGTCTTCCCTTTTCAAGGCTGCAATTCATTCTGTTTGCACCATCCTATTAGGCAGTGATTTCCAATAAATCACTTTCCATTTTTAATAAAAAACCTTATTGCCTCTGGTACTTCCGATACTCATCTTAAATCAGTGCCATCTGATTATCGACCCTTCATCCATTTGAAGCAGTTTCTCTTTAATTTCTCTATCTGAGCCTTTCATGATTTTAATCAGCTCGATCACAATTCATGTTTTTCCTTCTCAGCTTTCAGAAGAACAACCTCAGATTCTTCTGTCATTGAACTAAACTGTACTTCCTCATTTATGAATTTGAACGCGGGTTTGTATCGTCACAACCACAACCCGTTTTCTCCATGTCCCATTTGATTTGGGGGAGGGTGTGGTTGTGGGGCGGGAAACAAGATATTTTTTAGCTGAAGAGTTAATGGATAACAGCAGCATTGGACAATTTTAAGGAATATTTTCTGGAAGTGAATGGACACATAAAAATCTTGGAAGTGTGCAGCAGTCAATATCCAAGGGTGTAAAAATAGAACATATTTGACTGTTCTCGATCTACCGACCTCTCATACAATTGTTACATGTAGTAAATAATTACACCACAGAAACATGTACCAAAGTGAGTTGCATGATACCTAAAGCTGGTATTAACAAGCTGAAGTATCAGATTGTTGCCACAATAATTGCAGTTGTCCTCATTCCGTTTTTGTTACTTTTGGACAGTGATAAGATGCAAGGCACAAGGAATAAACTGACTAAAGGCATGATGCTGCGAGGCTAAATTGGGGAATAAAAGGATAAGTTTTTATGCTTAATGTTCATACCGGCAGAAATATCACTCCTGATCAAAGAATCACAGCCACTATTTCAAAGCAGCACGCCAAACCGAGAAGTGCAACTTCCTATAATTTTATATTTCCCAACAGTATAATTGTTTTTTCACGCTCATTCTGCCATGTTGTAACCCAATCCAGCGAAATATATTTTCTTACCTTGTATCCTGTTCGTTGGAAGTCAAGACATAGAGCAAATTCAGTGTGTTTTCTTGTCATTTCTCGAATGAGATTTTGGAACCAGGCTAGTTGAAGGACACTTTTATCGGTGCCAATCCTTCATTGTCTTTCACTGTTTAAAACACATACTGTTATCATCAGCCTGTTATGTACCTTACATAAGAAGATAAGAACTAGGAGCAGGAGTAGGCAATTCAGCCCCTCCAGTCTGCCCCGCCATTCAATACAACCATGCCTCATCTCATTTCGGCCTCAATCTCTCCTGGTTCCATTCTTCTCTATCTAATCATAACTAGAGAAGAACTTGGAATGTCTTCCCTTCCCATTCCCACAGTTACTTCTGTTGTCCCCCAAAGGATCCAGCCTTGGCCTCCTCTAATTTCTCATCAACATGTTCCCCACAACGCCATCATCTGAAGACACAATGTCACTTATCAAGTGTACACTGACAGTGCCCAGTTCTACCTCACCACCACCTCTCTCCACTTCTCCATTTTTGTTAAATTATCAGACTGTCTGATATCCAATGATGAATTGCAGAAACTTCCTCCAATTAAGTATTGGGAAGACTGAACCCATTGCTTTCATTTCCGAGCTACCAGCTCCATTCTTCTTCCTCAGAACTGTCTGAATCTAAACCAGACTTTTTGCACACTTGATGTCAGATTTGACCACGAGATGCGATTCCAACTTGTGTGTGTGTGTATGTCCCGCTGATTTTCCAGTCACATTGATGATTGAAATATTTCACCACGGACAGAACAGACAAACAATTCTCCTTCCACAATCAGAGGCTGATCAGATATGAATTCATTGATTCTATAAGATCTTGCAAGATTTTTGATTTGAGTTTCCCATCTGAAAATCCTTTCCCTCTAATCCCCTATAAACAGAGTTGACAAAAGCCATCGCTGTCAATACAGGATAGAAACTCAGAACAGACTTTTCTAGTTTCTATGGAATATTCTTTCTCCTTTCATTCCCCCAAATCTATAAACCGCTGACCCACACACTCCTCTCCCTCTCTGCTCATTGTTCTAGATTCAATGCCCAGTCACCGACTAATTCTTTTCCCCTCTCCAAATTCTCTCTCTTCCTGTCCTTAAATTGGTGGATCAGGCTGTGGGTCAATCCTACTCCTTCACTCTAATTCTACCAAATAATTCAACTCAAAACAACAAATCATCTTTAATTACTTGATTCCTCATTTGGATTTTTGGAAAGAATCACCTTTTTCCAACTGTGGAGAACAGAAAGTCCAGTGATTAATTCAGAGCCTCTTTCTCCCCCGTTTGTTCCAACAAGCTGTGTTTATCTGAATTACAGTGATACAGACTCACTCACTCAGTAAGTGATCAGGTCTCACTGAACTATGACAAAAGCTGTGTCTATCCAAGTTACATTGATATAGACTCAATAAGTGATCAGGTCTAACTGAACTATGACACAAGCTGTGTCTATCTGAGTCACATTCATTCAGACGCAATAAGTGATCAGGTCTAACTGAAATACAACAACAAATGCAACAACTTATATTTATATCAATCTTCTAATGTAATACATTGTCTCAAGAATTTCACAGAGGCATAAGGACATATTAGGTCAGAAGACCAATTGCTTGGTCAAAGAGGTCGGTTATAAGGGGTGTCTGAAAGGGGGAAAGTGAAGTAGAAAGGTGGAGAGGTTTAGGGAGGAAATTCCAGAGCTGAGGGCCCAGGCAGCTGAAGGCCCAGCCACCAATGGTCGAGTGATTAAAAACTAGGATGATGGTAATGGTGCTCCATGTATGTGAGCCCCATAGCCCAGGCTCACGGCCCAATTCTGAACTTTGGGACATAGTCTGACCGTCCCAGGTCTCAGAGAAAAACAATTCCCCAAATAAACATCTTGTTGGATTTTTGTTTATTGATACCATAATAAGTTTGGACCAGTTGAGTCCTCCTGTGTACTGGATGGCGATTAACTTTAACAGAGTTAAAATCCTCTGGATTTCAGTGTCAGAACAAGAACACGTTTTAGCAAAAACAAATACTGAATAGAATAAACCTGGGGAAATACACAGCAGGTCAATCACCATTAGAACGTGACAAATGAATGGTCACTGTTTCAGGTGGGACTCCTTCAGAATGAACACTTCCCACCACCAGCACTAAACCCTCTCCCCCGTTCCCCCATCCCCCTCCCTGTAAACTGAACATTCTTCCACCCACTTATCCACCCATTGCACATCCACCCAATGGCTCCCAGCCTGGATTGACATTCAGCATGAACCCAGTGAGACGGTGAGCTGGCCCATGGGATGTCAGAATGGACAAGAGCTGAAAATAGTTCCATTCAATGTGTTTTAAGTTTCCTTGTTAAAAACAGGAAACTTAATATTTTGTTAAACCCACATGTGCACACTCTTGGTGAATTACAATTTCTCGCCCAGTCCTTTCCTCTGGCATCAACACGGTGCATCCTGTGTGGATTCAGCAAACGTAGAGACAGGCTGCTCGAGAGATGGGGGCAGAGTGTCGGGAGATGGGGGCAGAGTGTCGGGAAATGGGGCAGACTGTCAGAAGATTGGGGCAGTGTGTCGGGAGATGAGGGCAGAGTTTCGGGAGATGGGGCAGCGTGTCGGGAGATGGGGGCAGAATGTCGGGAGATGGGGGCAGAGTGTCGGGAGATGAGGGCAGAGTGTCGGGAGATGGGGCAGAGTGTCGGGAGATGGGGCAGAGTGTCGGGAGTGGGACATATACTGTACATGTTTCTCATCCTCATAATTCACAACACTATTCCTGATGTCCATGAGCTGCCTCACTTTCTTTCCCATTCACGCCATTTGCTGATCTATCAGTAATGGACTTGCTGCCATCTCGAACAAAACTGTTTTCACCACTAAGGCTCTGCTGGCATTTAATAGTCTTCATGACATCATCGCCCTGGGCCTGGATGACATCATTGTACTGGGGCTGGATGACATCATCGCACTGGGACTGGATGACATCATAAGAGTCCATTGTTTCTTAATGATCCACATCAATAACAAGAGGACATATTAATAAACCTGAGCACATTATCTAGGCTGACACTCCAGGGTGGCATTGAGGGACTGCTGCACTGTCAGATACAGCATCCTTCATATGGAACTTGTGGAGGCTCTGGTCACAATCTTCCAATTCTCCTTATATAGTAGTGGTGTCAAAGGACTAACAGATTGTAAATATGACACCCCTGTTCAAAAACACAGCAATTCCAGGTCAATCAGCTTCATATCATTGGTGGGGAAAAGCTGGAGACAATAATCCGGGAGAAAATCAATTGGCACTTGGAAAAGTATTGGTTATTTCCAGCATTTCCTGTTTTTAATACCGATACTTCTCTGGATCCAAGGCTCTCTGGGATGTGTGGGCAGTTGGGACTTATCCATGAGAGTAATCAAAGGTCTGAGAGCTGAAAGAATCGATAGTGAGAAAGGAGAAAAGATCCAAAAATGGAACTGTTGGGAACAGGACATCAATCAGTCTCCTCTTATCCTGGAGAAATCAAGGACTCGACATTCTTAGAGATTGAAACAAAACTGATTTATTTAACAGACATCAAGATATTAAACTTCAATCCAGTTACAGGGATTATTAACATCAATAGAAACAAACCACAGCTATCAGAATGAATATGGTTCAGTTCTGGGTGTGATTAACAGCAGCATTAACAGCAGAATCCAACCCCTGCAGAAACTTGTGAACTCGCTGGTGTCAGAACAGGTGGGATGACCAAGTGAATCCCTTCTACATTCGGAGAAGGTGAACAGCCTCTCCCCAGTGTGAACTCGCTGGTGTCTGAACAAGTTGGATAAATGAGTGAATCCCTTTCCACACTCGGAGCAGGTGGATGGTCTCTCTCCAATGTGAATTCACTGGTGTACACTGAGGTCGAATGAAGGCTGAATCCCTTTTCCACAGGAAGTACAGCAGAACAGCCTCTCCTTGTGTGAATTCGCTGGTGTTTCAGCAGGCTGGATAACTGAGTGAATCCCTTCCCACACTCGGAGCAGGTGAACGGCCTCTCCCCAGTGTGAACTCGCTGGTGTGTCAGAAGGTTTGATGAATGAGTGAATTTCTTCCCACACTCGGAGCAGGTGAATGGCCTCTCTCCAGTGTGAACTCGCTGGTGTGTCAGTAGGCTAGATGACTGAGTGAATTTCTTCCCACACTCGGAGCAGGAGAATGGTGTCCCTTCATTGTGAACTCGTTGGTGTGTCAACAGCGTGGATGGCTGAGTGTATCCCTTCCCGCACTTGGAGAAGGTGAATGGTCTTTCCCCAGTATGAACTTGCTGGTGTGTCAGCAGGGTAGATAACTGAGGGAATCCCTTCCCACACTCAGAGCAGGAGAATGGTCTCTCTCCAGTGTGAATTAGCTGGTGCATCAGCAGGTTGGATGACTGAGTGAATCCCTTCCCACACTCAGAGCAGGTGAATGGTCCCGCTCCAGTGTGAACTTGCTGGTGTGTCAGCAGGTGGGATAACTGCTTGAATCCTTTCCCACACTCGGAGCAGGTGAATGGCCTTTCCCCAGTGTGACTGCGTCGATGGATTTCCAGTTTGGATGGACAATTGAATCCTTGCCCACAGTCCTCACATTTCCATGGTTTCTCCATGGTGCTGGTGTCCCGGTGTCTCTCCAAGTGGTGATCAGTTGAAGCCTCGTCCACACAAAGAATAGGTGCACAGTTTCTCCCTGTTGTGAATGGTGTGATGTTATTTCAGGCTGTGTAACTGGTTAAAGCTCTTTCCACACTCAGTTCACTGGAACACTCTCACTCGGGTGTGTGTGCGTCTCGGTGATTTTCCAGTCACACTGATGTCTGAAACATTTTCCCACAGACAGAACAGAAAAACGTTCCTCCCTCCACATTCAAAGGTGATGATATTCAGGTCCTGATGAATCGAGTGACTCTGTCAGATCTTGCTATGATGTTTGGTTTGAGTTTCCTGCCTGAAAATCCTCCCCTTGTAATTCTCTGTAAAAGGAGTTTACAAGAGTCATCACTGTAAGAACAGGATAGAAATTCAGAACAGACAATTCTAGTTTCTACGGAACATTTTTTCCTCTCTTGTTCCCCAAAAGCTGCAAATCACCTTCCCACACACTCTTCCTCCTCCCTGTGCTGAAATCCAAACAGAGTTTTGGACAATTCCTTCTATATCTTTTTAACAGATTTCTACAACTGGAGGTGACAATATGTCTGATCATTCACTTCAGAGATTACTCGTGACAAAACATTAATCCGAAACCCCCTGTCCGACCATACAGAATAGCAGATGTTAACCTTGTGTCCAAAACTTACTGTGTGGAGATTTAATGAGTGATCGTGTAGGTGGTTTCTCCAAACCTCCCAAGGGTTCCTTCCTTCTCTCCCTCTCTAACTGAGTTAAACCTGGGATCAGTGTCATGGCCCATTCTGGTTCCTGCTTCTCTTCCTGATGATTAATTAACTCCAATTAAACACTGAGAAGACTGAAGACACAGTCTTTGGTCCCTGCTCCAATCTCCATTTCCCAGATACCAACTCCATCCCTCAACCTGGGAACAGTCTGAGATTAAACCTGTCTGTTCACAACCTCGGTGTCACATTTGATCTCGAATTGTGCTGCTGACCAGGGCTCCACCACACTTTTTGCCTAGACATAATAATCCTTCAGTTAGATCTGAACTCAGTGCAGTCTCAGCAGATGGGGTGAGCTCGTGACTTTTCCCCCTATACGTGGAACATTAAAACTGTGTCATGCTATTATCATTTCTCTGATTGTGGATCAAATCCTTTGAACTTATAAAGTTGGATGTTAACTTGTGGGAAAACTGAATAAAGCCCTTTGCACACGTGAAGTATCTGAATGGTCTTACACTAGCAAGACTGTGTTGCTGTGTCAGTAAATGAGATGATAGTGAATCCCTTTCCAATTCCAGATGGTGAACAATCTGTTTACAGTGTGAATTTACCTACACATTTTCAGCTCAGACATGATCTCGAAATCTACTGGTAATGGGTTCCACATTCTTAGCACTACATAAGAAAAAGGAGCAGGAGTAGGCCATTCGGAACCTCAATCCTGCTCCGCCATTTAATAAGATCATGGCTGATCTGATAGTCATCTGAAATCTGTACCCCAACTATCTTCAATAACCTGTCTCAACCTTGCTTGCCAACAATATATCCACCTTAGCCTTAAAAATATTTAACGATTCTGCTTCCACAGCCTTTTCAGGAAGAGAGTTCATAAGTTTCACGATCCACTGAGAGAAAAAAAAAATCGCCTAATCTCCGTTTTAAACGGGTGAACCCTTATTTTTAAACAGCGATCCCGAGTTCTAGATTCTCCCACAAGAGGTAACATCCTCTGCAAACCCGCCCTGTCAAGGTCTCAGGGTCTTATATGTTTCCAGAATCAGGAAAAGAAAAGAAAAGCATTGCAGATGCTGGATATCTGAAATAAAAACAGAAAATGTTGGAATTTTCAGCAGATCTGGTAGCGTCTGTGGAGAGAGAGACATCGTTTTCATTTCAGGTCTGTAGCCTTTAATTAGAACTGCACTGCATCTGAAATGTTAATTAAGCCTCTCAATCCAAAGATGTTGCCAAATGAGGTCGGGGAGCTCAAGAGGGAAATGAAAATCCCATTTGAGGAGTGGAATCCAATGAGAATGAAGGGTGAACTGGAGAAAGTCAAGGCCTTCTTTAAGACGCTGGAACATAGGTTCTGATGTTATCAGTGAAATTAACTGATCTGAGATATTGAAAGGATTCTCGTTACTGCACATCAGGAATTCAAACCTAATATCGGCTTTGGGACAATCAGAATACTTGGTAACAGACAAGACAATGAAAGGCTCGAAGGGAAATGGCACCGGTTGTAGGGGAGCTGATTCCCGGCGACTTGGATGTGGGTGGGATCAGACTGTTTCCATGAATCCATAATGAATGTCTCACCCTTTTTTTGGAAGTATAAAACTGATAACGTGCGATAGCCATCTGGGTAGTGGCAATCTGAAGATTAGACTCACTGACACCCTGGTTCGGATACCTTTTCGGTCAGGTTTGTCTAAGTGTCTGTGACGCAATTGGTCAGCATGTTTGCCTGTTAACTGAAAGGTTAGTGATTCAAAACCACCCAAGGGGTGAAGGTTCTTACTGTTTTTCCCCTTCATCGCCAATCATTGCCACACAGTTCTGGATTGTGATTGGATACTTGGGCTGCAAGATATCATCCCCAAAACGGTGGCAGGTCTTTTGCTGTCCAGTGAGCTCCCACAAGAACAGCTTCTTTTTAAAATTACGTTTTCTGTCAAATACAGTGAGAAAAGATTTGGACCCACTCTGTAACCCACTAGAAATCCATGCAATTGTTGGAATCAAACGAACCCATCAATTACTAAGTCTTCCTCAGCTCCATGGTGAGTGAGACAGGAAAAAACAGAAATGCAGCAATATTCCGGCCCCGCACTCTCCAATCACCCGCTGCCCGCAGAAAGCGGCGACTGTAGCTTCAGTTAGCGGCTTACTGTCCATCCCTGGGACGCGAGATACTCCAACCCGGGCCAAACCTCCCAATACACCGAGCGCAGGCTCAGGAAAACACAGGTAGATTATATCCTGATCACTGAACATCCGAGCAGCATTTACAGAATACCCGAGTGAGTGAGTCACAAATAAAAGTCACATCAACTTTCTAATACTTTTCACTGTAAAATTCCTTCATTTTATTGAACAGCTGACTGTTGTGAATCTGAAAATGAGCACCGTGGGATTTTTGTTACCGAGTGACTTGTTTTCCATTGTTTGTCCGTCAGGTTTGCAATTCAATTTCTGTTGGATATTGAAGCGAATCTGATTTCAAAATGAGGACAAAAAGCAGGCAAATATTAAATGCAGGAGAAAATCCTGAGGAAAATGGATCACAGTATTTGGAAGGAGGTGCAGCTAAGAAGTGGAAGATGTGAATGATGTTATTGATGATTGAGGGGAATGCATTGCAACCTTGGGGCTTTTGTAGGCCGATTACGTCCCACACTTTGAACTTGCGTCCACCTTGAGGTATCAGGTGGAAAGCAATAGGTTAATCCATGTATGTTGGTATACGAGACAGCTTTTCACGTTTATGTCTAGCTCAGTCGGTAGAGCTTGAGATTCTTACTTTCAGCGTCGTGGGCTCGAACCCCACGTTGGGCGCTGTAACTTTTTGAAAATCTGATTAAGAGTCGTACGGTCTAGAAGCTTTGACTCTGTTTCTCCCTCCAGCTGCTGAGCTTTTCCGGCATTTTCTGTGTTTGTTTCAGATTTCCATCATTTGCAGTAATTTGCTTTTATCTTTTTACTTTTAAATCTTGTTGCTTAAAAAAAACACCAACTAATCACTGCGGCTCCTGTGAAACTTACAAGCCAGACATTCACCACTGAAAACAACTGACACATCAAATTCAAAGCACTTTATTGTCGCTTTTCTTCCTGCTTTTGTCTCTGCCTCGCCTCTAGCTCCCTCTGCCCGTCCAGCCCCCAAGTCAATGAGCTGCTCGATGCAGACAAAGTCAGTTCGTGGGAATGGGTAAAACTCTAGGGTAAAGAGACACCTGGATCTCATCTTTCTGGTTCTCCCAGATACTGATCACAGGAATGTGCCCAGTGCCGATTATCCACAGTTACTCTCCTCCCCGTTGTTCAGCTTTGAAATTGATTTTCACACTGGATTTCAATGTGAATAATGCAAA
Source organism: Isurus oxyrinchus (assembly GCA_026770705.1). NCBI lineage: Eukaryota > Metazoa > Chordata > Chondrichthyes > Lamniformes > Lamnidae > Isurus > Isurus oxyrinchus. The sequence continues at coordinate 634,456 of JANJGN010000053.1, read as the reverse complement.
GCTGCTATAAGCATATATTGTTCAGCAGATGTACTGCAAGAAGGTACTTTGCTTTGTAAACAGCCCTTCTCCTCTCCTCTTCCTTCACTGCAATTCACGAGTGTGATGTTTTCCAGATCTGAGGCGAAATTTAAACCCTCACTCCTCTGATTATGGTGAAGCCTTTAAACGTTTCTAATCAATGAGTGATCAACACTTGTTCCAAAAAAAAAACAATAAATAGACATTTCTGGACCAGGAATCGAACCCGCGCTGTGGCGGTGAGAGAACCGAATCCTAAACAGTAGACCACCAAGAAAGTTACATGCGATTCTTTTCGATTTGGCTTATCTACGCTGCTTTTGCCTATTGTTTTTCATTTCAGATCTCTTTCACCACAAAACTGTCTGTTTAGGTTCAAGATAAACAACTTGGTGAGCCAATGAAAACAACGGTTGCTCTGAGCTGGAACATGAAATTGACAGTGAAGTGAAATAGTCCCACAAGCTGCTCATGTGCAACTTTCAATTTCCAAAACCCTCCACCCTATTCGCTGTCGGTCCAATGGAAGCGCCAATCCCGAGTCACTGGACTTGTGTTCGGTTGAACACAAGTGACTTCTTCACCAATGAGAAGAACCATTGCTGTGAGCTGGAACATGAAATCGATACTTTCCTCTGTTAAGACAATTCTTAAAACCTCCCCCTTTGACCGAGCTTTTAGTCATCTGACCGAATATGAGGCTCGGTGTCACACTTAGTGATAAAATGCTCACGGGGAACGCCTTGTGACGTTTCAACAGGTTAAAGGTGCTTTATATATACAGGTTGTTGTTGTTGTAGGATATATATAGAAAGGGCCAGTCTCCTGTTTTACCTTTCACGCTGATACTTTTCTCATCGACATTTTAACCTGAACTAATGTGAATTAAGTTTGCGACATTAAAAAATTTTCACCCCCTCAGGAAACTTAACCTCACTGACAATCACAGAGGAACAGACACAGAGATATACACCGAGAGTGACAGAGGCCTAAGGAGAGACACACAACCAGAAAGCAAGGATGTTACAAACTTGACTCAGTGTTTGTCCCATTGCCGAAAGAAAATTTCCTGAATGCTGACAAATGAATGGAAATCAGAAAATACAGACGTATTTGGATGGGTTTCCATCTAATTAACTGATAATCAATGTGGTTAAAATCACAAATGGTGAAAAATTTAGCCAGCAGGATTCCAATCGTCGTGTTCATATTTACAACAAACGTAAATTATCGAACTTTCACTCACTCAAATAAACACGCTTGGATAATGCTCTTGCCAGCTATCAAACCGCAGCTCCATTATATGTGAAATGAATATGACCCCACTTGCCTCCATGAACCCTGCGCTGTAAATATCCCAATGAAGCTGTCTGGAATGTTAAACGGTGACATCATTTAGCAGCACTTTGGGTCTTTGTTTTGAAGAAATGGAATTCGGCTGTTCTCATTAGGAATGCTGGAGACAGACTGATCAACAATGTCATCATCAAATGGCACAGCGCAGTAAGAGGACCTTCCAGCCATCGTATCTATGTCAGTTTTGTACAAAGAGCTTTATAATTAAGGACAATTTCCTTCTCTTTCTCCTTAGCCCATTTTTTTTCGCTTTCAAGCCATTGAACAATTCCCATTTGGAAATTGGTGTTAATTAAATCAATATTGAAAGCTTCAGCTGGTTCCTCACCTGCGCAAATATGTCAGTCTTGCTCCAGGGTCTGTTGTTTGCAGTGTTTTACTTTGGTCAGACGTTCAAGGCAATGTAATTTGCAGCTAAACCTGGATGTGGAGGTGGTGCCAGTCAAGTAGACTGCTTTGGCCCTGGACAGTGTCCAGCTTCTTCAGTGTTGTGGGGGCTGCACTCATCCAAGCAAGTGAGGAGTATTCTATTACACTCCTAACTTGTATCTTGTAGATGGTAGACAGGCTTTAGGGAGTCAGGAAGTGAGTTACACGTTGCACGATTCCTAACCTCTGACCTGCTCTTGTAGCCACAGTGTTTATATCGCTAGTCCAGTTCAGTTCCTGGTCAATGGGAACCCCCAGAATGTTGATAGTGAGGGATTCAGTGATGGTAATGCCATTGAACATCAAGAGGTGATGGTTGGATTCTCTTGGCTTGGAGATGGTCATTGCCTTACACTTGTGCGGTGCGAATGTTACTTGTCACTTGTCAGCCGAAGCCTGGATATTGTCCAGCTCTTGCTGCATTTGATCATGGACTGCTTTAGTATCTGAGGAGTCGGGTATGGTGCTAAACATAGTATAATCATCAGCTAACTTCGCCACTTCTGATGTTATGATGGATGGAAGTTTATTGCTGAAGATGCTTGGGCCAAAGACACGATGCTAAGGAACTCCTGCAGTGATGTCCTGAAGATAAGATGACTGACCTCCAGCAACCACAACCATCTTCCTTTGTGCTCGGTATGACTCCAACAAGCGGAGTTTCCCTCTGATTCCCATTGACTCCAGTTGTGCTCGGGCACCTTGATGCCACACTCGGTCAAATGCTGATTTCGCCTCATCTCGGGAGTTCAGCTCTTTTGTTTGTATTTGAACCAAGGCTGTAATGAGATCAGGAGCTGAGTGGTCCTTGTGGAACCCAAGCTGGGCATCAGTGAGCAGGTTATTGCTAAGTCAGTGCTGCTTGGTAGCACTGTTGATGACCGCTTCCATTACTTTGCTAATGATGGAGAGTAGACTGATGGGGTGGTAAGTGGCCGGGTTGGATCATTCTCACTCTTTCTTTCCCAGTTTGGTCAGAAGAACGAGGAGAGACAGGATAAATTGCAGGGTTCCAGGGAAAAGGTCAGGTAATGGGGGTGACAGTACGGGCAGAAAGAACTCTTTCTCCGCTCTAACCATTGCATGATTTCACACAAATAAAAGCGATGTAACAGATTCTGTAGTCGTGGCCGAGTGGTTAAGGCGATGGATTAGAAATCTATTGGGGTTACCCCGCGCAGGTTCGAATCCTGCCGACTACGTTTCTCATTAATTTGGATTTTAACCGCGCACAAACATAGCTAATTATCGTTTGTATCGAGGGAAAGCGCTCCAAACACATCCGTATTCTCTTGTTTCCGATCATTTGTCAGCTTTCTGCAAATCTCCAGTCGGAAATGGAAAACAAAACGGAGCCAATTTGGTGACGTGATTTCACTCTGGCATTTTTCTCCCCTTAGGCCTCTGTCACTGTCGATGTCCATTTCTGAGTTTTTCTGTGCGGGTCAATACGGTTCAGTTCCCTGAGGAGGTGAACACATTTTTACGAGCACAAATTGTATTCACATTAGTTGTGCAACCTCACATTTCAATGTTACAGTGAAAAATATCAGGATGAAAGAGGAAAGAGTAGTTTGTCTCTTTCTATGTATAGACTACAACAACAACTTATATTTATAAAGCTGCTTTTTCCTAATGAAACGTCACAAGGCGTTCACCAGGAGCATTTTATCACATGTCCAGGGCTGAGGAAATTCAATTTTGTGGAGAGATTATAGAGACCGGGATTGTTCTCTTTAGAGCAAAGAAGTTTAAGTGGAGATTTCATTGAGCTGTTCAAAATGATGTAGCTGGGGGCAGTGGGGACGGGCGGCTTGATGGTGCAGATCGGGAGAAATTGTTTCCACTGACGGGGGTCAGTAACCACAGGATTGGGGTTTAAAGATAGTGAAGGAAAGACAGACTTGCCTTTATACAGCGCATTCCTGACCAGCGGATGTCTGAAACCACTTTCAAGCCATTTAAGCACTTGTTGAAATAAAAACAGAAAATGCTTGAGAAACTCATCAGGTTTTGCTTTCCACAGACGCTGTCAGACCTGCTGAGTAATACCTGCGTTTAATGTTTTGATTTGAGATTTCCAGTATTTTGCTTTTATTGAAGTACTTTCTGAAGGAGAGTCATTGTTCTCATGTAGGGAACACGGCAGCCAATCACTGCTCAACGAACAGGGTGGAGGGTTTTGGAAATTGAAAGTCACGCATGCGCAGCTTGTGGGACTATTTCATCTCACTGTCGGTTTCATGTTCCAGCTCAGAACAACTGTTGTTTTCATAGGCTGACGAAGTCGTTTATCTTGAACCTAAACAAGCAGTTTTGTGCTGAAAGAGATCTGAACTGAAAAACAGTAGGCAAACGCCGCGTAGATAAGCCGAATCGAAAAGTGGGGCTTGTGCAACTTCCCTGGTGGTCTAGTGGTTAGGATTCGGCGCTCTCACCGCCGCGGCCCGGGTTCGATTCCCGGTCAGGGAACGTCGATTTGTTGAAACGAGTGTTGTTCAGTCATCGATTAAAAACGTTTAAAAACTCCACCATAATCAGAGCAGTGAGAGTTTAAAATTTCGCCTCAGATCTGAAAAACATCACTTTCGTGAGTATCAGTGAAGGGCAGGGAGAGAGCTCTTTGCAAGGTACTGACCATAGAAATGTCGGCGTGAGGCAAAATAAGGACGGGAGCAGCACGACTTTTGCTGCCTACTGTTTGTATTGGCACAAATATCACTCCTGATGGATCAACCAATCACAACTGCTCTTTGAAAGCAGCATGCCCGGCCGAATGGCCACTTTCTGTGCTGTGACTTTCTATAATTTTATGTTTCCCAACAGCACGAGTCATTCTGCCATTTTGTAACGCACTCGAGCGAGATGCACTTTCTAACCTTGTATTCGGCTCTTTTGAAACCTAAACACGGAGCAAATTCAGCGAGTTTTCTTATCGTTTCCAGCACGACACTAGTCACGAGACTAAATGAGCGACACATTAATGTTGCAAATCCTTCACTGGAGCTCACCGCGTACAAAGAGCACTGTTATCGTCAACCTGTTATGCACCTTCTAGCAGTACATCTGCTGAACAAATATAAGTTTATCACAGCTCTGCTTTCTTCACATTGAAATCCAATGTGAAAATCAATTTCAAAGCTGAACAACTAGGAGGAGAGTGACTGTGGATAATCGGCACTGTGCACTTCATGTAATCAGTATCTGGGAGAATCAGGAAAATGAGATCCAGGTGTCTCTTTATCCACGAGTTTTACCCATTCCCACGAACTGACTGTGTCTGCATCAAGTAGCTCATTGACATGGGAGCTGGACGGGCAGAGACAGAAGCAGAAAGACATGCGAAATGAAATTACTTTCAATTTGATGTGTGTCATTTGTTTGCAGTGATAAATGTCTGTCTTGTAAGTTTCACAGGAGCAGCAGTGATTAGTTGGTGTGTTTTAAGCAGTAAGATGTAAAAGTAAAAAAAAAGCAAATTACTGCAAATGATGGAACCCTGAAACAAAAACAGAAAATGCTGGAAAAGTTCAGCAGCTGGAAGGAGAAACAGGGTCAATGTTCCTAGTCCGTATGACGGTTATTCAGATTTTTAAACAGCACCCAGCTTGGGGCTCGAGCCCACGATTAAGGGTCACATGTTCTACCGACTAAGCTAACTGGGAATGTGTGAAGCTGTTTCGTCTCCCAACATACATGGATGGTTTTGTTGCTTTCCACCTGATACCTCAGCTTGGTCGGAATTTTAAAGTGTGGAACGTAATCGGCCGACAAATGCCCCAAAGTTGTAATGCATTCCCCTCAATCATCAATAACATCATTCACATCTTCCCCTCCTTAGCTGCACCTCCTTCCAAATAGCGTGTTCGATTTTCCTCAGGATTTTCTCCTGCATTTAATACTTACCTGGCTTGTGTCCTCATTTTGAAATTATTGGCATCAACATCCAACACAAATTGAGTTGCAAACCTAATGGACAAACAATGGAAAACAAGTTACTCAGTAACTCAAATCCCATGGTGCTCATTTTCAGATTCACAACAGTCAGCTTTTCAATAAATGAAGGAATTTTGCATTGAAAAGATTAGAAAGTTGACGTGACTTTTATTTGTAATTCACTCACTCGGGAATTCTGCAACTGGTGCTCGGAGGTTTAGTGACCAGGATATAATCTATCTGTGTTTTCCTGAGCCTGTGCTCAGTGTATTGGGAGGTTTGGCCTTGGTTGGAGAATCTTGCGTTCCAGGGATGGGCAGTAACCCGCTGACTGAAGCTGCAGTCGTTGCTTTCTGCTGGCAGCGGGTGATTGAAGAGTGCGAGGCCGGAATATTGCTGCCTTGCTGCTTTTCCCTGTCTCACTCACTGTAGAAATGAGGAAGAGGGAAGAATTGATGGGTTTGTTTGAATCCAATAACTCCATAGATTTCCATTGTGTTGGATATCGGTACATGGTATGCCTAATTGTTTTCCCATGACATTGGAGCGAATATTCGATAAAAAGCCACTTAACTGGGAACTCACTGGATAACAGTAGAGCCGGCAACATTTCTGGAGTCTTGACATTCAGTTCAAGGACCAAATGACAACCAGGTACTGTGTAACAATGAAGAGTTACGGTGTGAAAACAGCGACAGCTTCGGCCCTGGGTGGCCTCGAACCACCAACCTTTCGGTTAACAGCCGAACGCGCTAACCGATTGCGCCACAGAGACCCGTAGTTACCGTGTCAGCGGGTTAAAGCTTCAGATTGCAGCGAACGGAATGACAAGTGCTCTCTATCAGTTTTACTCTTCCAAAATAAAAGTTGGGACATTCATTGTGGATATATGGAAACCGTCTGATCCTACCCACTGCAGACACATCCATTACCGGGAACTAGCTCTCCTACAAGCGGAGCCGTCTCCCTTCGAGTCTTTCTGTGCCTTGACTGTTACCAAGTATTCTGATTGTCCTGAAGCCGATATTAGGTTTGAATTCCTGATGTGCAGTAACGAGAATCCTTTCAAAGTCTCAGATCAGTAAATGTCTCTGATAACATTAGAGTCAATGTTCCAACGTCTTAAAGAAGGGAAAGGTGCCTTGACTGTCTCTGGTCAGTCGGACAGTTCACCCTTCATTCTCCCTGATTCCGGTTCCCAGAGTTTTTAAAGATTCAGAAAGATGGCGACTCGGTTTTCTGGTTTGGTTCCTTCTCCATTTTCCCACCTGCCAACTGACAATATTTTTCAAAATCTCGTCTCAATCCTCCGCCTTGCATCATGTCCAAAGATGAGGAAATTAAGTTTTATGGAGAGGTTATGGAGACCGGGATTGTCCTCTATGGAGCAAAGAAGGTTCAACGGAGATTTCACGGAGCTGTTCAAAATGACGGGGGTGGGGACAACAGGGACGAGGCGGTTTGATAGAGCAGATAGGGAGGGGCTGTTTCCACTGACGGGGGTCAGTAACCAGAGGACTGGGAGTTAAGATAATTAAAGAAGGACAGACTTGCATTTTAATAGCGCTATTCCCGACCGGTGGATGTCTCAAACCACTTTCCAGCCAATTAAGTACTTTTTTGAAATAAAAACAGAAAATGTTGGAAAACTCAGCAGGTTTCTCTCTCCACAGATGCTGTCAGACCTATTGAGTTTTTCCGGCATTTGCTGTTTCCCTTCCAGGTTTCCGCAGTTTTGCTTTTATTGAAGTGGAGCCATTGATATAATGCAGGGAACACGACAGCCAATCACCGCTCAGGAAACAGCCAAAACCAGGCACGTCACAATGAGCAGACCATGTGCTGTTGGTTGAAGGATAAACATGACCAGGCCACGTGGCTGCAACGTGAACCCACAGATTTTGATAATGGCTCTGGCCAGTTTTGAAACAGAGACCGTTCCACACGTTAGATAAGCATGAAAATCGCTGCACCACAGAATCAGGAAACAACACAAAGGCCCAATGGGCTTCACTAAAATGTAAAGCGGTGACGTCATGCAGCAGTACTTTGGGTCTTTGTTTTGAAGAAATGGAATTCGGCTGTTCTGATTAGGAATGCTGGAGACAGACTGATCAACAATGTCATCATCAAATGACACAGCTCAGTGAAAGGTCCTTCAGAATATCATATCTCTGTCAGTTTTGTACAAAGTGATTTCTAGTTAATCTCAATTTTTTTGCCTCTTTCCATAACCTTTTTTTCTCCCTTCAAGTCTTTGTCTAATTCCCTATTGAAAACTCTGAGTTACGAAAAACAAAATTGAAAGAGTTGCAGGAACTTCTGCAGTGTCCATGCTCAGTGTGTGAAAATTAACAACGTTTCCCTGACCCAATGACATAAAGAGTTGGCTTTTGACACTTTTAACAGTTTTCAACATTTTAAAAATTGTTGGTGTCAAATCGAATTATTAAAAACTGTTTATCCTGACCTCTTCATTTTTCTCAGTCAATATTTAAAATTTCATTACTTTTTACCAATATTTTTACGAACATTCCACGCACAGTCACGCAGGAAAAAAGAAACACAATTTGAAACATCGAAATAATGAAACATTGAAAAAGGAAGTTAGCAGTGGAGATGATTTCTGTATGTTACAAAGTGCAGGATGATCTGATTAACTGGCAGAACTCGTTCGAGTTTCCCAATAACCTATTCCTGCTCCTTTGCTTCTGTTCTATTTCATTGGCAATGCCGTTTGGGGAGTGGGCAAACATTCTGAGGCTCTGGATTAAGGCTCTAAGTCTCTACAGAGGCGTGGGTTCGAATCTCACCACTGTTAAGATATCAGCTTTTAAGGATCTGCAGTTGTCCAATTTGAACCAACAGATGCCAACTCAGGTTAAATACAGCGTAGCGTGTGGTGTTTTACTTTGATTGGAGGAATGAGGAGAGACAACATAAATGTGAGTTGCTGTAGTAAAAAGGCGGCGTGTGGAATTACAGTTGCTGAGCTGCTCTGGCACAGAGTCGGCATGTGAACGACATGCTGAATGACCGTCTGATGTAGCCGCCTATGTTTTTATACAAATGTCATTAATGCAAATCTAGGGCTTGGATTCGTGACTGAGTGGTTCAGGTGACGGGTTTTAAATGCAATGAGATCGCCACAAGTCGGCTGGAATCCTACCAATTACGCTTCTTTTCATTCCTGAATTTTATAGTGTACCTGCACAATTAATTGTCGGAATAAGTTGAGTAAAAACCATCTGAAACCTCCAGCGTTCTCTAATGTCTATTCGTCTGCAAGCATTCACAAAAGTTGCAGCGAGAATTGGAACAAAAACGGAACCAGGTTGGTGTCAGGCTTCATTTCTGGGTGTTTGTCTCTCCTGAGAGAAAATCCCTTGCCCTCGGTTACTCTCAATGTATATGTCTGTGTGTGTACCTCTGTGTGCATCAGTGTGGTTCAGTTCCCCGCTGGGATTAACATATGTTTACCAACACAAAGTTTATTCACATTAGTTTCGAAATTCACAGAGAAAAATATCAGGATGGAAGATGCAGGAGGAGTTTGCAATGTTTGGAAGGAGGTGCAGCTAGAAAAGGGGAAAATTCAACGAGAAGTTTTCTTCTCATTTAATACGAGATTTGGAACAAGATCTGGGAGGTATTTGTGTCGGTGTAAACAGTAAAGCCATCCTTAGTCCCGCTATATTTTGCCTTGCACAAACATCTCTCTGGTCAGGGTTTTGCAACCTATCACAGACCTTCTCTCATTCCCTATCTTCACCTCTATATTTGTTCTCGACCTGTTGCACGGGTGACATTTCCAGCTCTGAGGCAGAACTCCAGCTCTCACTCCACTGATTCTGGCACAGATGAGCGTCTTCTGTTTTTCATTAAGAAACAACTCAGACTCATTTTAACAGTTTGCACGAGGTCAGTAAATCTCCATTCCCTGACCAGGGATCAAACCTGGACCACAGCAGTGAAAGCACTGAATCCTGAGCACTAGACCACCAAGAAAGCTGCTCACAAGCCTCACAACGTGCCTTATCTATGCTACCTGTGCCTTTTATTTTTGCTTCAGATCTTTTTTCACCAGAAACACGTTTCATAAGAACATATGGACATTAGGAATAGGAGCAGGAGTCGACCATTCGGCCCCTCAAGCCTGCCCCACTACTCAATAAGGTCATGGCTACTCTGCCCAGGTCTCAACTCCTCTTTCCTGCGAGCTCCTCAATCCCCGATATTTCAAAAATCTTTCTACCTCCTCTTTAAATACTCTCAGTGAGCTACCCTCCACAATGCTTTTGGGTAGAGAATTCCAAACATACACTATCCTCTGGGAGAAGAATTTCCTTCGCATCTCAGTTTTTAATGAGTGCCCCCTGATTCTGTAACTATGTCCCCTAGTTGGAGATTCCCCCAACATCTTCTCAAGATCTATCCTGTCAAACTCCTCAGAATCTTGCACGTTTCAATATGATCACCCCTCAGTATTCTAATCTCTAATGAATTAAGTCTTCATTTGCTTCACAGTTCTTGATTAGTCAAATCCTTCATCCCAGGTATCAGCCTAGTGCATCTCTTTTGAACTGCCTGCAATGCCAATATATGCTTCCTTAAATATGGGGACCAAAACTGTACACAGAACTCCAGGTGCAGCCTCACCAATACCCTGTAGAGCTGTAACAAGACATCCCGATTTTTAAATTCCAACCACGAGCAAAACAGACCAAAATTCCATTTGACTTCTTAATGACTTGGTGCACCTGCATGCCAAGTTTTTATGTTTCATGCATAGGAACACTCAGATTACTCTGTGCTGCACGGTTTTGGAGTCTCTCTCCATTTAAATAGTATTCTGCCTTTCAATTCTTCCCAGCAATGTGTATGATCTAAAAGTTCCCTTCATTAAACTCCATCTGCCAAATTTTGTCCACTGACTCAACTTATCTATATCCCCTGAAGATTCTTCAAGTCCTCATCACAACCTAACCTCCCACTTATTTTTGCATCGTCAGAAAATTTGGATACATTACACTCTGCTCCCTCCTCCATGTCATTAGTATAGATAGTAAATACTTGAGTCCCTGAGACTGATCCTTATGGCAATCCACTAGTTACGTCTTTCCAATCTGAAAATTCCCGGCTCTCTGCCTTCTCTGTGTTAAATTGGGCTCTTCACATTGCAGGGTTTGTGTAGGGTAATAGGAATCACAGTCTCTCACACACGGAAAGTTTCCCTGCTACATTGCAGGGTTTGTGCAGGGTAATAGGGATCACGGTTCACTGCTCGAAATGGGGTAGAAGCATTAACAGAATTCAGCGTAAGGAAAGGTTGCATCATTCCCGTTTGTTGTTAAATAGTAACTGGATGCAACATTTCAAATCCATGTGACATTTATACTTCTCCAGGTTTTGAGTAACATTCTGAAAAATGCATGGCTCTGAAAAAAGAGAAACATGGGGACGGATTTGCTTCAAGGTTGTTCGCACATGTGGGAAGTGTTGAATGAGCTGCTGATGTGTTATGTCATCTGATGATTCTAATGTTCGATCAATTTCTCTGCCGCAAGGCTCAGGTTCTCAGTCGAATTGTACTTACATAAAAAAAATGTTCGGAACTGCAATAAGACAGCAAAGTTTAATATCCTATGTCGTTCTGCAAGCAGCTGCGTGTAGTTTTTGTACTCCAGTGTTTATCACCTTTACATGGGGAAGATTCTCTGGTCCAAAACTCACTGCAGAGCAGTAGAACTGGCAACAGTTGTGGAAACATTTCTTGCCGCCGTTGACAACCCAAACCTGTGCGACAATGGATGTTGATGGGAGGAAAAAACATTGGAAGGTTCGTCCCTGAGAACCGCCAAACTTTTAGTTAGTCGAACACGCTGATCAATTGTGCTGTAGGGACTGATGTAACTTTCCACGTTCTTGGCACAAGTGCAGCCGAGTCTGTTTCTCTCTCCACAGATGCTGCCAAATTCTGAGTTTCTACTTCAGATTTCCAGCATCCACAGTACTTTAACTTAAAAGAAAAATGCTTCACCGCAGTACTTTGCGTTTTCTTCTTATATATTGTTCTGCGGGCTTTCAGCTTTCCACATAACTTCGCATACTCAGCTAAAAGTTAATGATAGGCTCTAGTGAAGCTTAAACTCACAAATCCTGGTCTACAAGGCCAGTGCTCCAACCACTGAGCTATGGAGCCACCAGCTAACAAGGCCGCTCGGGAAAGCCGACCATATTAAATAGACTGAGGTAGATGCTAAGTCCCAGGTGGGTGACATTTCATAGACGTGGAAATTTCTGAGATGGAGAACGGGATGTTAAAAGATGCGACATGAAAGTGGCAGAATTTGATGTGTGTCAGTTACTTTCAGTGATGAATTTCTGCCCTGTGCCGCCTTGTCAGTTTCACAGGAGCCGCAGGGATGAGTTTGGCGTCACCTGGTTAAAATTAGGAATAATGTGAACTGTAGTAAACAGGATTCAAACCTTCAGGGGGGAGACCCCAATGGATTTCAAATCCGTCACCTTAAAAATTCAGCTCGACTAACAGCTGGTCGCGAGCTTAAATTTGTTCTTATCAAATCAGAGATGGTTGCAAAATAAGTCAATCGGCCCGTTGTGTCTGTGCTGGCTCTCTGGAAGAGTAGCCCTACTGATTCCACACACCCGTCTTTACCCCCACAACAATTTATATATGTATTGCCTCTCCGTGCTTTTCCAAACAACATAAAGGACCACGACCCGCCCTACATTAAGCGAGAATCTCCTCTTGTTCTCCGAAAGGGAATTCCTAAAGTGCCCAAAAGTGAGAATGTGACTTAAACTGTGGCAGCGCTGGGATTAGGATCAACTAGGATCGACTGGAAGGAACCCAAGTCCAAATCACCATGTCACTGGGTCAGGGAAACTATGCATGGATTCTGCAGCAAATCCTTCTTCAAAAGTGAATTAGACAGTTACTTGAAATAGACAAATTAAGGCTTATGGAAAGAGAGAATATTGAGATTGCTCTTTAAAAAAGAAGCTGCGATTTTCTAATGACTATCTAACACGCTGTGCCATTTGATGATGACATTGTTGATCAGTCTGTCTCCAGCATTCCTAATGAGAACAGCCGAATTCTATTTCTTCAAAACAAAGACCCAAAGTGCTGCTGTGGAACTGCATTGTAGTCAGGTGCACTTAACTCGTTGAGTGTTGATTTTCTGTAGTGTAGTGGTTATCACATGCGCCTTACACGTGAACGGTCCTCGGTTCAAAACCGGGCGAAAACATTATTGAAACTTGTTCAATTAGGTGAGAGGGAAAGTTGCTTCGCTCCTGGCTTGTTGTTGAATATTAGCTGAATGCAGAATCTCACATCCGTATTGCACTTACTCTTCGTCTTTTCACAAAGTGGACACTCAGCAAAGTGAAGGTATCCTTGAACTGGCAGCGGGTGAGTGGAGAATATTCAAAATAAATATTCAATAAAAAACATATCTGTTGGAACTCGCCGGGTAACAGGGGAGTTGGCGATTTCTGCCCTTTTTGTATCACTTAAGGACCCAATGACAACGTGGGACTGTGTGACAATGAATGTTGCTCCAGCTAACAGCAATCGCTGTTGTCAATGGCTGAAGAAGTCGTTTGTGTTCTACATAAACGTGTCATTTTGTGGGAGAAAAGTGCCTCTGGTGAAACACATGTGAAATGAAAATAAAATGCACTGATAGCATGGATAAGCCGGGTTGTGAATTTACAAGCCTAGGGGTCAAGTAGTTAAGATTCGGCGCTTATAAATGTCATGCGAATGATTAATATAAATATGCATTACATCCTGAATGAAAACTGAAAATGCATTTCAGCTCAGCCTGAATCAGTGGAGTGAGAGCTGGAGTTTTGCATCAGAGCCGGAAATGTCAACCGTGCAATAGGCCGCGAATAAACACAGACGTGAATATCGGAAATCAGAGAAGGGCTGTGATAGGCTGCACATCACTGACTAGAGAGATGGTGGTGCATTGGGAAAATGTAGAGGTGATAGGGGAGATTTTATTGTTTGCACTGACACAAATATTTCCCAGATCTGTTTCCAAATCTCCTGGTAATTGAGAAGGAAATTTCCCACTGAATTTACTCAGTTCCATGATCTTAAAGGAGCTGAACACAAGGGAAGAAGATGGATTTTGCTGGAGTGGGTTGTAAGATGATGGAATGACTGTGAAAGCAGAAGCAGTGAGGATGGAAATGAAACAATTATGGAAAGTTACAGCGCAGTAAGAGGCCTTTCGGCCCGGCGTGCTGCTTTGAAAAAGCAGTTGTGATTGGTTGATCAGTGACATTTGTCCACTTTGAACAGCAGGAAGAAAAATCTGTCCCATTCCCACCCACATTTTGCACCATCATCCCTTTAGTCAGGTTCTTTCTCAGGCCTTGTAACCTATCACAGTCCTTCATTTTTGTCCTTTCACTCCCGAAATTCCCTTTTTAAACTTTGCTGCTTTCATGGGTGATCCCCAGGTCTCCTTTCCTCCAGCAGTGTCGCCGCTCAAACTGAGTCTTTCTCCATCCTGCTTTGTTAATATCACAGCTGCTGGTTTCTGAGTGAAACTGCTCTCTGCGTCATTGAAAGTCAGAGTATTTAATTCTGAACATTTGGTGCTTTCACCGCTGCAGCCTAGGTTGAATTCCCATACAGGGGAAACCATTTCCTTTCCGTTGTGTGAACTATCACAATGAACAGGAATTCCTTATTGAATGAAACCAGGTCTAGCAGCGTCTGTGGAGTGAGAAACAGAGTTAATCTTCCAACTGGACGAACCTTCATCAATGCTGGAAAAGCCAGAGATGTAACAGGTGGAAAAGAAGTCCAGAGGTGGAGGGAGGGGAGTGAAAGGACCAGAGGGAAGGACTGTGATAGGTTACAAGGCATGAGAGAGAAACAGACTAAAGGGATGATGGTGCAAAATGTGGGTGGGAATGGGACAGATTTTTCTTCCTTCTGTTCAAACTGGGACAAATATCACTGATCAACCAATCACAACTGCTCTTTCAAAGCAGCTCGCCGGGCCGAATTGTGTTCTACATAAACGTGTCATTTTGTGGGAGAAAAATGCCTCTGGTGAAAGACATGTGAAATGAAAATAAAATGCACAGGTAGCATGGATAAGCCGGGCTGTGAATTTGCAAGCCTAGGGGTCTAGTGGTTAGGATTCGGCACTTATAAATGTCAAGTAAATGACTAAAATAAAAATGCATTACTTCTTGATTGAAAACTGAAAACGCATATCAGCTCCGCCTGAATCAGTGGAGTGAGAGCGCTGTCATTTTCTATAATTGTTTCATTTCCATCCTTACTGCAGCTGCCTTCACAGTCAATCCATCATCTTACAACCCTTTCCAGCAAAATCCACCTTCTTCCCTTGTGTTCAGCATCTTTAAGGTCATGGAACTGAGCAAATTCAGTGGGAAATCTCCTTCTCATTTAGCACGAGATTTGGAAACAGATCTGGGAAATATTTGTGTCAATGCAAACAATAAAATCTCCCCTATCACCTCTACATTTTCCCATGCACCACCATCTCTATGGTCAGTGCTTTTCAGCCTATCACAGCCCTTCACTGATTTCTTATCTTCACCTGTGTGTTTGTTCATGACCTGTTGCACAGGTGACATTTCCGGCTCTGATGCAAAACTCCAGCTCTCACTCCACTGATTCAGGCGGAGCTGATATGCGTTTTCAGTTTTCAGTCAAGAAGTAACGCACATTTACTTTAGTAATTTGCTTGACATTTATATGTGCCGAATCCTAACTACTAGACCCCTAGGCTTGCAAATTCACAGCCCGGCTTATCCATGCTACCAGTGCATTTTATTTTCATTTCACATGTCTTTTACCAGAGGCTCTTTTCTCTCACAAACTAACACGTTTATGTAGAACACAAACGACTTCTTCAGCCAATGACAATAGCGATTACTGTTAGTTGAAGCAGCATGCATTGTCTCACAGTCCCACGTGTCATTGGGTCCTTAAGTGACAGAAAAGGACAGAAATCGCCAACTCTCCTGTTAAAAGGCGAATTCCAACAGATATGTTTTTTATTGAGTATTCAGTTCGAATATTCTCCACCAACCCGCTGCTGGCTGAAGGATATCCTCACTTTGCTGAGTATTCACCTTGTGAAAAGCTGAAGAGTAAGTGCAATCCGGCTGTGAGATTCTGCATTCCACTAATATTCAACAACAAGCAGGAGCGATGTAACTTCCCCTCTCACCTAAATGAACAAGTTCCTGCATGGTTTTGAATCGGGGACTTTTTGCTTGTAAGTTGAAGGTGATAACCACTACACTACAGAAACTACACACCAAAGGAGTCCAGTACACGTGACTACAATGCAGTTCCGCAGCAGCACTTTGGGTCTTGTTTTGAAGAAATGGAATTCGGCTGTTCTCATTAGGAATGCTGGAGACAGACTGATCAACAATGTCATCATCAAATGGCACAACATGTTGACAGGTCATTATTCACAGATCTCTTCTGTGCCAGCTTCTTTGTTTAAAGACCAACCAATTCGTCTCAATATACTTCTCTATTTCCATAACCCTCGTTGTTCTCTATTTCAAGAAACTGCCCAGTTCCCTTTTGAAGAAGGAGTTTCTGCAGAATCCATGCACAGTTTCCCTTAACTAACAAAGTTTTCCCGACCCAGTGACATGAAGATTTGGACTTGGGTTTCTTCCAGTCCGTGGAGGAGTGGATCCGAATCCCAGCACTGCCACAGTTTAAGTCACATTTCCATTTTTGGGAAATTAAGGAATTCCCTTTTGGAGAACAAGAGGGGACTCTAGTTTAATACAGGGCGGGTTGTGGTCCTTTATTTTGTTTGGAAGAACACGGAGAGGCAATACAAATATAAATTGTTGTGGGGGTAAAGTGTGGAATTGGTTGAGTTGCTCTTCCAGAGAGCCAGCACAGGCACAGTGGGCCGAGTGACTTATTTTGCAGCCATTCTGATTTGGCAAGAGCACATTTGAGCTGGAGAGCAGCTGAATGTTTAAGGTGATGGATTTTATATCCATTGGGTTCTCCCACTGTCGGTTTGAATCCTGCTGACTACAGTTCACATTAATCCTCATTTTAACCAGGTGCCACCAACCTCATACCTGCGACTCCTGTGAAACTGACAAGGCGGCACACAGCAGAAATTCATCTCTGAACGTAACTAACACACATCAAGTTCTGCCACTTTCATGTCGCATCTTTTAACTCCCTGTTCTCCCTCTCAGGCATTTCCAGGTCGATCAAATGTCATCCAGCTGGAACTTTGGCTTGTTCCTCAGTCCATTGATTATGGTCGACTTTCTGTACACGACATTTGTCAGTTGGCTCCATAGCTCAGTGGTTAGATCACTGGCCTTGTAAACCAGAGGTCGTGAGTTCAACTCTCGCTGCATCAAGTGGCTAAGTTCCCTTCTTAAAACGAATCTAATGTTCCTCTCTTAGTCACAAAAAAGTGCTGCATTTTTCTGTAAATGAGAATGTTGATTTGTGGTGTTCAAAGAGACTTTGGCGTGTTTGCACAAGGAATGCAGAAGTTCCGTCACACATTTGGTCGCTGCATTCGGCTGTTAACTGAACGATTGGTGGTTCAAAAGTACTCACAGGCGAAGCTTTCAATGCTTTCTCTCCCCCCTCCCCTCACCTCATCTAAATTCATTGTCACACAAATTCAGGTTGTTGATAACGCCAAGAACTTTCAGAAATTCACTGCACAAATGTTACCAGTTCTACTGTTGTGCAGTGAGTTTCGAATCAGGGTATTTTCGGCGTGTAAAACAAGTGTGATAATCACGAGACTACAAACACAACGCGCAGCTCCTTGCAGAACAACCTAGGATGTCAAACTCTGCAGTGTTATTGCACTTTAGATCCTCATTTTGTGGAAGTATAATGTGGCTTAAAACGTTTGCCATGTGGCAGAGAAATTGATCCAACGTTAGAATCATCAGATGACATAGCACATCAGCAACACTTCACATATGTACAAACTATATTGGTGCAATCCGGCCCCAACTTTCTCTCTTCAGAACCGTGCATTTTTCAGAATATCATTCAAAACTTGGGAAGTATAGGAGTCACATGGCTGTGAGATATTATAGTCATTGACTATAATAGTCAGTGACTGCCCACTGCCCTACACAAACCCTGCGCTGTAAAGAGCCCAATGGAACTGTCTGGAATGTTAAACGGTGACGTCATGCAGCAGCACTTTGGGTCTTTGTTTTGAAGAAATGGAATTCAGCTGTTCTCATTAGGAATGCTGGAGACAGACAGATCAACAATGTTGCTTGGCCTAAATAGCTAAGTGGTTATGGAACTGGGTTTGTAATCCTAAAATCAAGAGTTCAAATCTCACAACAGCAAACTATGAAACAGTGTAACTTCATCTGAAACAGATGGAAACGTGTTTGTACTCGAAAGAGTTACTTTAAAAGGCTTGGCCTAAATAGCCACGTGATTATGGTACTGGGTTTGTAACCCCAAGATCAAAAGTTCAACTCTCGCAGTGGCAAACTATGAAACAATGTAACTTCATCTGAAACAGATGGAACCGGGTTTGTGCTCGAAAGAGTATCAAAAGTTCAAATCTCACAATGGCAAACTATGAAACACTAACTTCATCTGAAACAGATGGAAACGGCTTTGTACTCGAAAGAAATCAAAAGTTCAAATCTCACAATGGCAAACAATGTAACTTCATCTGAAACAGATGGAAATGGGTTTGTGCTCGAAAGAGTATCAAATGGCACAACACAGTAAGAGGTCTTTCCACCCATCATGTCTACGTCCACTATTTTCCCCAAAGAGCTAACAGATCCATCTTATTTCTTTCTCTATTGCCACAGGTTATTAACGTTGAGGTTCTGTTTCTTAATTTGGTGTCTCGTTCCTCATACTTACTGTGCAGAACTCCTTTCCTATCCTGTTCATGTCATTGATACCTACATATACCATGATAACTGAATCCACCCCTCCAATGCAAGTTCCTCTCCATCGCTGAGCACCTGTCCCAAACCCTGGCACCAGACACGCAACACAGCCTTCTGGACTCTCGCTCTTCATTGCAGAGAAAAGTGTCAATGACCTTCACCATACTGTCCCCTACTGCCACTACATTCCTATTTGCTTCCCCCCCCCCCCCCCCCCACCAAGTTGAACAGCTCCCTGTACCATGGTGTCAAGGCCAGCCTCCTCATCCACCTTGCATTTTATATTTCCACCCACACAGTTTGTGAGCACCCCAAACCTGTTTGACAATTGCAAGGTCTGAGGCTCCTCCACTACTCTCTGCTTGGTCCCTTTACCTGCCACACTCTGGGTCGCATCCCTCTGTCCCCCACTGCTGACCAAAACAGGCGACACTATTTTTAAAAGCTATACACAGTCCTCCAGGTGTGATTTAACCAGGGCTTTTATTGCTGTAACAAACCTTTCCCTTTTTTCTATAGCAGCCTCTGTAACAGGTTGTACAACAAGAGGAATTAGAATCTATGTATCGGCTGAGAGAAATGACGAGATGCTTGATCAGAACAAACTGTTTTAAATTTAAATCAAAAATCTATGGATTACGTACATCTTTTTGGTTCAGAAACAGTATAAGAATCCTCAGTCCAATTCCTCATGTCATTAGGTCAAGAAAACTTTGTTAAAACTGCAGATTTTCACCTCATTTCTATTTGTCTTTAGTTCTGATGAGGAATCATACGGACTCCAAACGTTAACTCTGTCTTCCTCTCCACAGATGCTGTCAGACCTGCTGAGTTTTTCCAGCTATTTTTTTTTTATTGCAGTTTCATGCTTCAACTCACATCAGTCGTTATTTTCATTGGCTGAAAAAGACGCTTGTGTTCAACCTAAAGCTGCCATTTTGTAGGGAAAACTTGCCTCTGATAATAAAAGGTTGAAATTAAAATAAAAGGCAAGGCTATCATGGATAAGCCAGGCTAAAATACTCGGAAGCAGCTCCCTGGTGGTCCAATGGTTTAGACACTGCAGAAGCTCTTGATTATCTTTCAATAATGCTTTTCTTAACTCAAAAGTTTTCAAAATAGGAATTATACAATGGCTTGAGAAAGGGAAAATCAGGGTTCTGGAGAGAGAGATGGCAACTAGGACGAATTAGAAAGCTCTTTGTAAAAAAGCTTATGACAATGTATCAGTGGGTGGAAGGTCATCTTACTGAGCTGTGCCAATTGATGATGACGTTGTTGATCAGTCTGTCTCCAGCATTCCTAATGAGAACAGCCGAATTCCATTTTTTCAAAACAAAGACCCAAATTGCTGCTGCATGACGTCACCGCTTAACATTCCAGCTGGGTGCTGGATTCAGGTGACATCCCAGAAATAGCTGTAAATTGGTAAATGGAAGGGAGGGAGGGGCTCAAGATAATTACAATCACCAGGGAAATGGTTCTGAGAAAATTGCTGGAACTGCCGGTTCACAAGTCTGCACATCCTGATGGACGTGATCCTAGGGTCTTTACAGAAGTGGTTAGTGAAATAGTTGATGAGCGAGTATTAATTATCCAAGGTTCTGTAGATTCAGGGAGGGCTCCCTGAGATTGGAAAAATAACAAATGTAATGCTTTTATTCAGGAAGGGAGGGAGACAGAAAAATGAAAACTACTGGCCAGTTAGCTTAAAATCTGTCATGGGGAAAATGTTAGATGCAAATTTGAATGATGTTATAACAAGACACTAAGAAAAAATCAAGGTATTCTGGCAGAGTCGACATGGTTTTATTAAAGGCAAATCAGGTGCTGTGTATAATCGAGAATTTGTGGATATGCTGTACTTAAGATTTCCTGGAGGCATTTGATAAGGTGCCACATCAAATATTATTGCAGAAAGTAAAAGCTCATGATGTAGTGGGTAGTATATTGGTGTGGATAGAAGATTGGTGAGCTAACAGGCATAAATGGGTCATTTTCTGGCTGGCAAGATGTGACAAGTGGTGTGCCACAGGGATCAGTGCTGGGGCCTCAAGTTTTTACAATTTATATAAATGTCTTGTTTGAAGGGACCAAGGTATGGTACTAACTTTGCTGATGGCACAAATATAGGTAGGAAAATAAGTTGCAAAGAGGATATAAAGAGGCTAGAAAGGGATACAGATAGGTTAAGTGAGTGGGCAAATATCTGGCAAATGGCAGAGAATGTGTGAAAATGTGAAATTGTCCATTTTGGCAGGAAGAATAAAAAAACTTCTTATTGAAATGATGAGAGATTGCAGAGTTCTGAGATGTAAAGGATCTGGGTGTTCTAGAGCAGGAATTGCAAAAGGTTAGTGTGCAGATGCAGCAAGAGTTAGAAAAGCTATTGGAATGTTATTGTTTATTGTAAGGGAAATTGAATCTAAGTAGGGAGGTTATACTTCAGTTATACATGTCATTGGTGAGTTCACATTGGGAGTATTGTGTACAGTATTGGTCTCCTTGTTTAAGGAAGGATGAAAATGCAATGGAAGCAGTTCAGAGAAGGATCACGAGGCTAATATCTGTAATCGTCGGGTTGTCTTATGAGGAAATGTTGGAAAGGTCAGGCTTGTATCTGCTGGAGTTTAGAAGAGTAAGAGGTGACTTGATTGAAACAAATAAGATCCTGAGGGGTCTTGACAGGGTGGATATGGAGAGGATGTTTCCTCTTGTGGGAGAATCTAGAACTAGGGGTCACTGTTTAAAAAGACAGGGCCACCCATTTAAGGCAGAGATGAGGAGATTTTTTTTCTCTCAAATGGTCGTGAATCTTTTGGACTCTTCCCTAAAAGGCAGTGGAAGCAGAGTCACTGAATATTTTAAAGACAGAGGTAGATTGATTCTTGATAATCAAGGGGTGAAAGGTTATCTGAACTGGCTGAGAAGGTGGATTTGAGGTTACAATCAGATCAATATGATCTTCTTGAATGGTGGAGAAGGTTTGAGGGGACGAGTAACCTATTCCTGATTTTAATTTGTGTGTAAATTGTGTGAAAGATATTAAAAAGGCTGGACACAACTTGTTTTTAACACAAAGTTAATTTACTTCACTTTAAACATCAATATTAACCGCTCTAACTGGGCTGGAATTAATTCACATCAGCAGAAACAGACCACAATGAAAGTCATTCATTCCTGGGTGTGAGTAAAATCCAATCAGTGTGGTTACTTGTGAGCTCACTGCTGTGTCAGCAGGTAGGATGACTGAGTGAATCCTTAACCACCCTCCAGATGAGGTGAATAGTCTCTCCCCAATGTGAAGTTGCCAGTGGACAGTGAGTTGAGATGATTACCTCATGCCCACAGTGAGAGCACCTGAACGGTGTGAAACAAGTTCCCGGCAACCCTTAAAGCACTCCTCACACTCTGGGCAATTAAAATGTCTCTTGTCATTGTGAACCTGCTGGTGCTTCAACAGGGTGGATGACTGAGTGAATCCCTTTCCACACTCGGAGCATGTCTCTCATACTGTGAGTGCGCTGCTGCTTAGTGAGGTCAGATGAATGTTTGAACCCAGTCCTGCAGTGAGAGCACCTGAACGGTCTCTCGTCAGTGTGAACACGTTGATGGGACATCAGGTCCCGGGTACTTTTGTAGCCCTTCCCACAGTCTGGACATTTAAAAGGTCCCTTGTCAGTGTGAACTCGCTGGTGTGTCAGCAGGCGGGATGACTGAGTGAATCCCTTCCCACACTCGGAGCAGGTGAACTGTTTCTCCCCAGTGTGAATTTGCTGGTGCTTAGTGAGGTCAGATGACCACCTGAACTTACTCCCGCACTGAGAGCACTTGAATCGCCTCTGGTCTGTGCGAACAAGTTGATGGTACATCAGTTCACTGGAACTGTTATAGCACTTCCTGCAGTCTGCACATTTAAAAGGTTTCTCGTCAGTATGAACTCGCTGGTGTATCAGCTGGTTGGATAACTGAGTGAATCCCTTCCCACAATGGGAGCAAGTGAATGGCCTCTCCCCAGTGTGACTGTGTTGATGAGTTTCCAGCTCTTAAGGGTAATTGAATCCCTTCCCACAATCACACACTTCCACGGTTTCTCCCTGTTGTGACTGCACTTATGTTCTGACAGGCCAGACGATTGGCTGAAGCTTCGTCCACACACAGAACACATGTATCGTTTCTTCCCACTGTGAACAATGTTTTTTCCTTCCATGTTCAAACTCCAGTGATATTCAGGTTATGATAAATTGAGTGATTCCGTCAGGTCCTGAGCTGATGTTTGGTTTGAGTTTCCCAACTGCAACTGCTTGTCTTCTAATACCCTGTGAAATTGATTCAAAACAGAAAAAAGTGTGTGAGAGAGAACCCCCAAAAACACAAAGGCTGGTTGGGAAATTGAGCTGAATGAACCTGGGAATTTGTGGGGCCGGCACGAGGAAAAAGTGACCATGAAAACTGCTGAATTGTCATAAAAACCCAACTGATTCACTAATGTCCTTCAGGGAAGGGAACCTGCCACCCAGTCTGGGCCTACACAAGACTCTGGGTTCTATGTGAGGAAGGGGACTGAGGGAGATGGGAGTAGAAGGAATGAACAAAAGGAATTTTATATATCTATAACTAGAAAGGGTCTCCCAAACCCTCAACCTCCACCACCTAGAAGGACCAGGGTAGCAGGTGTATGTGAACACCATCACCTCCATGTTCCCCTCCAATTCACACACCATCCTGACTTGCCTGACATCTGGTACTGCATGAACAGAAATTTCCTGCATTTAAATATTGGGAAGACTGAAGCCATTGTCTTCAGTTCCCGCTACTAACTCCAATCCCTAGACACCAACTCCATCCCTCGGCCTGCCAACTGTCTGAGATTGAACCAGACTGTTCACAAACATGGTGAAATATTTCACCTCAAGGTGAGCTTCCAACCACATAACTTTGTCTTCTCCAAGAGTGGGTTTCCATCTGTGAGGATACTGTGACCTCACCTGTATATTTTTTTAGAAAATAGATAAAGATATCCTCGTGGCTATTTCTAAAAAAATTAAAACTGGACAAAGACCTTTTAAAATTGCTGAAGCTGTCTGTGACCCCTGAACTGTCTGCATTAGTGGAGAAAGTTGGAACTTGCTATCTCTGAAGAGATATTCATGACCCACTGTGGGTTGCACAGGCCAAATTCAAAAAGAGCTATATAAAGGCCATGTGCATTTCATAACCCAGGCTGGCCAACAGGAGTCCAATCGTCTGCTGAGACAAAGGACCCTGGCACCTTACTTTCAATTCTTAATGACTGAGACATTTAACAATCTCGGGGACCCAGATAAGGGATACACATCCCTTGTCAAAGACAAGGTGGGAGTCACAGGACCAGTAATATTGCCTTGCTGCACTGATAAACCTCAGTCTGCCATTTTAACACCGACAAGATGCAAACAGAAAAGGTATTCTGCCCAGATTTAATACGGGCCACATCTACACTGTTTCTGCTGGAACATCTGTGCCTTTGCCTACAAGACTGATTCATCTCTGCATAGCTATCTCATCGCGTGAAGCCAACTCCATTGGAAAAGTGCCGACCTCCATGAAGGAACACCTCACTGGACATTGATTCCAGACTCTGGGACCCACATAAAATACAACTTTTCTCTGCAGTCCCTGCCATGTAAATCTTTCTTTTCTCCATCTCTCTTTATCTGTATGAATGCAAAGGAGCCACATTGCGATCGCCACCCATGTTTTGGGAGTGTGCAAATGAACTAACCTTTTGAGTTTGTCCTATCTCGAGTTTTCTGTGCGGTTATTAATAGAAATTAGATTGCATGAAAACTGATGGTTGAATAATACTTATAAAGAGGGAAGCAAATAAAAACACCTTTCCTTTTACAAGTGGGTGGTGAGAGAAATCAGTGTGGTTTGAATTACCCCCCTCCTGACCCGAACACATCTCGATAACATAATTCAAATTAGCCCTGTCTCAGCACGTTTCTGAACTCTCACCCACTCCTTTGTGACCTCTCAACTTGACTGGCTGGCCTCCCATATTCAACCTTGGATGACCTGGAGTTTATCGAAACCTCTGCTCCCCGTGCCCTCTGCACTGAGTCCCATTCATTCACCCATCACCCTGTCCTCACTGACCTACACAGACTCCCGGTTAAACAGTAACTCAAATTTAAAATTCTCATCCTTCTTTTCAAAACCGCTCCATGGCTTTGCTCTCCCCTATTTCCAGTCAAATAGATGTTTGAATCTTTTTCCACAGACAAACATACTTTCAGGTTCTGATGAATCGAGTGACTCTCGAGTCAAGTTTTGATCTGATGTTTAATTTGAGTTTCCCGCCTTCAAATCCTGTTCTTCTAATAGCCTGCAAAAAAATCATCCCTGTCAGTCCAAGAATAGAAATTGAGAAGAGACAAACATTCCTCTTGGTTTGAGTTTGCTGTGTGTAAATGCTCCCCTTCTAACCTACTGTGAAAGGAGTTTCCAAAATCCATTCCTGTCAGTCCAGGATAAAAATGCACAACATTCTCTCCTCCTGTTCCCTGTACCAGGATGACCGCGCATGCGCCCTGCTGCAGTAACTCGGGCCTCCAGACTGTCGACGCGACCCTTCAGCTGTTACCGCGCTGTTCGTTCCTAACGCGAGCCCGATAAGCTCGTATTCGGCTTTTCAGGCCTCCACTGGGTTTTCATGAAGCCTCCCCACCCACCCTGTCACCTCCATTACCTTCCAAAACTCGGCCATTTCTCTCCTATTGCACAATCCATATGACAGCCTCGCCCAGCTGCAGCATCCACACTGCGCATGCACGGTCGGACTCTAAACTGCGCGTGCGCTGTTCCTAATTCGCCTGCGCAAGGGGCTCATTCAGTGAGAATAGGGCACATTCCCTCTCGCCGCGAATCCTGAGTAAGATCACCGCCATTGAAGGACAATATTATTCAATCGAAAGTTATGTTTCTGATGACGATTGGAGTAATAGGGCCAAGATAGAAAATTATTAAATCAATTGATGCAGTAGCCAAAGCGCACGAAACCTCCAGCAGTTCTGTCCTGGGTGCAATTAAAAGCAGAACAAACACCTACAGTAAAATTTGAACTCACTGGAATCCCAGCAACTGGGGTGTGAACAAGTGATTTTTCTCCCCCACATACTAGACATCTAATCTGTGTCTTGCCAGAGTGGACTAATTGTGGATCAAACCCTTTGAACTTTTACAGCTAGAGCTTTAACAGGTGAGGAAACTGTTCACTTCACTTCAAACATGCAAAGTATCTGACTGGTCTCTCTCCAGTGACTGTACTGCTGTCTCAGTAAATGCTATGACCTAGTGAACGCCTTCCCACTTTTAGCTGGTAAACTGTCTTTTCACAGTGGGAATTTACCCATGGGTTACCAGCTCACACATGGATCTCATTCTGGTAAGAAGCTCCACATTCTCAATACTCTACATTGAAAGAAAAGCAAAGCACTGCAGATGCTGGAAATCCGAAATTGAAACAGAGAATTTTGAAATTCTTATCACATTTGGTCATATATGTGGAGACAGAATCATAGTTTATATTTCAGGTTTGTGGCTTTGCAACAGAAATGTATAACTGGATAAAAACCACTAATCTGGAACATTCACTCTGTTCCCATTTCCATTGTAACTGATGAGTGTTTGCAATATTTTCTGTTTTAAGTTTGGAATTCCAGCAGCTGCATTATTTTGGGTCACTGTGAATCCGTTTTCTCTCACTTAACGTTACCTGGTTAATTAGATAAAATGTAGAGGATTTAATTAATGAGACAGCAGTTGCTGTCATCCTGTTTGACGTAAAATGAAACAAAATGCCAATTACTCACTTTTAAATATTCTTGCATGGGATGTTGGTGTCGCTATCAAGGGCAGCATTTGTTGTCCATCCCTAAGCACTCTTAACAGACTGACTTGCTAGGCCATTTCAGAGGGCAGTTATGAGTAAGTCCACATTGTTGTGAGCCTGGAGTCACATGCAGTTCAGATTGGGTAGGGATGGTACATTTCGTTCCTTAAAAGATATTGGTGAACCAGATGGGTTTTCGTGACAATCGAAGAAAGCTTCAATTCACCATTACTAAGACTAACTTTCAGTTCCAGATTTATTAATTCAATTCCCAACTCACCAATGCTCATTCAACAGCACATTCCAACCCCGTGAGCGCTACAACCTCGAATGACAAGGAAAGTGGACGATTGGGAAACACCACCACCTGCAAGTTCCCCTCTTTTCTAAACATCATGCTGACTTGGAACTATATCGCCGTTACTTCACTGTCACGGGGTCAAATTTCAGGAACTCCCTCCCTATTAGCACTGTGCGTGCACCTGTACCACATGGACTGCCGTAGTTTAAGAAGGTGGCTCACCACCAACTTCACAAGGCGAAATTAAGGATGGGCAAGATATATATATTGGCCGAGAAAGCAACGCTCGCATCCCATGAAAGAATAAAAAGAAATGAAATCACAAATGGTGGAGGAATCTGAAGCCTTGTGCCTGGGTCTCTGTATTAATTACTCCTGATTTTATCACTATGCCAATTCCACCCGAAACAATTGAAGGGCAAATTGTCTGCGTTAGATCTCACCAGCTAATTTTACAATTAAAGCAAACACTATGACCATTGCACTCGGGAAAACCATGTTCCACATCCCGGACAGAGGGGAAATAGCCACACATCTATCACTCTCATTGACAACCAGAAAATGCTGGAAATACTCAGCAGGACAGGCCGAGATTGTGGAGAGAGAAACAGTTATCAGTTCAGGTCGTTGAACTTTCATCTGTTCTGGAAAGAAGCTCGAGGTGTTACAGATTTTCAGCAAGTTCATAGACAGGGGAAGGGAGACGGGGGAGAACTAAAGAGAAGGTCTGTATCATGTGGAAGACAGGAGAGAATAAATAACAAAAGGGATGAGGATGAAAGGCAAAAGCGATGAGGATGGAACTAGTAAAGGAATTAAAGATAGGAAAGTAATTCTGTATCTGTCATCTATTTCTGCTCAGATTGGAAATGATTTGCTTCCCTGTTGATCCATTTCACTTCTGTCTCAAAATGAATAATCTCAACCCTTCTCCACCATTACCTTTTACAGGCATTTAATTAAGCAAACACACACAAGGCACACGGGGAAGGGGGGTGGGGGTGTGTGGTGGTGGGGAAGGGAGATGATTGACTTGGAGGGGAACTTCCAGGCGGTGATGTTCCCATCTTTCTGCTGCCCTTGAGCTTCTGGTTGAGAATGGCTGTGGGTTCGAAAAGTGCTGTCTAAGGAGCCTTGGTGAATTCCTGCAGTGCATCTTGTGAATGGTACTCACTGCTGCTCCTGTGCGTTGGTGGTTGAGGAACTGAATGTATGTGGATGTGGTGCCAAACAAGCGGGCTGCTTTGTCCTGGATGGTTCAAGCTTCTTGAGAGTTGTGGGAGCTGCACTCATAGGCAAGTGGAGAGTATTCCATCACACTCTTGATCTGTGTCTGGTAGTTTGCACACAGGCTTTGGAGAGTCAAGAGGTGAGTTACTCACCACAGGATTCCTAGCCTTTCACCTGCTCTTGTAGCTACAGTAATAACATGGCTAGTCCCGTTCAGTTCCTCGTCAATGTTAACCCCCAGGATGTTGATAGTGGAGGATGCAGCGATGGTAATGCTATTGAATATCAAGAGGTGATGGTTAGTTTCTCTCTTGTTGGAGATGTTCATTGCCTGGCACATGTGTGCTGCCAATGTCACTTACCATTTGTCAGCCCAATCCTGGATATTGCCCAGTTGAAAAGGAATAAAAACGGAGCCAGGTTGGTGTCATTCTTGCTTTCTGGTTGTTTGTCTCCCCTGAGCGATAAAACTTGTGCTCTGTCACTCTTGGTGTATATGTCTCTGTGTGTTCCTCTGTGTTTGTCAATGTGGTTCAGTTCCCGATTTTTACCAATCTAAACACTAACTCATTCGTCGTGTATTTTCATAGTAACATTGTACAAAGTAAAAAGAACAGTGTTAGAACATGCAAGAAGAGACATATTTCATTATTTCAGTGGAGACTGATCATAAGACCATAAGGTATAGGATCAAATGTAGGCCGTTCACCCAATCGAATCTGCTCCAATATTCAATGAGATCATGGCTGATCTGATAATCCTCAACTCCACTTTCCTGCCTTTTCCCCATGACCCTTGATTCCCTTACTGTTTAAAAATTGTCTGTCTCAGTCTTGCATATACTTAATGACCCAGCCTCTATAGTCCTCTGTGGTAAAGAATTCCAGAGATTCACTCCCCTCTGAGAGAAGAAATTCCTCCTCACCTCTGTTTTAACTGGGCGACCGCTTACTCATATATTATTCCCTCTGGTCCTAGACTCTCCCACAAGGGGAAACAACTTCTCAGTATATACCCTGTCAAGCCCCCTAAGAAACTTTCAATCAGATCACTTCTCATTCTTCTAAACTCCAATGAGTGCAGACCCAACCTACTCAACCTCTCCCCATAAGAAAATCCCTCCATACTCGGGATCAACCCAGTGAACCTTCTCTAGACTACCTCCAATGCCACTATATATTTCCTTAGATAAGGCGACCGAAACTGTTCAAAATATTCTAGGCAATGGTCTAACTAATGTCTTGTATAGTTTTAGCAAGGCTTCCCCTTGCTTTATATTCCATTCCCTTTGAAATAAAGGCCAACATTCCATTTGCCTTCTCGATTACCTGTTGAACTTGCATGCTAGCTTTTTGTGAGGGCCCCAAAATCCCTCTGTGCTGCAGCTTTCTTCAGTCTTTCTCTATTTTCTCTCTTGCTTTCTGGGTGTTTGCCTCTCCTTAGAGAGAAGCCCTTGCCCTCTGTAACTCTTGGTGTATATGTCTGTGTGTTTTCCTCTGTGTGTGTCAATGTGGCTCAGTTCCCGGAGAGATTGAAAACAGTTTTACCATCAAAATCTTTATTCACGTTAGTTGTACAGCTTCATATAAAAGTGTTGTAGAGAAAAAATATCAGGATGGAAGATGCGAGAGGAGTTTGCCATGTTTGGTATGAGGTACAGCCATGAAGCAGAGGATTCAGCGAGAAGCTTTCTTCTCATTTAACACGAGATTTGGAACTAGATCAGGGAGATATCTGTATCGGTGCAAACTGTAAAATCACCTCTATAAACCTACAAGATTCTGAGGAGGCTTGACAGGTTAATGTAAAGAAGATGTTTCCAATAATGGGGAATCTTGATTCAGTAGGCTCATTTTTGGGATGAAGGGACTGACTTATCAAAAACGGCGAAACAGGTTAAGCCTTTATTCATTAGAGTTTATAAGAATGATGGGTGATCTTATTGAAACGGACAAAATTCTGAGGAGGCTTGACAGGGCAGATGTAGAGAAGATGTTTCCACTAGTGGGGAATCTCCAACTAGGGGACATAGTTACAGGATAAGGGGACACTCATTTAAAACTGAGATGCGAAGGAATTCCCTCTCTCAGAGGGTAGTAAATGTCTGGAATTCTCTACCCCAGAGAGTTGTGGCGGCTAGATCACTAAAAGTATTTAAAGAGGAGTTAGTTCGATTTTCAAAATATCAGGAAGATGACGCCTATGAGGGGCGAGCACGAAAGAGGAGTTCAGGCCTGGGGCAGATCAACCATGATCTTATTGAATAACGGGGCAGGCTAGAGGGGCCAAATGAACGACTCCTACTCCTTTCCCTTATGTTCCTATGTTCGTCTGAAACGTGTCTTTGGTGAAAGGGGCCGGAAATAAAAGGCACAAATAACATAGGTAATCCAGGTTGTAACCTTTGTACGCAACTTCCTTGGTGGTCTAGTGCTCAGGATTCGGCGTTTATATGATTTCCGTCACGGTTCGATTACCGGTCAAGGGGTAGTAATTTATTGACCTCGTGCAAACTGTTAAAATGACCTTGAATAATTTCCTGATTAAAAGCGAGAGATGCAAGTCATCTGATTCTCAATGGCGTGAGAGCTGAAGTTTTGCATCAGAGTTGGAAATGTCATTCAGTCGCAACCAGTTGAAACAAACACAGAGGTGAAGATAAGGAATGAGGGAAGGGCTGTGATCGGTTACAAAGCACTGACAATAGAGATGGTGGTGTACGACCAAATATAGCGGTAAAAGGGGAGATTTTATTGTTGACACCATACATATATCTCCCAGAACTGCTTCCTAATCTCATGTTAAATGAGAAGAAAACTTGTTGTTGAATCATTCACTTTTTAGCTGCACCTCCTTCTAAACATTGCAAATTCCTAAGATAAAAGCAAAATACTGCGGATGCTGGAAGTCTAATACAAAAACAAAAATAGCTGGAAAAACTCAGCAGGTCTGACAGCATCTGTGGAGAGGAATACACTTGACATTTCGAATCCGTTTGATTGACACTTCAACAGAACTCATAGAGAATCATAAGGATTCGAAACGTTAACTCGGTATTCCTCTCCACAGATGCTGTCAGACCTGCTGAGTTTTTCCAGCTATTTTTTTTATTGCAAACTCCTCCTGCGTCTTCCTTCCTGATATTTTTCTCTGTAACATTTTGATATGAAACTGCAGAAATAATGTGAATAAAGTCCGTGATGTTAAAAATGTGTTCACCCCCTCAGAGAACTGAAGCACATTAACACACATACCGGGATACACACAGTTTCATACACCGAGAGTGAAAGAGGGCAAGGGTTTGTATAGAAGGAGAGACAAGCACCCAGAAAAACAAGCATGACACCACCTGGCTCCGTTTTTGTTCCGCTAGGACTACAAGTTTCGTGAATGGTTTCATGAATGAACGGAAATAGGAAATCCCCTTGGATGCTTTAGTACTTGGATGGATTTGACTGAGTCTAATCGTGAATTAACTCTGCAGACACAGAGTTAAAACCAGGAATAATGAGCAGCGGGGAAACTCCAATGGATTTGAACTCCATCACCTTAACTACTTGGCCACGGCGACTGGCCTTATGGACATATTAATGTTGCTGGTATATAAGATGGCTGTAGCACAGAAAGGCGGGCTTTCGGCCCATCTTCTACGTGCTGGCTTTCGGAAAGAACAAGTCAGCTACTTCCACTGCCGTGCATTCTCACAAAAGCAATTAATATTTGCATTGCCTCTCCTCCTTCTCTCAGTTAAAATGAAACCCAATACACGCCCGCGTTCACTTTGAGCCGACACTTTTTCGTCAGAAGAGACCACTCAAAGTGACCCAAGGGGTGAACCAGCTATAAATATGGCAGCGGTTCCACAGAGACTGGAACCTGAATCCAGCGCCTGAGGCCGTTCGGCCAGGCTACCTCTCTCTACTTGCTGTTTCCCGTCGCTTTGATGCTTTTCCCACTGAAACGGAACATTAAAAGCATCAGAAAAGGAACAGGAATTGGCTATAAACCTCCTCGAGCCTCCGCTACCACTTTATTAGATCATGTCAGATCCCGAAAGTCAACACCAATTTCCCATCCGATCCCGATAGCCCTTCATTCCCTTAAAGTCCAAAACTATATTCACCTCAGCCTTCAATATACTCGTCGACTGAGGATCCAGAGACATGTGGGCTACACAGTTCGAAAGATTCACAAGACTTTGAGTGAAGAAATGTCTCCTCACCTCAGTCCTAAATGGCTGACACCTTATCCAGAGAATGTGAGCCCAGTTCTAGACGCTCCAGCCGGGGGGTGGGGGTGGGGGGGGGGGGGGGTGGTGGGGGGGCGGAAGCCTCTCAGCATGTTCACTGTCAAGCTGGCTCAGAATGTCAGACTTTTCAATGAGATCACCTCTCATTATTCTAAACTCCAGAGAGAACAGACTCATCCCACTTAATCTCTCATCCTCATCTCAGGAATCAATCCAGTGAATTTTGGTTGCACACAGGCAGCGAGAGAATAGAGGGAACAGAAAGCACAAGAGTGAACAGAGATAGAGACACAGACAGAGAGACTGAGAGAGTGAAAGAGACCGAGACAGAGATACAGGGGCAAAGAGAAGCAGACAGAGGGAGAGAGAGGGCTGGACACAGAAAGGAACAGACACATTTCACCATTCCCTATGATTGTTATCTTTAGGTTGACAGACAGAAAGAGAGAAATAAATCTTTACATTAAAACAGAGCCTTTCACCAATTCAGAAGAACGGGAGGCTCTTTAGAGACAATGAAATCTTTCTGAAAAGTAGACACTTGTAATCTAATGACAGAGAGAGTTTGATAAAAATGCTGATTCAACAGATGACAAAATACGATCTTAAGAATTCCATCTCAATGTAGAATCTTTCTTTCTATCTCTCTGAACATTTCATTGTTTGTTTGCTGCAGATTCACAGGATGTAAACCTGCAGCTGTGTGAACAAATTTCACCTCGAATCCCTGACGAAACAGGGCCAAAACATCCCATTTCTGTCAGGCCATCTCTGAGCTTTCTCTTTCCCAGAGAAAAGAGTTTCAGGCTGTTCAGCCTTTCCTGGTGATTATAACCTATCCGTTGCTGCAACATTTGTTATTGAGCGTTTACTTTTCTGTTCCTTGCGACACTTGGCAGCAGTAGAATCAGTTCCTAATGTCCGAGTGATTTCAGTTTGGACTATTTGTACTTTAAAATTAATTTTCTCGATGTGTCCATTGCTTTAGCTACATGACCACAAGAACTCGGTGTCTGTCTTTTTAAATGTTGCTCAGTGACAATTTCCATCATCCTCCACTTTGTAGCTGTAACTTTTGTGAATGCTTGCAGACGAATGGAAATTAGAGAACGTTAGAAGTTATAGATTTTTTTATTCAACTTAATCGTCAATTAATTGTGCAGGCACACACTAAAATTCAGGGATGATAAGAAGCGTAGCTATCACGATTCCAACCTACCTGTGGAGATCCCAATTCATTCAAACTCGTCACTTTAACAACTCAACTCAAGTCCCAGATTTGCGATTTGCATGAAAGTTGTTTGTATAAAACCATAGACGGCTGCATCAAACGGCCGTTCACATGCCGAGTCTCTGGAAGAGCAGCTCAGCGACTGTAATTCCACAACCCGCTTTTTTCCTACAGCAACTCAAATTAATGTCGTCTCTCCTCGTTTCTCCTATCAAAGTTAAAAACAGAACACTCCGCTGCATTTAATGTGAGTCGGTATCTGTTGGTTCAAATGGGACTGCTGCAGATCCTAAAATGCGGATAACTTAAATGCTTGGCAGCAGTGGAATTGGAACTCACGCTTCCGTAGAGATTACAACCTTAATTCAGCGTCTTAGACCGCTCAGTCACGCTACAATGCTCTGCAACAGTACTCATAATTTCCTTCAATAGCATTGCCAACGAAATAGAATAGCAGCAAAGGAGCAGGGGTAAGTCATTTCAAAACTCGAAACAACTCCGCCTGTTAACCAGATCATCCTGCATTTCGTAACATGCAGAAATCATCTCCACTGCTGAATTATTTTTTCAATGTTTCATTTTTCGATGTTTCCAATGATGTTTCCTTTTTTCCCTGTGTGACTGAGCGTGTTTGCTCAATGAAGTGTTGGTAATAGATAATGAATTTGTATTTATTGACTGAGAAAAATAAGGAGATGATTGGTCAGGATAAACATTTTTTGATAATTCGATTTGACATCAACTATTTCAAAGATTTTGAAAACTGTATAAAGTTTCAGAATCCAACTCTTCATGTCATTGGGTCAGGGAAGCTTTCTTAATTTTCACACATTATGCATGTAGACTGCCGAAGTTCCTGCGCCTCTTTCAATACTGTTTCCTTAGCCCAGAGTTTTCAGAAGGGAATTGGACAATGACATGAAAGGGAGAAAAATAATCAGGGTTATGGAAAGAGACAAAGAAGTTGAGATTAACTAGAAATCTCTTTGTAAAAACTGACATAAATACGATGGTCCGAAAGGTCTCTTGGAGAGCTGTATCATGACATGATGACATTGTTGATCAGTCTGTCTCCAGCATTCCTAATGAGAACAGCCGAATTCCAATTCTTCAAAACAAAGACCCAAAGTGCTGTTTCATGACGTCACAGCTGTACATTTTAGTGAAGCCCATTGAGTCTTTGCACTGTTTCCTGTTTCTGTGGTGCAGCGATTATCATTCTTGTCTAACATATTAAACGTTCTCTGGTTCAAAACTGGGCAGAGCCATTATCAAAATCTGTGGGTTCACGTTGCAGCCACGTGGCCTGGTCAGTGTTTATCCCTCAACCAACCGCATTTGGTCTGCTCATTGTGACGTCGCTGGTTTTGGCTGTTTCCTGAGCGGTGACTGGCTGCCGTGTTCCCTGCATTACAACAATGGCATCACTTCAATAAAAGCAAAATACTGCAGAAATCTGGAAAGAGGAACAGAAAATGCCGGAAAAACTCAGCAGGTCTGACAGCATCTGTGGAGAGAGAAACCTGAGTTTTCCAACATTTTCTGTTTTTATTTCAAAAATGTACTTAATTGGTTGGAAAGTGGTTTGAGACATCCACTGGTCGGGAATAGCGCTATTAAAATGCAAGTCTGTCCTTCTTTAATTATCTTAACACACAGTCCTCTGGTTAGTGACCCCCGTCAGTGGAAACAGTTCCTCCCTATCTGCTCTATCAAACCGCCTCGTCCCTGTTGTCCCCACCCCCGTCATTTTTTCAGCTCCGTGAAATCTCCGTTTAAGCTACTTTGCTCCAAAGAGGACAATCCGTGTCTCCATAAACTCTCCACAAAACTGAATTTCCTAATCTCTGGACATGATGCAAGGCGGAGGATTGAGACGACGTTTTGGAAAATATTGTCAGTTGGCAGGTGGGAAAATGGAGAAAGAACCAAAACAGAAAACCCAGTCTCCAGCTTTGTGAATATTCAGAAAGACTTTGGGAACCGCAATCAGAGGAGAATGAAGGGTGAACTGTCCGATTGACCAGGGACAGTCAAGGCAACTTTCCCTTCTTTAAGATGCTGGAACATTGACTCCGATGTTATCAGTGAAATTAACTGAACTGTGACATTGAAAGGATTCTTGTTGCTGCACATCAGGAATTCAAACCTAATATCGGCTTGAGGACATTCAGAATACTTGGTAACAGTCAAGGCACCGAAAGGCTCGAAGGGAGGCGGCTCCGGTTGTCGGAGAGCCGGTTCCCGGTGAGAGGGATGTGTCTGCAGTGGGTGGGATCAGATAGTTTCCATGTATCCACAATGAATGTCCCAACCTTTATTTTGGAAGAGTAAAACAAATAGAGGACAGTTGTCATTCCGTTCGAGGCAATCTGAATCTTTAACTCGCTGATACCCAAGCTACACTGTTATAGATTTCTGTGGCGCAATTGGGTGGCGCCTTCGGCCGTTAATCGAAAAATTGGTGGTTCAAGCCCACCCAGGGAGGAAGTTGTCACTGTTTTCTCCTCATCAGCCGTCATTGTCACACAGTTTCTGGTTGTCATTGGGTCCTTGAACTGAATGTCTGGACTCCAGGAATGTTGCTGGCTACACTGTTATCCAGTGAGCTCCCAGGCAAGCGGCTTTTTTTTCGGATATTCTTTTCAAATGTAAGGGGAAAACAATTAGGCATACCATATACCGATGTCCAACACACTGAAAACCTATAAAGTTACTGGATTCAAAGAAATCCATCAATTCTTCCCTCTTCCTCATTTCCACAGTGAGTGAGACAGGGAAAAGCAGAAGAGCAGCAATATTCCGGCCCCGCACTCTCCAATCACCCGCTGCCAGCAGAAAGCAGCGACTGCAGCTTCAGTCAGCGGGTTACTGCCCATCCCTGGAACGCAAGATTCTCCAACCAAGGCCAAACCTCCCAATACACTGAGCACAGGCTCAGGAAAACACAAGTAGATTATATGACCGTCACTAAACCTCCGTGCAGCATTTGCAGAGTTCCCGAGTGAGTGAGTTACAATTAAAAGTCACATCAACTTTCTAATCTTTTCACAGTAAAATTCTTTCATTTTATTGAAAAGCTGACTGTTGTGAATCTGAAAATGAGCACCATGGGATTTGAGTTACTGAGTGAGTTGTTTTCCATTGTTTGTCCATTAGGTTTGCAACTCAATTTGCGTTGGATGTTGATGCCAATAATTTCAAAATGAGGACACAAAGCAGGTAAGTATTAAATCCAGGAGAAAATCCTGAGGAAAATCGAACACGCTATTTGGAAGGAGGTGCAGCTAAGAAGGGGAAGATGTGAATGATGTTATTGATGATTGAAGGGAATGCATTACAACTTTGGGGTATTTATCGGCCGATTACGTTCCACACTTTAAAATTCCGACCAAGCTGAGGTATCAGGTGGAAAGCAACAAAACCATCCATGTATGTTGGGATACAAAACAGCTTCGCACATTCCTGGCTAGCTGAGTCGGTAGAACATGTGAACCTTAATTGTGGGTTCGAGCCCCAAGCTGGGTGCTGTTTAAAAATCTGAATAACCGTCGTACGGACTAGGAACATTGATCCTGTTTCTCCTTCCAGCTGCTGAACTTTTCCAGCATTTTCTGTTTTCGTTTCATGTTCCATCATTTGCAGTAATTTGCTTTTATCTTTTTACTTTTACATCTTACTGCTTAAAAAACACCAACTGATCACTGCTGCTCCTGTGAAACTTACAAGACAGACATTTATCACTGAAAACAAATGACACACATCAAATTGAAAGTAGTTTCATTTCACATCTCTTTCTGCTTCTGTCCCTGAGTTGCTAACCAGCTCTCTCTGCTCGTCCAGCTCCATGAGCTGCTTTATGTAACTCTTTCGAGTACAAACACGTTTCCATCTGTTCCTATTCAGGTGAAGTTACATTGTTTGCCAGTGTGAGACTTGAACTCTTGATCTTGGGGGTTACAAGCCCAGTAACTCTTTCGAGTACAAACCCGTTTCCATCTGTTTCAGATGAAGTTACATTGTTTCATAGTTTGCCATTGAGAGATTTGAACTCTTGATAATCCTTTAAATGAAACCAATTAAACCAAATCAACAAAACTGGGATAAATCAGGCACAGCCCCTAATTCAGGTCAGCTGTAAAATCAAGGACAAAATTTAAAGGAACCTTACAAACTTTAAATCAAAATGTGATTAAAGGGGTCAACAAAACATCCCAGTCCCCGCGGTGCCCACCGAGCACGGAAGGCCTCGAGTGTGTCAGCAGACACCGTGTGCTCCCTCTCCAGGGACATCCGGCAGCAAACGTAGTCGTGGAAGAGGGACATACAATCGGGCTGGACTCCCCCGTCGATCGCCCGCTGCCTGGACCTGTTAATGGCCAACTTGGCCAGGCCCAGGAGCAGGTTCACGAGGAGGTCCTCCTCCTTCATGACCCCCTTCCGCACCGGGTGCCCATAGATCAGGAGCGTGGGGCTGAGGTGCAAACAAAACATCAATAAAATGTTTTTCAAATAACTAAAAAGGGAGTGCAGCCTACAACACCCTATATATGCACGCTCCACAGACTCCACAAGACCACAAAAAGGGCACGTGTCCTGAGAGTCCGTGAACCTATGCATTGTCTTATTATACGGGACTGCTGCATGCAACACCCTCCAACCCAGGTCTCCGACAGAAATGGGGAGGACACCTCCATAGAGGGCCTCCCATCGGGGGCGTCCGCCGCCGGACGGCAACAAGGCTTGCCAGGGCATGTCCGGGCAATGGACAAGGGCGAGAAAATGGAAGGTGTGCAGCAGCAGTGAAAAGGCACAGAGGGCATGTCCCCAAGGCGGCTCATATTGCGGGGCTCCAGCACCCGAGGGAGGGTTCGGGGCTTGGGGCCAATGTGGAATTCTGCCTGAACAGGGGAACGCTCAGACGGAAGACCACCGCACACCTGGGCCACCTCAAGACCCAAAATAACATTGGGTCCGAGCACGACCGTTCTCAGGTCTTGAATGGCATCGGCTGCGACCTGGACACTCACAAACGCGCAATGCGCCAACTCCTGTGGGAGCATCCAGCCCAGTCCTCCGCCTCCCAGCACGTCCTCGATCCTAGTCAACCCTGCATCCACAGCCTTCCTCTCCACCAACCATTGAAAAGGACGGAGGGGCGGATTCCTGAGCAGCGGCTCTCTGATGGTAGCCGCTACCCCTGACGGGGGAGAGCTGCGTCGCGATGCGACCACATTCCAGACTTTGATCAGGTCCTGGTAAAAGACGGGCAACGCCTGCAAGGAGCCACCGAGGCCCAGCTGTTCTATAAACAGGAGCTGCACGTCATAATTCAGGCCGTGCACCTGACGGAAGAAATACGTCGTCAGGGCACACCATCTAGGAGGAGGCTCGACGTAAAGGTATCACTGCAGAGTCTGAAGGCGGAAAGTCACCACCTGTGTGCGTCGGCACACTAGCGCCTGACCAACCTCCCTAAGCGGGAGACTCAGAACCTCGGCAGCGACCCAGTGCAATCTTTTGTCCCAGAAGAAGTCGACTAAAAATTTCTGGATTCTTGCGACAAAGTCCGGGGGAGGGGTAAAAGTGACCGGTCGATACCACAGCATGGCGGCGATCAGCTGGTTTATGACCAGAACTCGACCCCAGTAAGACAGCACTCGGAGCAGTCCTGTCCAGCACCGCAGGTGAGCGGTGACTTTCGTCTCCAGTTCCTGCCAGTTCGCCGGCCAGGATTCCTCAGCAGGGCAGAGGTGGACCCCCAGGTA
This sequence comes from Isurus oxyrinchus, assembly GCA_026770705.1. NCBI lineage: Eukaryota > Metazoa > Chordata > Chondrichthyes > Lamniformes > Lamnidae > Isurus > Isurus oxyrinchus. Next base: position 595,084 of record JANJGN010000053.1, on the reverse strand, counting down.
GAGGAGGCTGGTCCTGCTCCAGGTGAAAGGCCTGAGCTCCTCGGGTAGGGGATCCATTTGCCACTAACCGACCAGGAGTCCAGAACATTTACCCCAGTTGATCCTGGCAGAAGAAGTGGCAGAGTAGACCGCCTGGCACTCGTGCATCCTCCGCAGGTCAGCCGGGTCACTAAACATAAGGAGCATTTCATTGGCGTAAGCTGAAAGGACCACCCTGATGCCTGGCCCATGAAGAACCAAGCCCGACAACCTCCTCCGCAAGAGGCGCAGGAAAGGCTCCACGCAAATAGAATACAACTGGCCAGACAGGGGGCAGCCCTGACGTACCCCTCTATCAAAGCAAAGGGGCACAGTCAGGGACCCGTTCACCTTCACTAGACACTCCGCGGCAGTGTACAAAATTCGGATCCAGGCGACAAAATGCATCCCGAATCCGAACACTCGCACAGTTCTGAGTAACTATCCGTGATCCACCCTGTCGAACGCCTTCTCCTGATCGACAGACAGGAAAGCGCTCGATAGACCAGCCTTCTAGGAAAGGTGGATTATGTCCTGGACCAGATGGACGCTATCATAAATGGTTCAGTCCGGGACGGTGTAGGACTGGTCAGGGTGGATCATGTGGTCAAGCACAGTGCCGAGCCGGGAAGACATGGCTTGGGCAAAGATTTTGTAGTCCGTGCTGAGGAGGGAGACCGGGCGCCAGTTTTTTGAGAAGGCGGAGATCCCCCTTCTTTGGCAGCAGGGCAATCATGGCCTTGCGCCATGAAAGGGGCATCTCCCTGGTAGCAATGCTCTCCCCCAGGACCCCCGCTAAGTCGCTCCCCAAGACATCCCAGAACGCCCTGAATAACTCCACGGTCAGCCTGTCTAGTCCTGGGGTTTTGCCCCTAGAAAGACCGTTGAGTGCGCCGGTCAGCTCCCCCAGACTTACAGGGGAGTCGATCTTTCCGGCGCATTCCGGGCCGACCTGCGGCAGGTCCTCCCACAAAACTCTGCAAGCCTCCTTGCTGGACGTATCCGGAGAGAACAGGGCAGTGTAGTAATCTCAGACGATGGCCCTGATGCCCTCCGGTCTGAGACAAGGGATCTGTCATCGGCCAGCAGTGTAAGGAGCTGCTTACTGACCCTATGCCTTTTTTCCAGCGAGTAGAAGAAGGGGGAGCCGCGGACGATCTCCTTAAGGAAACAGCTCTGCGACCTCACAAACGCGCCAGGAGACCCGACCAGTAGCAAGTCCCGCAGCGAGCCCTTCTTCTCATCGTACAATGAATGCAGGGCCGGGTCCGCATCGGGCTGACGGAGACATGCCTCCAGGTCGAGCACCTCCTTCTCCAACTCCTCGACCCTGGATATGCGTCTCTTTGTCGACCCCTTCGCGTACTCTTGGGAGAAAACTCGGACGTGAGTCTTGCCCACGTCCCACCATAGCCTCAAGGAGGGTAAGTCTCCCCGCTTCCTTCCCCAGCCAGCCCAGAAGTGACGGAACGAGTCCAGGAACCGCTGGTCCTCCAACAAGTTTATTAAAATGCCAGTACGTGGACCCCGTCCGAGTGCAGAACTAAGTGAGCTCTGCCCACACCAGACAGTGGTCCATGCACGGAACCTGCCATATAGAAACAGCCGGAATGCAGGACACATACTCCTCCGAAACGTAAAGGTGGTCGAGTCTGGACGCTCCGACTCCAGGTGACACAAAGGTGAACACGCTGGCGTCAGGATGGAGATTTCGCCAGACGTCCACCAAGTCGAAGGACCTGACCAGGTCACGCAACTTACTCACACCTAGTGTGCGGTGCTGGGTACCGTGATGGTCCCGGACCTCCAGGGTGCAATTGAAATCCCCCCCCGAGGACGATGCACTCGCCAGCGTGGATAGAGCCGAGATGAGTGGACACTTCTTCAAAGAAGCTCGCTTGCTGCTGCGTGCCCAGGGGAGCGTAGTGAAGCACCGCCTCCCCCAGACACACAGTCAGGTGCAGCAACCGGCCTGGCACCGGCTCCTTGACCCCCAAGATCTCCGGCCGAAAATGCGGCGCTAACAAGATAGCCACCCCGCCCGAATTGGAGGCTAGGTGACTCATGTAGACCCCCCCTCGCCACACCAGGAGCCACGTGGCTTCGTCTCCCGGAACGGTCTGGGTTTCTTAAAGGAAGCACAATGCATACTTCCCGTCCCTGAGGACCGAGAAGTTCTGGAACCTGTGCTGTGCGTCCCTGCTGCCGCGGATGTTGAGGCTGGCTATAGTCGTCTTCATTGTCAAAAGTACATCAAACCTTCACCGTAAGCAAATAAAAAAAGAAGAGGACTTTTAGTCCTTCCTCTCCTTCAGGAGCCCAGCCAGAAAAGTTTCGACCCCCCGCTGCGTGATCCTATCCAACCCAGGAACCTTGAGAGCCTCGCGAGTGGACCAGAACACCAGCAGAAAAGAATGCCTCCGGTCCAAGGCCAACTGAACCCTGTCTCAGAGACCACGCTGTCCCAACAAAAAGTCCCGGAGTTCCCTTGGAGGGATGAGGGGTGAGTCACTGGAGGGCACCAGGGGATCCACCACCTCACTTGAGAGCGACTCTGCGTAATCCCCAATGCTCACCACCGACACCCCTTCCTCCTCCGGGTCGTCGCCTCCAGCTTCCGACCCCTCCTCCGCATTGAGTACGGGGGCTGATTCGGAGCTGCCAGCTGGCTCCACCTGTACCTATATCCCACCCCTAGGATCAAGGCCAGAGGGTTCCTCTCTGGTCTCCTCTAAAGCTTTTTGGCCAGAGGGCAGCGGCAGATCTGATGCCCGCTCTCCTCCCGGCACCGGGTCGTCCAGGGAGCTCAGGAGAAGCTCCTGACCAAAACGTAGGATGCCCGGTGTCAAGGTTTGGGAGGGAGCGGGAAGGCCCTCCTTTTCACCGCCACCCAATGACCCATTTATATTTTTTGAACTAAGGAAGCTGCAGTCCCCCAACGAGCCTGAAGTTACCTCGGGGGTATTAAGTGTACTGGAGCTGGGCACCACCGCAAGGGAGGTGCCCTCAGTGACCCACGAGGGGCCCGGTTCAGAGAACTGCAGCAGACTGGTAGGGGTAACAGTGGTGGGTGGAGTGGTTCTGGGTTCCCCCAGAGGGGAGGGCGAGGTTTTACTTAGTGGAGACACAACCATCTCTTCATCGGGGGAATGGACACACCCAACTTCCTCAGTTAGGGCGTCGCCCACTTCCTCCTCCGAAGGAAGATGTCTCATCCGGGCCAGGCTGGATGCTAGGGAGACCTCCATTTCCGAGGCCCACTCCTCCTTGTCCAACCCTCCCGAACACTCCACCCTCTGGGGTTTGAATCCATGTTTCTCCGGCTCGGGGTCCCGTGTCTCATCCCCGCCGGCCCCGGGAGCACGCGCAATGACGACACCGATGCCGGATGTTGTTGCCTCCCCCGACACAGTTTTTCCAGGTGTTTGGGGGGTTTGAGGAGTTTCAGGGGCCGCCTCCAAATTGCGGGTCTTCCTCCGCACCTTCTTACAGTGCGGGGGCTCTCCCCCCACCTCACCAGCAGCCGAGACGGCAGCTGCTGCCGGGGTCGCTTCCCCTTGTGATGAGGGAGATGGAGTGGTGGCTGGGGGAGGAGGGGCGGTGCCAGCCGTGGCCATTTGGGTGGGGCTTGTGGCCTAGGAGGCGGATCAGTTCTTTCTTACGTGCCCCGCCTCCTTACAAGCATGGCACCGCACACCCTCCGTAGTCCAGAAGACCCGATAGGCGTGTGAGCCCCTTCTGCAGGCCGAGTTGCACCGCCGGCTCGGACCTCAAGAAAAATGCGGCCTTTCTGTACATTTTTGAGGCAGCTACTATGGCTGAGGGGCCGGCGACCCCAGCCATAGCCTTAACGCTTGCCTCTATTGTCATCTCCGGGTGGGCGTCGCATTTCACCCCGAGGGCCCTGGTGAGGAGGCGGAAAGGCGACAGGGCAGCGGGAGCTGCAGGAGCCGCAGAATCAGCCACTCACGCATAGGTCATTTTTGTAGGCCCTGCCACCGGTGACAAGGCTACCTCCAAATTGGCCCTCGAGGTCGCGGCCACAGGAGATGTCGAAGTGGCCTTTGGGCCAGAGCCGCGCCCACCCCGAGAAGGATTGGCCATTGTATTCATTTTTTTTTCAATATGTATTGATAAAGTCCCTCTCTATGGAGGGGAGGGGGGAGAGAGGTAGAAATAACCTCTCCCCTTTTTGACAGAAAGGGAGAGGAGGGAGAGGAGTAAAGAGCAGGGAGGCACAGGAGGGAAAAGAGCAGGTTCAGGTTCAGGTGGGTGTCTCTGGTCCTTGAAAAGTATGTTGGGTGGGGGCCTGCTAATCTTCACCAAGGGGAGGCGATGTCTTCGCCAGCTCCTTCTGGCCACCGGGAAAGGGCTGGGTTTTGGGGCGGGGGGCTGTGGAAATAAAGATGATATAAACCACACCCCTCTCTTCCTTCCCCAACCCCTTTTCAGTCTTCCTGCCTCCCCCTACAAAGCACGGTTCTTCAAAGCCCCCACCTTCCTCAAAAATACAGTGTCCAGACACCCACTTAGGACGTTGTTATGAAAATCAGTTTGGGCCTCCTGGCCTTGCTGCCTTTTAGTCGCAAAGAGGCTGCACTTTCACTTTCTCTCCCTCTCTCTCCTTCGGCCCCACACAGGCAGGTCCAGCAGCAGCAATTCTGTAGCAGTAGCAAACACCCTCGAGTACAGGTCCAGCAGCAGCAGCAGCAAACACCCTCGAGTACAGGAGCAGCAGCAGCAGCAGCAAACACCCTCGAGTACAGGAGCAGCAGCAGCAGCAAACACCCTCGAGTACAGGAGCAGCAGCAGCAGCAAACACCCTCGAGTGCAGGTCCAGCAGCAGCAAACACCCTCGAGTACAGGAGCAGCAGCAGCAGCAGCAAACACCCTCGAGTACAGGAGCAGCAGTAGCAGCAGCAAACACCCTCGAGTACAGGTCCAGCAGCAGCAGCAGCAAACACCCTCGAGTACAGGAGCAGCAGCAGCAGCAGCAAACACCCTCGAGTACAGGAGCAGCAGCAGCAGCAAACACCCTCGAGTGTAGGTCCAGCAGCAGCAGCAGCAAACACCCTCGAGTACAGGAGCAGCAGCAGGAGCTCTGGAGCAGCAGCAACACCTACACAGCTCCTTTGGCCCCACACGGGTAAGTCCAGCAGCAGCAGCAGCAAACACCCTCGAGTGCATGTCCAGCAGCAGCAGCAGCAAACACCCTCGAGTACAGGAGCAGCAGCAGGAGCTCTGGAGCAGCAGCAACACCAACACGCTTTCTCCACTCGGGAGCAGCAGCAGCAACACCAACACACCTTCTCTCCTCAATGTCTCGAATTCAAGCAGTTGTTATCTGCAATAATCTTTTAATTGAAACCAATTGAACCAAATCAAACAAAATTGGGATAAATCAGGCACAGCCCCTAATTCAGGTCAGCTGTAAAACCAAGAACAAAGTTTAAAGTAAATTTACAAACTTTAAATCAAAATATGATTAAAGGGGTCAACAAAACACCCTAGTCCCCGCGGTGCCCACCGAGCATGGAAGGCCTCGGGAGTGCCAGCACACACCGCGTGCTCCCTCTCCAGGGACATCCGGCCGCGAACGTACCCGCGGAAGAGGGACAAACAATCGGGCGGGGCTTCCCCGTCGATCGCCCGCTGCCTGGACCTGTTAATGGTCAACTTCGCCATGTCCAGGAGCAGGTTCACGAGGAGGTCCTCCTCCTTCTCGACCCCCTTCCACACGGGGTGCCCATAGATCAGTAGCGTGGGGCTGAAGTGCAAACAAAACATCAATAAAAGATTCTTCAAATAACTAAAAAGGGAGTGCAGCCTACAAGACCCTATATATGCATGGTCCACGGACTCCACAAGACCATAAAAAGGGCACGTGTCCTGAGAGTCCGTGAACCTATGCATTCCCTTATTATACGGGACTGCTGCATGCAACACCCTCCAACCTAGGTCCCCGATAGAAAGGGGGAGGACAGCTCCGTAGAGGGCCTCCCATCGAGGGCCTCCACCGCCGGACGGCAACAAGGCACGCCAGGCCGTGTCTGGGCGGTGGTCAAGGGCGAGAAAATGGAAGGTATGGAGCAGAAGTCCATACAAAAAGCCATTCTTTGCCAAGCCAAAAGGCACAGAGGGCATGTCCCCGAGGCAGCTCATACTGGTGGACACCAGCATCCGAGGGAGGGTTGGGGGCTTGGGGCCAATATTGAATTCTGTCTGAACAGGGGAAAGTTCAGACGGAAGACCACCGCGCACCTGGGCCACCTCAAGACCCAAAATAACATCGGGTCCGAGCACGACCGTTCTCAAGTCGTGGATGGCATCGGCTGCTACCTGGACACTCACAGATGCACGTCGTGCCAACTCCTGAGGAGCATCCAGCCCAGTCCTCCGCCACACAGCACGTCCCTGATCCTGGTCACCGCTGTGGCTAGAGCCCTCTTCTCCGCCAACCACTGAAAAGGACGGAGGGGCAGATTCCTGAGCAGCGACTCTCTGACGACAGCCGCTACTCCTGATGGGGGAGATCTGCGTCGCGAGGCGACCACTTTCCAGACTTTGATCAGGTCCTGGTAAAAGCTGGCAATGCCTTCAAGGAGCCACCGAGTCGCCGCTGTTCTATAAACAGGAGCTGCACGTCAAAAATCAGGCCGTGCACCTGACAGAAGAAATACATTGTCAGGGCACACCATCTAGGAGGAGGCTCAACGTAAAGGTATCACTGCAGAGTCTGAAGGTGGAAAGTCACCCCCTGTGTGCGTAGGCACACTAGCGCCTGACCACCTGATTCGGAGCTGCCAGCTGGCTCTAACTGTGCCTCGATCCCACCCCCAGGATCAAGGCCAGAGGGGTCCTCTCTGGTCTCCTCTAAACTTCTTGGGTCAGAGGACAGCGGCATTTCTGATGCCCGCTCTCCTCCCGGCACCGGGTCGTCCGGGGAGCTCAGCACAAGCTCCTGACCTAAACATAGGACGCCCGGTGTCAAGCTTTGGGAGGGAGTGGGAAGGCCCTCCTTTTCGCCGCCACCCAATGACACATTTATATTTTTCGAATTAAGGAAGATGCAGTCTCCCGATGAGCCTGAAAGTACCTCGGGGGTATTAAGTGTACTGGAGCCGGCACCACCTCAAGGGAGGTGCCCTCAGTGACCCACGAGGGCCCCTGTTCAGGGGACTGCAGCAGACTGGTAGGGGTAACAGTGGTGGGGGTATGGGTTTTGTGTTCCCCCAGAATGCAGGGCAAGGTTTTACTCGGTGGAGACGCCACCACCTCTTCATCGGGGGAATGGACACACCCAACCTCCTCAGTTAGGGTGTCGCCCACTTCCTCCTCCGAAGGATGACGTCTCTTCCGGTTCAGGCTGGAGGCTAGGGAGACCTCCATTTCCGAGGCCCCCCCTCCTTGTCCAGACCTCCCGGACACTCCACCCTCTGGGGTTTGGGATCGTGTTTCTCTGTCTCGGGGTCCCGTGTCTCATCACCCCGGACCCGGGAGCACGTGCAGGGACGACGCCGGGGCCGGATATTATTGCCTCCCCCGAGCCGGTTTTTCCAGGTGTTTGGGGGGTTTGAGGGGTTTCAGGGGCTGTCTCCAAATTTCTGGTCTTCCTCCGTGCCTTCTTACAGCACGGGGGCTCTCCCCCCACGTCACCGGCAGCCGAGATGGCATCTGCTGCCGGGGTCGCTTGCCCTTGTGGGGAGGGAGATGGAGTGGTGGCCGGGGGAGGAGGGGCGGTGCCAGCCGCGGCCGCTTGGGTGGAGCTCGTGGCCTTGGAGGCGGGGCAGTTCTTTCTTACGTGCCCCGCCTCCTTACAAGCGTGGCACCGCACACCCTCTGCAGTCCAGAAGACCCGATAGGCGGTCCCCTCAAAATCGATCGAGAAGGCCCCCTCCAGGCACTCCTCCTGGGCCAAGCAGACGAGAACCTGGCGCCAGAAGGAGTACACGTGGCAGAGGGCCGAGTCTTTGAGGCCGAGCGGGACTGGCGCAACCCCCAACCTGACCTCCCCCAGCTTATTAAGGAGGTGGAGGAGGAGCTCACATGGTAAGAAGGGCGGGACATTCAAAATAACAATCCTCTGGGCGGTGGCCTCAAGGAGATCCCCCGCCAGAAACGCCCCGCCCACAGTGAGCCGCTTCTGCAGGGTGCGTTGCACCGCCCGCTCGGACCTCAAGAAAAATACGGCCTTTCCATACATTTTTGAGGCAGCTACTATGGCTGAGGGGCCGACGACCCCAGCCATAGCCTTAACGCATGCCTCTATTGTCATCTCCGGGTGGGTGTCGCATTTCACCCCGAGGGCCCTGGTGAGGAGGCGGAAAGGCGACAAGGCAGCGGGAGCGGCAGGAGCCACAGAAGCAGCCACCCCCGCATAGGCCTTTTTTGAAGGCCCTGCCTCCTCCACATTGGCCCTCGAGGGCCCGGCCACAGGAGATGTCGAAGGGGCCTTTGGGCCAGAGCCGCGCCCACCCCGAGAAGGATTGGCCATTGTATTCGTTTTTTTTTCAACATATATTGATAAAGTCCCTCTCTATGGAGGGGAGGGGGGAGAGAGGTAGAAATAACCTCCCCCCTTTTTGACAGTAAGGGAGAGGAGGGAAAGGAGTAAAGAGCAGGGAGTCACAGGAGGGAAAAGAGCAGGTTCAGGCTCAGGTGGGTGTCTCTGGTTCTCGAAAAGTACGTTGGGTGGGGGCCTGTTGATCTTCAGGCAGGGGGAGGCGATGTCTTCGCCAGCTCCTTCTGGCCACCGGGAAAGGGCTGGGTTTTGGGGTGGGGGGGGGTGTGGAAAGAAAGATGTTATAAACCACCCCCCTCTCTTCCTTCCCCAACCCCTTTTCAGTCTTCCTGCCTCCCCCTACAAAGCACAGTTCTTCAAAGACCCCACCTTCCTCAAAAATACAGAGTCCAGACACCCACCTAGGACGTTGTAATGAAAATCAGTTTGGGCCTCCTGGCCTTGCTGCCCTGTAGTCGCAAAGAGGCTGCACTTTCACTTTCTCTCCCTCTCTCTCCTTCGGCCCCACACAGGCAGGTCCAGCAGCAGCAACTCTGCAACAGCAGCAAACACCCTCGAGTGCAGGTCCAGCAGCAGCAGCAGCAAACACCCTCGAGTGCAGGTCCAGCAGCAGCAGCAGCAAAAACCCTCGAGTACAGGTCCAGCAGCAGCAGCAGCAAACACCCTCGAGTACAGGAGCAGCAGCAGGAGCTCCGGAGCAGCAGCAACACCTACACAGCTCCTTTGGCCCCACACAGGCAGGTCCAGCAGCAGCAACTCTGCAGCAGCAGCAAACACCCTCGAGTACAGGTCCAGCAGCAGCAGCAGCAAACACCCTCGAGTACAGGAGCAGCAGCAGGAGCTCTGGAGCAGCAGCAACACCAACACAGCTCCTTTGGCCCCACACGGGTAGGTCCAGCAGCAGCAGCAGCAGCAGACACCCTCGAGTACAGGAGCAGCAGGAGCTCCGGAGCAGCAGCAACACCAACACGCTTTCTCCACTCGGGAGCAGCAGCAGCAACACCAACACACCTTCTCTCCTCAATGTCTCGAATCCAAGCAGTCATTATCTGTAATAAGGAACAAACCTGAGTTATGTTTTAGAAGGAAGATAAGTGGAGGTTGTTAACCTTTATTATCTGAATTACACCTGCGCGTGATTTCCGTGCAAGATCTCACAGAAATGGATAATATACAGCTCCGAGTGTGGGGTTTCTGATTTGAGAGGTTTAAAAAAACAACAAACTGCGATGTTAAGGAATTGAACCATAGTAACTTGCTTGAAAAGCAAAGCTACTCACCACTATACCACCATCTCTGAACTCGATAATTCCACAGATGCAAGCTTTCCCAAGGCACTTCAGAAGAGCGTTGTCGTTAAAACTAAAGCTAATACTCAGCCAAGCAAGAAGAAATTAGGTGTGGTGACAACAGTTTTCTCAGAGAGGTAGACTATAAGGGGCTTCCCAAAAATGAGAGGGAGCTGGAGAAGTGGAGCGGTTACGGAGGGAGTCCAAAATTTTGGACCATGTCAGCTGAATGCACGGTTGTCAATGCTGTAGAGATTCAAACCCGGAATGCACAAGATGGCAAAACAGGAGGAATCTGGAAGATTTCTTGGGCTGGAGGAGGTTACAGAGAAATGAGGGGCCGAAGTCATGGAGAGATTTTAAAGTAAGGATGAGTGTTTTAACATTGAGGCTTTTCATGGGCAGGAGCTAGTGTCGGTCAACAAGTACGGGGGTGATTGGTGAACCGGACTTGGTTCCGGTGATGTTCCAGGCAGCAGAATTCTGGATGAGCACAGGTATGTGTGGGATGGAAGATGGGAGGCCGGCTAGGTGAACACTGGAATGGTGGAGTCTGGAGTGTACAAAGTCATGGAGATGGTTTCAGCAGCTGAAGAGCTGAGGCAGGGTCGCACTTGGCCGATGTTTAGTATCTTCAAGTCTTGAGTGTTCATCTGATAACAGCCTGTCAGTCTGCCTAATATCATACAGTTTTATCAGAGACGTTAGGGGTAAAATGGATACAGCGTCCGCCATTATTTTTCAATATTAGGATTGTTACTGTATCTGTATCTCTGAAACATTATGTCACTGCGGGACTTTTCACATTTCACTGCAATCAGAAGCTGCACAAAATGTCCCAAACTGTGGCCAAGGAGCGAGAGCCTTTAAAGATGAAATTTTTCCCTTAAAGTCGCCCAATTGGGATCATTCCCTGCACGATATTTGCTATTCATGAACCATTAATATCAATGATTCTTGGCACTGGTTTCACTGAGAGAGATGAAGAGTCAGGGAACAGAGCGGAGTGTCACAGTTGTTTTGTTCCTGACCCTCTCCCTCCCGGTAGTTTAGAGAGGACTCGGTGTCCCAGGGAATGTGTTCCCAATTCCGCCCGATTCCCGCCTTTTAACACTGAATGAACTGACAGCTGTCAGTAACTCCAGTACCGGGATCCTGGTGAGGGTTTTGTAGTTCAGTGTTTAGACAACACAATAACGAACAAGGTTCATAGAAAATATCGAAACTCAGATTCAGGAGGGGATGGGAATCGTGAACAATGTGCGCTGTCTGCCTTCTGATTCAGGTTCCTGAACGTTACGGAAAAAGAAATGATACTTGTTATTGTTGCTGTTATGGTCGTATGGCCTATTAGATGAGGCGTTTTACTTCCCTCTGTCGTGCAAGGTTATCAGAAGATTGTCGGTTGAAGTGCTGTAATTTGTACTATGATCATTTCACGCAGATAAATCGCCGTGTACAGGAGTTCTCGCACACTTTGTGTGTAGAATTCTTTTTTTCTAATTCTCTCGGTAAAAAACTCAGTCTTTAACTCTTTGACGGTGACACTGGGTCTAGATTCCCAGTCAGCAGAAATAGTTTTGGGTTGATCTTAGTTGCTGAAGGTTACATTTTTTTTATTGAACCCTTCCTGCAATGACGAGGAATGACCTCGGAAAAGGGACAGTCAGTGCGTTAAATGTAGGGACTGAGTTGTGGTTTGGTGTCGGGAATTGAAGAGGGTTACGAGGGAGTTCCAGAGACAAACAGATTTACAGAGGAAGAAAACTGAATGATTGGCGAGGAGGGAGAGAGAGGAATATGAATGGCCTTCACCATCTTTCAAAAGAGAAATTAACCTCTGTGCTAAGGAGCTGCTGATAGTGCAGAGAGCAGAAAATAGAGCTGGAATTAGGAGAACCATGGTGTTCACTGAGGGACAGGCAATGGGATTAGAAAATAAAAGTTGCGAGGGGGCGGGGATTAAAGGCAGGATCCTGAAATGCTGCCGTCAAAAAGCAATGGAAGTAAAGGGAAAATATGTTTAATAAATTAATAAAATGATGGCAGAGTTTATAATGTAAGTTACTCTGTCACGTAACAGTCACTTTTTACAAGATGCGCGTTTATTGTCAGATTACTAATGAATGCTGCTTCGTTAGTCATTACTAACTCGAATGTGGCCGGTTCCTCTCGGTTTTAAAATACCTTCTCTCAGCAAGCTGCCCTGGTTTCAAGCTGCCAAATCACTGATTTCACTGAAATTCCGATTCAGGCCAGTTGAACTGAAAGAGCCAGTCTCGGGTGTCAGGGAACGGTCGGCTGACTTTTGGTGTGAAGGGCCTTTCCTCTCAAGCAATACTAATATTCCGGGATCGCTAAAAACAGGCGCTGTTCCTGAATCTCCCTGTCGCTGAGACGAAATCTTCATCTGGACTCTTTTCGGCATCTCAAACAATGTCAAAGACATTGCCAATTTCGTGCTTTTCCACTGGTAAAGATAATACCTGCTCCCCGTCGGGGAATTGAACCCCGGTCTCCCGCGTGACAGGCGGGGATACTAACCACTATACTAACGAGGAATGGCTGAACTTTGCTGCAGAGTAGAGAAACCTGGGATTAACTTCACTCAGTGAAAATGAAAATGCTGAAGGGGTACAATGTGGGACTGGAGGGGTTGCGGCTTCCTTCAGTTTTCTCAGAGACTGGAAGGATGACCAGGTACCTTATCTGATTGAACTCGCTGTTCTTCAATTGCAAGCAGGAAATTATGATGCGTAATAACCAACAAATTGATAGATTTGTTGAATGAAAGAAATTGAAATGTTCTCCAATCAGCACATTCATATCGTGAAGCATTCCTCTTTTGTGTAGTATCTCGGTTTATCAATGGGAAAATCTGACCGCCACTGAGATCCGCGGATGTAACCTTCACACCAAACTTCCAGTGAAGTTGCCAATATGGGGAATTGTCAGTGAATATCCGGCACACGCCTGTTCACAATCATGCGCACGACTGATGAAAAAATGTAAATCCCGCACCTGCAGTGAAAGTCTAGGAGATTCGGAGACACTGAAACTGTCTTCAACTGAGGTTATCTGTTTTGTTACAAAACCTGGCAAAATAACACTTTTTCTGTCCCCAATGTGGGACTTTTAATAATGAAAGGGATTTATTTTTCCTCTTGAATCATTTCCCGACCAGGAACCCAAGGAGGGGAGAAAAGCCCAAATTTTAAAATGAAACGTGAATATATTTATATTCACCCTGCAGTGACGGGGAGATCTCCACTCTCATTATTGTGTCCAGCCTCCTGCTGAGCCGCCGTCTTGCATTTGTGCAGCAGCAGTTTGTTATTCGGTTCAGCTCTGTCTCTCCGGTCACTCGCTCTCCATCTTGTCGATGGTGCTGTCTCATGAACTCCGAGAAGGTAACGCATTCGCTTATTAAAATCACAAGGCAGAGATTGGTTGAGTGAAACATTTGGTCCCAGACCGAGTGTTTCGTTCACCAGCCAGACGCCCCTGAAAATTACATGCAACACATTTACTTGCTTTATAAATGCCTGGTTACTTGTTAATATATGCACTCACCCTTGTCAGCCTCAATGGCCTGCAAAGGTAAAGCCCTCCTCCCGTCTGCTGTAGAAGCTTGACCCCTGCATTTTGAGTTCGGTAGTGCATCGCGAGTGAAGAGTGGATGTACAGACGGCTTACAACCAAATTTCTCTGTTCCAAATTTTTCAGGATCTTTAATTGTTCAGGTGCTACCAAAAACAATTGATGATGTTATAGTTCTACCTTCTCTTGGCCACGGTTCTGAAAGTTAGGTAATTAATTTGAGCCCCGGATAGTCCGATGATTGCAAATGTATGTTGCTACTAATGGTATGTGAAAACTAGACATTGTGCTTTCATTTGCTGAGTGAATAGTACTTGTGTCATCTCTCCGCTCCCATTCCCGTTCTTGAATCCTGCCTCCAGGAGGTATCCTTTGTGTCAAAATGGTTTCTTGTGGTCTCTGGAGCTATGCAATTTCGGCATGCGTGACTGGTTGATTGGCAGTTGCCCCTTGAGGTCTGCCGTAATGCTGGGAATGACTACTGGACTTTTTGCAAAAGTTAAAAAGAAATGTTTCAATGATGGGGATTAAACAATCATAAACAGCGAGTCAAAGCTTGATCGTTGAGATTTGTCATTTAAATTTCTAATCAGGTGACAAGAATCACTCATTGGCATCCCAAAACATCAAAGTTTCTCGGCTGCGCTAGGCGGGCCACTATATGCCTTACAGAGTGGTGAAACAAAGTATTTCTACATTATCTCAAATATGACATCCCTGACAAGATCGGCATCCCCATCCCTTGAGAATGGTTAAGAGTCAACCTCACATTTCTGCAGGCCAGACTGGGAAAGGACAACAGATCTCCATCCTGAAAGAGCAGTTGTGAGCCTGATTTTTTTTTACAACAATCGATGATAGCCAAATGCGGGTCAGCATTACTTAATTCATATTTACATCACAGAATTTCTCAACCAATTTGAAATTCGATCAGCTGCCGGATTTGAGCATTCAACTCTCTGGGTTACTAATCCAGGGCCATGACCAGAGAATATGTTAATGACTCGGATTCAGGCATAGAAAGTACTATAGGCAAATTTGCAGATTACACCAAAATAGGTGGGAAAGGAAGTTGCAATGAATAAATAAGAAATTTACAAATAAATATGGACAGGTTAGGTGAACTGGCAAAAAGTTGGCAGATGGAGTTTAACGTTGATAAGTGTGAGGCTGTCCATTTTGGCCGGAAGAATGACATGGTGACTTATTATTTAATTGTAGAGAAACTTCCGAATGTGCCAGTTCAGAGGGATCTGGGTGTCCAAATGCATGAAACGCTGAAAGGTACTATGCAGGTACAGCAGGTAATAAGGGAGCCAAAGGGAATTTTGGCATTTATTACTAAAGGAGTAGAGAATAAAAATGTGCAAGTGTGGTTACAACTATACAAGGCATTGGTGAGACCTCACCTGGAGTACTGTGCACAGTTTTGATCCCCTTATTTGAGGAATGATGTAATTGCATTGGAAGCGGTTCAGAGGAGATTCACTTGCTGGATTGCACAGTTGCGGGGCTTTTCTACTGAGCACAGATTGAGAAGTCTAGGCCGATACCCACTAGGGGTTAGAAGGATGACACAAGATCTAATGGAAACATAAAAGATGCTAAAGAGGATATACAAAGTAGACGTGCAGCGGAAGTTTCCCCTTGTGGGGCAATCCAAATCCAGAGGCCATATTTTCAGGCTAAGGTGTGGTAGATTTAAATTAGATATGAGGAGGAATTACTTTTCTCAAAGGATATTGAAGCTGTGGAAGTCACTACCTCAGAGTGCAGTGGGTCCATTGCGCTTAATACATTTAAGGAGGTCTTAGATAGACTTTTATTTAGTAACGGGTTCAAAGGTTATGGAGTGAGTGGGAAACTGGAGTTGAGGGCGAAATTAGATCTGCTACGATCGTATTGAATGGCGGGGCAAACTCGAGTGGTTGAATTCCCTAATCCTGCTCCTAGTTCTTATGTCCTTATGTTCTTACATTCATATTTTCTTCTATTTCCACTATTCTGCTGGTACATTTTCTCCAGCACAAACAGATGCATTTGGCGGATGATCCAAGTCTCACAGCCATTTCGAAATGCAATTGCAGCAACAGCGTTGTTGGTCTTTCTCAAACTCTCAGACCTTCCTGCAAAAATCTGGGAAGCTGAGGTCCTACCTAAGACATAATGATAATGGTGGAGTAGGGGATATGCCGGGCCATGAACTTACAGATTGTGGTTGAAAGCAAATCTGCTGTTGCTGATGGCCCACAGTGCCGAATAAATGCCCTTGATTTGAACTGTTAGATGTGTTAGAAACCTATCCCATTTAGGAAAATGTTAATGTCACACAGCATGATAGATGGTATCCTGAGATTGAAGTGAAGAAAATTGGGTTGTGAAGGATGACACTGATGACAATATTTGTTCAATCATTAAGTCGGTTTGTGAAGGTTGACTTTTAAGTCAACCTTTGCTCAATCTTAAACTTATTCACGGAATTAATTATTATGATCATCTGATTGTCGCCATCATCCTCTTTGTCATCTTCAGTTCCTCGAAACGAGGATGCCATCGGACAGGCTTCATGATTTCTGCGTGCACTGGTGTCTAAGCAGCTCAATACTGGGGCCAAAGTTCTTCATGTAGAGAGGTTAGCAATTTCTCTGAGGTAGGGGATATTGTTCTGTTCTATCTCCTTCAGTTTTTGTCGCTCCTCCACAGCAAGCTCATATGGTTAGTCTGTGACTGCGCTGCAGATTATTGGATCAGGCACTGCCATATGGCATGATTGTCGGCAGCCTCCTCCCATACAATTCGATGCCTGTTTTGCCCTCTTTTGAACATGGCCGTCATGGTGCCCTTAAAATATTTTATCTGCCCTCCTTGAGTCTTGGTGACTTCGTCAAGCTTTGAAAGGAGCTTCTGCTTCAGAGGCTGTTAAATTGACATGTGAATTCATTCTCCAGACCAGTAGAGCTGATATCACATGCCCAGAGTTTTGATATTGGAGGAATTGTTGTCGTGGGGGACGCCGCATATTTTGACATTTCGCACCAATTGGCATTAAGCACCCTCTGGAGACACGCTGGTGGAATTTCTCCAGCATCAGAAGTTTTCTTTGGCAGGTGACTCAAGTCTCACTGCCATCTTGAAGGTTGCTGACAACAAGACCGTTGTTGGTCTTGCTCAAAATCTCAGACCTTCCTACAAAAATCTGAGAGCAGAGATCCTACCGGCAAAGTTCAGCAATGTCATTTTTATTCCACTGTTTAAGATGAGTGATAAATCAATCATTGTGAATGATCGGGACATGTCCCTTCAGTCCACTCTGAGGAAGATTCTCACGTGAATCCTTCTCAATCACCTTCTGCCCGTCAGTGAGTTCATCCTTCCAGAGATCTAATTTGGATTCTGGCCATCAATGGGAAACACAGACATGATATTTGTCTCTCAGCAAATGCAAGACAAGTGTTCAGAGCAGCACACGGCCTTTTATGATCAGTCAAAAGTGTTTGAACCAATAAAACGGGGAGCCCGTTGGAAATTCTCCTGGAGACTTGGAAGTCCAGTAAAAATGTTTTGAATTGTAGTCAGTGTTGTAACGTTGGTGGAGAGACAGCTATTTCACACACAACAAGATCCAACGAGCAGATAATCTGTTTTTCTGTAATGTTGATTGCGGGCGGTTGTAGGTGGAGGGGGAGAAATAAGGACCAGAATTCTGGGGAGAGCTCCCATGCTCGTCTTTTAGATAGGGCCATGGTGTATTTTACAATAACCCAGGCAGGCAGCTGAGACCTCATTTACCCTAAAAGCAAAGTACTTCCCTGTCAGTGGACAACAGTTGAGGTCTGTGACCTGAGGGAACATCGTTCTCCACTAAACACATTGCTAAAACAACGCGCCTCACCAGCCCCTTGTGTTTGCTGATCTACTTCACCTTCATCAGAGAACAATTAACGGTTAGTCTCTGACTCTAAAACTGCTGAACGTCTATAGTACACATGAGATTCGGACTTAATGCAGTCTGAAATCGTAGAACTGGAGAAATATCCAGACTGAATGCAATCCCTATGGTCTATGGTTCCTGTGGTGTCTTTGAAAGACATATCATCCCTTTGTCTGCACTTTACCTGTAGGTCTCATAAATCCCACCTCCACACCCGCCAGTCAACATCCAGTTTCCTTTTGAAAAGTACATTTGAAACAGCTTCCACCATGTCTTCAGGCAGTGTATTCCAGATTCTAATAACTCTATATAAATATATGATCTCTTTTCTGTCGCCTCGAATTATTTTACCAATTGTTGTATACATTGTTACTGTTCCTTGTTCCAGTGAAAACAGATTCTCCTTACTCTCCCTGAGCTGCACATTAATTTCGTCCCTCTATTCAATTCCACTGGTCTAAGTAGGACAAGTCCAGCTTCTCCAGTCTCCCCACAGAACTGAATTATTTTTATCTCTGTCACCATTCCAGTGAATCTCCTCTGAAATTCTCCTAGGCTCTGAAATCCTTTCTAATATGTAGTGAGTAGATTTAAGCACAAATCCTGAGCTTATGATTATCCAGTGATGTATGAAAATTCAACATAGCTTCTTGCTTTTGTGCTCTCGGCCTTTATGTACAAACTGATACACCCTCAGTGCATTCTTAACAATCTTATCAACTTGTTCTCACAGTGATAAAGAAATGTGCACACATGTCCTTTCTGTTCCTGCACAATGTTTAAAATTGTACATTTTAGTTTAAATTATTTCTCCTCATTCCTCCTCCCAAATGTATACTTCACACGCTCCTGAATTAAATTTCCATTCCCTGTGTCTCTCCATTTCGCCAATCTCTGTATATCTCCTGAAGTTTATGACTATGCACCTTACTGTTTACACTTCTGGATCCCTGTAATCTGCAATTATGGACATACAAAATACTAGGCCCCATTTGGCTCCTCGAGCCTGCTCCACCATTCAATAAGATCATGGCTCATTTGTTTGCTTTTTAATTCTGCATTCTCATCCAAACCCCATAAAATCTGAATCACTTGCCTCACCAAATCTGCCTGAAAGTGATTCAGCATCACCATCTCCATTGCTGTCGGCCTTCTGAGGCAAAGACCCAAAGTCGCCGAACACTGAGAGAAACCAGGTCCTCCTTATCTATATCAGAAAAGGGAGCCATTTAATTTTAGAACAGTGCCCCCTGGTTCTTGAAATGATGTCTTTCATAAAGAATCCAACGATATTTAGATCTACCATACAGACCAGTGATCATCTTACCGACCCCTAATACAAAACTGTACATTCCTCTCCATTCTGATAATTCTCTCTTCGCCAACTGTGTATCCAATCTGTCACTGTCCCTTTAACCCAAGACATTCAGTTTCAGTAGCAACTCCCTTAAATGGCACTTGGTCACATTTTGTTCATATAGATATCATTATGTTAACTTCCCTGATCAACCGTCTCGTTACTGAGTGAAAGAATTCCATCATGTTTACCAGATACGACTAATCATTAACATGCCCGTGTTTCTGGTCATTTATGAATCCATTTATCTGGAAAAGAAACAATTATTTCTGCCAGGATTATGGTCTGCTGAAATTACTCCACCGCCGCCATTATTATGACTGCTCTGTTGTTCCAGGATTAATCCCTATTGGCCCTATAATATAGCACGGGGCATTTTCAACCATCAGGGCCTCTAGCACCGATCCCAGGATTCAAAGTTTATGGTAGGTGCCCCCGCTATTTCCATCATTCCTTCCCTCAGTCGTACTCATACATCCCACATAGACCGGGTAAATATTCTACTTTATTGTGGTATAAAAAAGTGCTGGATTGAAATGAGTTAATGCAATCTGTTTGTTCAGTGATTGTGAGTAATATCAGACTACATGGGTCTTAATTGTGTCACTGGGGTATTTCCCCCTTCTATTAATATGGGATATATTTCAATGCATTATCACATAGCGTCAGCAGGAAAATCAACTCCGACACCAAAAGTGATCAGCGTCACCAGTGAGAGGGAGAGGGGAGATCAGAATCTGAGAAGAACAGGTTTGAATGTTCGAACAATGGATCAGAATCTTACAGCAAGAGATTGGAATGTTACAAGAATGTGCAGAAGTTTATCCTTGGCACTTTACTGGCTTTCTACATATCATGATACTTTGCCATTAGCTGATCGCACCTATTACTTTTTTCAGGTTGTACAAGGAGGTTATTATCCCATCCTGGCTCTTGTTGGTGTACCTAGTAAGTGTCTCTGCCCAGTTATTTTTTCTATAAACCACATTTAACTTGATTGCTGTACTTGATTTGTGAATTGTGGAAAGATTGTCTTCAATTTCAGTCAGAAATGTCGCTCCCTATGAACTGAATCTTAGACTGAACCAGCTTGTCCAGAACATGTATGATCCCTTTGACCCTGATGTGATTATTGGCCCCATATTCTCTCCACTCCCAATCCTTCCCACTACCTTCTCCATAATATCATACATCACCAGCTCCGCATCAGCCCAGCTACTGAATAAACCCTCATGTGTGTCTCAAGCTAGAATCGACTATCCCAGTGTTATCCTGGTCGTCCTCCCACTTACAACCCTTCATAAGACCCAACAAATCCCAAACTACGTTTTGCATACCTTAACTCACACCAATCCGTTTCACCCAGCACCTCTGATCTCACTGACCTACTTTGCTTCCTGGTCTCGTATCACCTCATTTATAATATTCTCATTCTTACGAATTGATCCCTCCATGCCTAACTTCTGTGACTAAATCAAATCGCTCTGTTAGTTTTGCATATTCTTGCAAATTGCTCTGCTGAAGTTTTAGTCAATATAATTACAACATGATTGTAATTCACGCTATATCTCCCCATGGCCATTATTCTGGTCTTTGTAGATGGTCACAGTCACTGTGCCAGATTTCTGAAGCTCAAACAATGAAATGCTGCGGGAGGTGCTTTCATTGACTTCCCAGCGTCTCCCAGCTGGTACTCCTTGTTGGACAGAAGGTTTCAGCAGCTTTGATACATGAAACTCGGATTGTTCCTGGCCATTGAACGTTTGTGTTACTCACTCTCAGCTGTACATTTTTCCCGTAACACAGCGAACGACCACTATATTTAAGTACTAGGCACAAAACCTACAGCTGTGGGGAGTTTGACCGAATTCTTTAATTAAAAAGTTTGTGGAAGTGTTATTGATGGTTTTCTCTAGCTCACTGTGTAGTGAGCTCCTGCTTAATTGCTGGAAGGACAGTGAGTTTGGAAACCAAACTCGGGGGAGCTAGAGGCATAGTAGTTACCTTTCACCTGAGTCTGTAACATGACCAACAAATGGAGAGGGAAAGCTCTGTAAAAAATGGAGGAGGGGGCAGTTGTGCCCTATCCAGCCCCAGTTTTTCAAGAACACTTTACCAACCTCCATCTAACTCAGGAGAAGAGAATGAGGCAAAACTGACTCAACAAGGAAGTGGTGAAGGAGCTTTTCCATCCACTTAAATAAAAGTGCGAACCTCATACCAGGGTGAGGAAGGTGCTGTCAAATGCTGTTAACATCACAGCTTCATTGAACTTCGATGGATTGGATCTTTCCTGAAAGGATGATCTCAATCGATCTGTCCAGCAGGTGACGGATACCATACTTGCCGGGTGAGATGAATACGTTGTTTTTTCACCTCAGCAAGGAGAAGCAGGATTATAATTTCCATGGTTTTCCCAGCATAGAAGGATCCCGATGCTGAATGTTGCTCTGCAGAGTCCCCTTGCCAACGTGGAGACATACAGGAACAGCAACATCTCTTACCCCATTAAACTACAATACCTTTGTGCCCATGCACAGTACATGTTGGTGAACGTTCGCTATCCCAACAATAGCCACATAACCCCCATTTTGAAGCAGTCGACCATTTCCTCCATCTTCTGATCTTTTTCATAACTGAAGCGTGGCTTCTCGGAGATGAATTCTGCCACCACGGTATGTGATTCAAAGCACGCACACCCTCATCAGTCCCCATTGCCAAGCAACAATCTGAAAATACCACATGTCTAGAGTTAACAACTATCAGTGTGATGAATCAATGTTTCTGATTCCTGAACTGCCGATTGTTATGAACCCCCCACCCCCACCCACCCCCCACTGCCAACACCAGTGCACGCTGGAGCAGGTGGTGAAGTATATGGATTTCTGCTGCTTTCTTTATACAATCTCCATTATGAGGACAAATGTTTTGTCACCAGAAATGTGGAGGATACTTCAGGGGGAGGAGCTGGAGTCAGATGGGATATTTTCTGGGTGCCTTCGACCTGGACAAGCTGTTGGCAAGAGCTTGCTAAGACTTCGGTTCCCATTGGACAACATCCCTTTTCCATCATGTTTCCCCCATTCACCACTGTTAAATCCATCTGATAGGCCAGTCACAGCTTCCCCTTGGCCACCATCCTGTTAGAAAAACCAGCAACAAAAGCAATATCATTCGCATCTTTATCCAACAACAAATCCAATTATGCAAACAAAACTGAAATATTTACCCTTGTGTGTTCCTTCAATGTTTGTCTAGTGTTACCCCCACCACCACCACCACCCCCCCCCCCCCCCCCCCCCCCCCCCACACCGGCTTGCCTAGTGTTCCTGCGCAGTGCTTACCCAGTGAACTACAAACATACGAACAAGGAGCAGGAGTTTGATGTTCGGCCGCTCGGGCCTGGCCCGCCATTTAATAAGATCATGGCTGATCTAAAATAAATCCTATCCTCGATGACCTAATAAGAATCTGCCATAAAAATATTCAAAGGCTTTGTTCCCAACCCCGTTTCAGGTGGGGGTTCATAAACCTCACAGCCCCCTGCGAGAAATAACTGGCCTCATCTCTGTTATAAATATGCGACCCCTTATTTTTAAACAGTGAATCCAAGTTCTAGTTTCTCACACAAGAGCAAAAATCCCCTCCAAGTTCACTCTGTAGACTTCCCTCAGGATGTTATATATTTCAATCAAGTCGCCTCACACTCTTCTAAACTCAAGCGGATACATTCCAAAATTGTATTTATAAGATAACCTGCCCATTCCAGGTCTTACTCTGGGAAACATTCTCTGAATTGCGTCCAACACATTTACAACCCCCCTTAACTAAGGTGTCCAAAATTGTACACAATACTCCACATGTTTTTTCAGTCGTGTTCTGCACAGCTGAAACATAGCCTATCAACTTTTTTATTCAATACTCGTCACAATAAATAACAACATTCTAGTAGCTTTCTTAAATAATTGCTGTAGCTGCATGTTAGCATCTTGCAATTCATGCACTAAAAGCCGCCAATCCTTTCGCATCTCGGAACTCTGAAAGATATCACTATTTAGATAAAATGTCTCATCTCTATTCCTCCTGCCAAAATGGGGAATTTTAAACATTACAACGTGATACTCCATTTTCCAGATCTTTGCTTTTTTCCAGATCTTTTCCAGGCTCAGATTCACTTGTAAAAACTGTGTTTTCCTTCTTGTTAACTTCCTCATGTTCTCTCTACAAAATTAATTTCATCCGTATCTTTGTGCCAGCAGAAAACTAGCCAAGTATATATCCATAATGGGGATGTGGTGCACCTCAGATGCATCACCCTGAAGGTTGTAGCCCCATTTAAGACTTTCCCTCGACTCTCAAAGCTGCATCCATCCCGTAGGTCAGCTTGCTCTGTCTGACAGCCAGGTCTATTCAACTCCCTGCACAAAACAACAGTCCAGCTTCCCTTAGCTCCTCCTTTTACTGGACTGGCCTTTGTCAATGACCCACTGGTTGGGGGAAGTGGTGGTGTAGTGCTAATGTTGCTGCTCTTGTAATTCAGGGCTAATGCTCTGGTGACACAGGGTTCAAATCAAGTGAAGCAATTGCTAATTGCTGTACAATCCATCTCGTTCATCAAAGTCGTTTAGGGAATGAAATATCCCCCGCCCCTTATTTGGTCTGGCCTACATGGGACTCCAGACTCAGAGCAATGTGAATTAATCTTGAATACTTTCTGAAATTACACTAATGGTGAAATTATGAATGTGAATTAAATGCCTGGCTAATGGCACCCACATCACTTGAATGCAGAAATAAATGCTGTTCCAGGGCAAGTACAACACCCTTCAATGTGGAAAATTGCCCAGCTATGTTCTGTAAAGAAATAAACGGGAGGAATACAAGCCGGAAATTACCAGGTCATCAATAGTCAATCACACGGCGCATGCTTAACTAAACTGCTCAATGACGCTTAGTTTGGTTTCAGCCAGGGCCACTCGTTTGACCTCATTTCAGTCTTGGTTGAAATATGGACAAAAAATCTTGACTGCCAGAATGAGGAAAGGCTGACGACCCTTGACAGCAAGGCCACGTTTGACAGAGTGTGGCATCAAGGAGCCCTAGCAAAGCTGGAGTCATTGAGGGTGGGTTGGTGTGGGGGTGTGATGGGCTGTATATCCACTGGTGGGTGTCATACCTAGCACAAGTAAAATGGTTTTGGTTGTTGGAGGTCAGTCATCTCAACTCCAAGTCATAACTACAGTTCTTCCTCAGTGAAGTGATCTCGCCCAACCATCTTCAAATTATTAATGAAAAGTCTTCCTTCCATCACATGGTCAGAAGTGGAAATGTTCGTTGTTGATTTCACAATGTTCAGTACAATTCACGTCTCCGCTGATACTGTAGCAGTCCATGTCGAAATACAAAAAGAGCTGTACAATATCTAGGCTCGGGCTGAAAAGTGGCAAGTAACATTCATTGCACACAAGCAACCGGCAATGAACATCACCCTCAAAACTGAACTTAAAACTCACTCGTTGACTTTTAATGGCTTTGCTTGCACTGAATGGAACATTATGAATATCTTGGGTCCCATTAACTTGAAACTGAAATGGACGAGTGACATCAATACTTTGTCTGCAAGAGCAGGTCAGAGGCTGGAAATCCTGCAGTGAGTAACTCAATTCCTGATTCTCCAAAGTCTGTCCACTGTCTACAAAGTGCAAGTCAGGAGTGTGATGGAATACTCCCCATTTGCCTGGATGAGTGCTGTTCCCACAACACTCAAGAAACTTCACACAATGCAGGGCAAAGCAGACTAGTTGATTGGCACCACACACAAAAGCATTCATTCCCTCCACCAGCGATGCATAGTAGCAACAATTGTATCATTTCCAAGATAGAAACCAAGCATTCACCAATGCTCTTTCGACAGCACCTACAAACCCACGACGAGTGCAATCGAGAAAGACAAGGAAAGTAGATAGTTGTGAACACCACCACCTGGATGTTCTCCTGCAAATTACTAACTACCCTGACTTTAAAATACATCTCTGTTCCTCAATGTCGCTGGGTCAAATTCCTGGAACTCCCTTCCTAACTGCACTCTAGGTGGACCTACACCAGATGGAACTCAGCGGTTCAAGAAGGCAGCTTAGTACCATCTTTTCAATGGGAATTAGGTATGGACAATGAATACTTGCCCAGCCAGTGAAGCCCGCATCCCATCAATGAATAACAGAAAATAATTTCACTAGGCAGCATTACCTGAAGGACAGACGTGTTCTCTCTTACAACCTGTCGATGGGTCAATCGTGAAACTACAGAAGTGATCACTCCAGAGATGCAGTCAAGAGTACAGAATGTTTAGTTTCTAAGATAAATGGAATAACATCGATAGAATATATTCGGAATTTACAGCCATACTTATGTTTTTTTTTTGTTCTGTCAAGAACAATGAACTTATACAGCTTAGAAAATAGAAATTAAATCACGTCTAATTTTAGCATTGCACTCAACACAGGTCTGCATGGCTAATTTTAGGTAAGTCCTCGGTATTTCTTTTCGCTTTTTCGAAATGTGCTTCAATTAAATTTCACCAATGATTTCCCAGGATCTACCTTTTTTGGGCTAAAGAATAAACAAATGACCCATTGAACGCGTAATTGGTTCAAAATGTGTTTCAGATACTTCAACATCTCAGGGAGGTCTCTGCAACCCATAGCATCCAGGGAATGGCATATGATTGTACATTGCTGTATGCTCCGTAACTTGGCATTGTGGAGGAGTCTGCCGCTGGAGCTGGACGAGGGCGAGCAAAGGATCTTTACCTCGAATGTGGATGATGAGGTAAATCAGAAGGAACATGAGGAGGATAATGATGAGGTGGGTAGTAAGGCAGAAAGGCCACAGGAGACTCCCTGGCGATAAGGGGCATGGTGTGACCAGTGATGGGCACAGGAGCCCATGAAGGAGCCCATCATGTCCAGAGAATATTTAATCCAGCATTGCTTCACATGATGGCTGCCATGGAAGAGGATGAACCAAGGCATGGAAGAGAAGGGTATAATTTCAAAACATCAAAGACAGGGCAATGAATCCATCATATCACACATGAGGGATTTTTTCTGGATACGACACACAAGCTGTTGGAGAGAAAACGGTAACCCCTGAACACATGTTGACTTCAACACCTTGTTTGGATATTTCGAATTGTTCATGTAAAGTATTTTTTTTATTACTCATGGGATATGAGTGTGTCACTTGCAAGGCCAGTATTCGTTGACAATCTGTAATCATCCTTCAATGGTTTCCCTTGCTGGCCCATCTCAGAAGGCTTTTAAGAGTCTACCACATTGCTGAAGTTCTAGAGTCAGTCCGGGGAAGGATGGCAAATTTCTTTCCCTAAATGACATTAGGAAGACAGATTGCTTTTTAATAAAAAGATCAATGATGGTTTCACGGCCACCATTACTGAAACCAGACTTAAATTGCACATTTAATAATAGCGTTTAAATTCCAGCAGCTGCCATGGAGGAATTTGAACCCATGGCCAAGAACATCGAAGTGGACGCCTGGATTACTTGTTCAGTGACAATATCCCCAAGGCTTCACCAGATAGATGTTACATGCATTTCTGAAAATCCATAGGTTACCCAAACACCAGTGTGAACAAAATCATTCTTTAACTGCCGCTGTTTCGAGCACTCATGTATATTCCTAATGTTGTATTGAACTTTTTCCCTCGGAGGAGGTGCAAACAGGCTGCTCACCTCTGTGCTATATGATTGTGAGAATCATGGTGGTCTGCCTCGTCGTTCAAGAAACCATTGGGTCTCTCCCTGTGATTGCACTACCTGCATCGCTGCAGGAACAGCTCACGCACTTGGACCCGGGTGTCAGATGTTGCTTCTATCTGAGGGATAAAGGAATCAGAAGGGGCTGAGATTCCCTCAAATTTCACCTGCCCCTCGCCCACTTTTTACGATCTCACAGCCTTGGGGCTGGTGCCCCATTGGTTGTATTGAGTGGGCATCTGGTTCACTACTGGGATTCCCTCGAGGTACTGATCTTCCACCAATGAGGTACTGCTGTTCAGGGCCCTGAGCTCAACCCCCACTACTGCAATGGAGCTGGTGCCACAGTGCAGGATATCTCACACCTGCTGCATTGACTCACCACGAGGTTGGCCAATCTCTCATGGTTTCTCGTCATGGGCTTCCCATACTAGAATCAAGATCTAAGTCATGATCACCATGAGCTCCACAATTCAGAGCGAATGAGGCCTCAATGCTTCAGACAACTGTGTCGATGGCATCATATCTGCTGCTCTGTTTACAAATAAAGAATCCCAAACTGAGACTCCGGAGGCTTTCTCTCACTGCCCCAAGGGGCGCCGCAGTTTCGGTCCTACCTGCTCCAGTGGGAACAATGAACACAAACCTCTGAATATGATATCTCCTCCTATGGCTGATGCTGTGCTCATCACCCTGTGGTCCCTACCTTATGTTGGCAGTTGCACCCAGTGTCGCATGAATCTCTGGGCTGTTGCCTGTTAAATGAAATGGCGGTGATGGTGCTTTCTTGGGCAAGCCTACCTCCTCCTCGTGGACGGGAGGAATGGGGGAGTGTGCGGTGGGTCTGGAGCTCTGGGATTTGTGAGAGACACACAAGGCAGCCATGAGTTGAGGTCATGCAGATAATCCTCTTTCTAAGTGACTTCCTTCCACATCTCTCTCGGCATTTGGTTTATGCCAATCACTGTCTTTGTGCCTAAAGAAAATCATAACTTTTCACACATTACCAATCCGGCCAGAGTTTTCATTCCAAAACCCGGTTCCTTCAATCCCCCCACCCGCACTCCCCTCCCCCCTCTCCCAACCCCTGAGGGAACTTGGGCCCTTCATGGAACAGTATGTGCCTGTGTCATTCTACCTCTGTCAGGAGGATGTCCAGGCAATGCTCCATGAATCAGAGTGCAGCTGCCTCCTGGGACTCTAAAGGGAGCCTGGAACATTCAGGGAACAGGACCTCCTGCTTTGTTTCTACCTCTGTCAGCTGGATATCCCGGCCATGCTCCGGGAAGCAGGTTGCCGTTTCACCCCGGAACTCCTGGCATCTCCATCGGTCTGCCATCCAGGTATAAGGGATAGTCTGTATAGGGTCAAGATGCGTGTGATTCATGCTGTTCCTATCATGAATCTCGTGGTATGTATTGTAGGTTAGAAGGAAAGTGCTTCATTTTGTGCCGTATGAGAAAATGTTTGGTGGGACACATGCCAGGGGCCTCAGTATTGCCTCAGAAATGACAGGGTGGCAATTCATGTCTCACATCAGCAATCAGATAACTCATGAAAGTATTTTCTTAATATTTTTGTTTTTTATCGAAAATTAGGTTTATGGAATTGGTGTATTTTCTGTCTGTGTGTGTGAATTAATTACATTTTGTAGTCAAGCAGACATGCAATTTGAAGTTATAAACAGATGTATGGTGAAGCCGTTTCTATAACATGCTAAAGAGTAAACGTGTTTGAGGGCATAACACATAAGGGGTAAAGTAAATTTGCAGTGATATATAGTTGCTGTTGGGATTTAGTTTATCAAAGGGATCTCAGTCTGTATACAAATAGCCAAACAAGATAGCAAAGGTGCGAGTTTATGTGTCTCAAGGGTTATTGACAACACATAGTGCCAACTTGAAAATATATTCATTAGCGGCATTAGGATCAAGTAAAGTTACAAAGAAACATGGACACAATGGAGTTAACAAATTTGAATTCGAGGTCGATGTCGAAAGGGAAAAGGAGTTCTCTGTCAGGAAGAATACATTGTAGGACCGAACAGAAGTGTGAGAAGCCTCCAGCATTTGTACATAAACCTGCGGTCTACATAAACGGAAGCTGGAAGGAGACATTTTGAATTCTACTGTCTGGGATATTAGGTTAACTTGTTGGACAGACTTAAGAGCTAAAATGTATTATTTTTACCTTTGCCTTAAATGTAAAGTAACTGGGAGCAAAGTTAATTAGCGATTTTATGAGTTATTCGAGTGATAATTTGTAGTTCTGCTTATGAGTTTCAATCCCCTCTTCTGTCAATAAATATTCCAAGAACAGGCAGTGTCTGTTATGGGTGACCAGGAAAAGCTTGTTGCATCAGGGTACAGAGGTTAGAGCAGATTGATTGCATTGGAGCTGAATAGGGGACACAGACATGGCTAATGAGTAAACCAAGACAAATGTTATTTAAGGGGTCAGCTGACACAGAACAACACTGTTTCAGGACTCAGCGAGATGAACAGTAATTACCTACATTGCAAAGATCAAAATCCTCAACCCAGAGAGGCGGAACCCAGAAGGCCAGCCTTATGTCTTGGGGACATGAGGTCAAATCCAATTACAACAGCTGGTGGAATTTAAATTAAATTAATAGAAACTGAAATTGGAATCTAGTCTCAGTATGTTATTTTATACTTTCATGGGATGTGGGTGTCGATGGTAGGCCAGCATTTACGGCCCATCCCTAATTTTCCTCGTTCAAAAGGCATTAAAGATTCAACCAGAGATAAGGTAGGAGTAAAAGTCTTGAACTCGTGGCAGGCAAATTTTGCAGAAATGAGAAGGGACTTGGCTGAGGTGACTGGACAGCATGACTGGAGGATAAAACAGTGGGAAACCAGTTGAAAGCAGTAAAAAGCACGATCCTAATTGTATAAAAATACATGGCCCCTACAAAAATAAGAGTGGTGCTGTCAAATCTAGAGCCCCCTGATTGTCCAGAGGAATGCAAGGGAAGATCAAACAGAAAAAGAAAGCGTAGGTTTGGCACAAAGTACTAAGCACTGCAGAAAGCCTAGACGAATATAGCAAGTGCAGGGATGAAGTAAAATTGGAAATAAGAAAATCAAAGGGAAGACATGAACAAAGATTAGCAAGTAAAGTTAAAGATAACCCAAATACAATATACCAATAAGTTAAAGATAAAACGTTATTTAAGGAGATATTGGGACCTTTCAGAATTTAGATGGAAATTTGTGTGTAGATGCAGAGGCTGTGGGAAGCGTGTTGAATATTTTGTCTCCATCTTTACAAAGGTCAGGGAGGATTTAGATAAAGTAGTCCAGGAGGAACACTGCGAGATATTGGACTGGATGGTCATAAAGATGAGGAAGTACTCGAAGGGTTGAAATCCTTGAAATATGATAACCAACAAGGACCAGATGGATTGTTTCCAAGGCTGTTGAAGAAATTCAGGGAGGAGATAGTATATGCTCTGAGGACGATTTTCCAATCTGAAAAATATAAAGGGAAGTTACCGGAGGTGGATAGAATTACAAATGTAGTTCCATTGTTTGAAAATGTGTCAAAGGAAATTCCAAACAATTATAGGCCATTATTCTTACATCAGTGGTGAGCAAATTAGTGGAATAAATTCTGAGGATTAGTTGTCATTTGGAAGGGCATGGACTAGTCAGTGATGGTCAGCTTAGATTTGTTAAATGGAGGTCTTGTCTCACAAATTTCAGTGAATTATTTGAGGAAATGACAAGAAGGGTTGATGAAGGTCGTGCAGTGGATGTTGTGTACATGGATTTTAGAAGGCATTTGACAAGATCCCACATGGCAGATTGAGCAGGAAAATAAAAGCCCATGGGATTCAGGGTAATGTCTCAAACTGCATAAAAGGTTGGATTTTGTAACAGGAAACAAAGGGTAATGGTCGATGGATGCCCCAGTGAAGTCAAAGTTGTCTCAAGTGGTGTTCCTACAGGGCTCGGTGTTTGGACTGTTGCTGCTTGTGTGATATATTACCGATTTGGACGGGATTGTGGGAGGTGCGATTGTGAAATTTGCAGTTTACACAAAGATTGGCGGAGTAATGGATGGTGTCAAGGATAGCCATAATAACAAAAATTATATAGGTTGGGGATGGAGTGGGCGGTAACGTGGCAGATGTATTTAAACAAAGAGAATTGTGAGGTCATACATTTAGAGAGGGCAAACAGTTACAGAGATTACACAATAAATGGGGTATACAAAGAGAGGTAGATGAAGTGACCGATCTTGGCGTATGAGTACACAGGTCCCTGCAAGCAGCAGTTTAAGTAAACGGGGTTGTAAAGAAGGTTTATGGAATATAAAAGGAACAATTTAATGTTGGAATTGTATAAAACACTGCTGAGGCCACAACTGGAGTATTGTGTGTAGTTCTGGTCACCACATTACTGGATGGACGTAATTTCTCTGGAGAGATTGCGGAGGAGGTTTGCAAGAATGTTGCCAGGGTTAGAAAAGTGTAGCTATGAGGAGAGGTTGGATCGGTTGGGATTATTTTCCTTAGAACAAAGAAGTCTGAGAAATGACTTTATTGAGGTGTACACAATTATGAGGGGATTAGATAAAGTGGACAGGATAAAATTGTTTCCCTTGTTGGAGAATTCTAGAAGCAGGGGACATAGATACAAGAGAAGTGGCAGAAAGTGCAGGGGGGACATGAAGAAGAATGTTTTTACGCAGACAGTAGTGGGTGTTTGGTATTCGCTGCCCAAGTTGTTGGTCGAGGTGGAAACTCTAAACTTTTTTTTTAAAAAAGGATATGGATCTGTGCCTTAAGTAATGTAAGCTGCAGGGTTATGGGCCGGGTGCAGGAAGGTGGCATTAGAATGGGCTCCTGCATGTCCTCGGGCTGGCATGGACAAGATGGGCCGAATAGCCTCCTTCTGTGCTGTAACTTTTCTATGGTTCTATGCTTCTATTGCTGTGGCCCTGGAGTTAAACGTAGACCAGACTGTGTAAGGACAGCAGATTCCATTCCCTTAACGATATTAGTGAACCAAATGGATTTTTATAACTACCGACAATTTATTCATAGTCATCTTTAGGCTTCTGATTCCAGATTCTTACTGAATTAAAATTCCACTATCTGCCATGGTGCCAATCGACGCCAGTCCCCAAAGCTTTAACCTGGGTCTCTGCATTTATCTAAACACCCTACTGGTTAACGAATTTCCTTGAGGGAAGGAAAGCTGCAGTCCTTACATGCTCAGGCCTACACATGACTGCAGACCAAAGCAATACGTTTGACTCCAAGCTGCACACTGAAATGGCCGAGCCAACGACGCAGTTGAAGGGGGAAAATTGACTGGCAAAAAAGAATGGATTTTCCAGCGATACCCCAATGTCGTTAAACAAATTCAACCACAATGGCATTGGAGATCTCAGGGCTCCAACCTTGAACTCACACACAAAAGGGAGTCGGAAATAACACCCATAACCCTCGAAGTCTCTCCAAGATGGAAACGTGTCAGGAATTTGATGAGGAGGAGGAGGGAAGTTTATGATGTTGGAAATTGGCCAGGGTCATGTTTTTTGAATCCCAAAAAGAGAAGCCTACCCCACAGCCAGGTCTCTCTGTCCCTGTGCCTGAGTTAAAAATGGCCTTTTTAGGTCATATTCCTTTTCATCCACCTTCCTACCAAACTCTATCACTTCACACTTCCTGTGTTAAACTGCATCTTTCAGGTTTCTGTCCATTTGCCGAGGGACGTCATGTACTCCTGCGGTCTCTTACTGCCCTTCACAATGTGTTTTAAAATTGCTGATCTTCCTACATTTGAAACTTATATAATTCCCTATGTGTGCACAATCCCTTGACATTAACATACGTCACCAGAGTAGCGGGACCAACATTGGCCCTGGAAATCTCCTTGACACTTCATTGTAATATGAAAGGCATCCATTCTCCACTGCTCTCAGCTTTCTGTCAAGAAGACAATATCCAAGCCAGTTTGCCATCCTGCTTTGATGCCATGTGTTTTAAATTTGGACCAACTCTGTGATGTGGCAATTTATCAAAAATCTTTTGAAGAGGTAGAAAATTGGGAACGGCAGGGCAGGAGAGAAACAGGAATCATCAACTAGAACAAAATCTACTGATTGCGTTTGGCCCATCGAAACTTTCCTCCCACTGATGTTAGGCTAACCAGTCTGCAATTAGCTTTATAACCTCTCCCCAATTTTTGAAATAGAGGGTTAAATTTGCCATGTTCCAAGCAGCTGGGGCTCTTCCAGACTCAACAAAAGTTTGGAAGAGGTTAACCAGCCCATTCACTGTTTCTATGGTTTACTCATTTAATGCAATTGGATGTCGATTATCGGGCCCTCAGAATTGATCAGCTTTCAGTCCCTTTGATTTCTCTGGCAGAATTGTTTTAGTAATACTATTTTCAGTCATTTCTTCCTCCCCACTGGATTCTTTGTTCCCCAGTATCCTGGGAACTTATCTGTGCACTCTTCCGTGAACACAGAACTAAAGTGGACATGTAATTGTTCTGTCATTTTGTTGTTCACTATTAAACATTCTCCCGCTTCATTTGCCTTCAAGAAACTTTATTTCATTTTACGTACTTTTCAAGGTTTTGCAATCCTTTTTATCTTCCTTGCAAATTTAATCTCATGACGTATTTTCCCCCTCTTCAACAATCCCTTGGTTTTCCCTTGCTGCATTCTAAACTATTCCCAATACTTACGCTTGCTCCTTTTCTACCAACTTTATATGAGTCCACTTTGGATGCAATGCCATATTTATTTATTTATTTGACATGGTAAGTACATTGTTCCTGTACCATTTTTGCGCAAGAAAGGAATGCATAACTTTTGCAATGCATACAGTCATTCCTTAAATACAAACTATTGTCTATCCACCGCCATGCCTTTTAATGAAGTTCCCTAATCTGCCTCAAGGCAACTCACTACTCACTGGACTGGACGGCTGAGGCATGTAAGGCCCCGGCCTGCTTTCGGGTCCTGCTCTGTGGCAGTGCCATGCTCCACGGCCTGTGTATCTAGAACTGCATTGGTTACAGGAAGAGAAGGGTCGGATGGGCCATATAATCCCGGGGTCACCTAGGTGGATGGCCCCAAGATGTGAACTGCCTGATCCTCCACTCCAGGGCTGCGTGAGGGGCCTTGGCTGACTCATGGATGAAAAGTGGAAGCTGGACTCAAATAGAGCTGCAGTGCAGCCCTCTCACTTTTAAACTGCTTGGCGCCAACTTGGGAGCCAGCGATGGATTTCAGCCTGTGCAGCAGTGCAGCAATATCTGTGAGTGTGTGCGTTTCTGATGTGCATGTGAGTGAGCGTGTTTGTTTGTGAGTATTTGAATGTACAACGGTTTGTGCACATGTGTGCCTTCCCGTGTATGTATTTGCCTTTGATTGTGTGTTTGACTGTCTGGATGTGTGTGTGTTTGTGGGTATTTTTCAATTTCATTTTTACGATCTGTGGATTTCTCTGGCATTTCTGCTTTTAATTCCCATCCCTAATTGTCCTTGTGAATAACGCCTATCATGTGTGTGCGCGTGTGTGTATTTTTGTGTGTGAGTATTTGTATCTGAGCATATTTATACACATGTGTGCCTTCCTGTGTGCTTGCTTACATTTGAGGGTGTGTGTTTGACTCTGTGTGTGTTTGTATGAGTGTTTGCATGTGATAGTTTTTGTGTTTGTGTCAGTCTGTGCGTGGGACTCTGATTGTGTTCATGTCGGTCCGTCCTTGTGTTTGTTTGTGTGTGTCTGTGTGTCATTGTGTGTGTGCATCAAAGTGTGGCTGTGGGATTGTGTGTGTGTGTGTAATTGTGACCAATTTTGAAATTCATTTCTATGGTTTGATGGCTTCGCCAGCTAGGTCAGCTTTTAATCACCATCCCTAATTGGCCTTGTGAATGACAGCTATCGAGTCTGTATGTCTGTGTGTGTGTGTGAGAGAGAAAGAGTCTGAATGAGCGTATAGTCTAATGTCTGTTATTGTGAGTTTATATCTCTGTGTGTGTGTTTGTGCACATGTGTGCATTTCTCGGTGTGTGGTTTCATGTGAGACTGTGTGTTTGTCTGTGTTCCTGACTGTGTGTGTGTATGTGTGTGTGTGTGTGTGTGTGTGTGTGTGTGAGTGTGTGTATGTGTGTGTGTGTGTGTGTGTGTGAGTGTGTGTGTGTGTGTGTGTGTGTGTGTGAGTGTGTGTTGTGTGTGTGTGTGTGTGTGTGCATTTTTGTAATTCTTGTTTACGATTTGTGGGTTACCCTGGAAGGCCAGCTTCTTAATTTCCATCCCTGATTCATTTTCTGAAGTAAGTTTATATTCTGTGTGTGTGTCTTAGCAAGTGTATGTGCCTGTGAATGTGTGTGTGTGCACGTTTTTTGTGTGTGAGTCTGAATGTGCATATCATCTAAAATCTGCTATTGTGAGTTTATATTTGTGTGTGTTCTTTGTGTCTGTGTGTGTGTGAGAGTATTTGGATATGTGTAACCTTGTGTCCATCTGTGAATTCCTGTGTGTGTGCTTGCATGCGAGAGTGTGTTTGAATGTGTGTGTGTGTGCGTGTGTGTGTGCGAGTGTGTGTGTGTGTGTGTCTGTATGTTAATGTGTGCGTGTGTGTTTGTTTGTGTGTGTGTGTGTATGTGTGTGTGTGCATGTGTGTGTGTGAGAGTCTGTGTGTGTGTGAGAGTATGTGTGTGTGTGAGTGGCTGTGCGAGTGTGTATGTGTGTGAATGTATGTGTGTGTGCATGTGTGTGTGTGTGTGTGTGAGTGTGTGTGTGTGTGCGTGTCTGTGTGTGAGAATGTGTCAAACAAAAAACAGTAAATAGGAGCAGGAGTAGGCGAATCGGCCCATCACGTCTGCTCCACCATTCATTCTGAACAGGGCAGATCATTGAATACAATAGCCTGTTCCCGCTTTCTCCCCATACCCATTCATGCCATTCACCCCATCAGCTATATCCATCCCCTTCTCGGAAACATTCAAAAATTTGGCCTCAACTATTTTCTCTGGTTCCGAATTCCACAGGCTCCCCCATTTTCTGGGTGAAGCAATTTCTCCACATTTCAGTACTAAACAGTCTACTCCGTATCTTCAGGCTGTGACAACTGGTGATGGAATCCCTAACCATTGGAACATCTTTCCCGCAGCTACCCTGCACAATCATTTTAGAATTTTATAGTTTTCATTGCGATCCACTCTCATTCTTCTGAGCCACAGTGAATTTAATCATAACCGACTCAATTTCCCCTCATAGGTCAGCCTTGCCATTCCAGGAGTCAGTCTGGTAAACCTTCGCTGCACTCCCTCTATAGCAAGAACATTGTTCCTCAGATAAAGAGGCCAGAACTGCATACAATATTCCAGGTGAGGTCACCAAGGCCCTGTATAATTGCAGCAAGACTTCTCTGCTCCTGTACTCGAATCTTCTCACTAGGAAGGCCAACATTCCTTTAACGCCTGCTGCACCTGGATGCTTACCTTCCGTGACTGGTGTACGAGGACCACCAGGTCTCATTGCACATTCCCTTCTCTCAATTTATAGCCATTCAGATAATAATTTGACTTCCTGATTTTGCTGCCAAAGTGGAATACCTCACATTTATCCACATTATACTGCATCTGCCATTCATTTGCCTACACACCCAGCTTGTCAAAATCACACTGAATCATCTCTGCATCCTCCTCAAATCTCACCCCCACCTCCCCCCAACAATGAGCTTTGTGTAATCTGCAAATTTGGAGATAATACATCTTGTTCCCTCATCCTACTAATTAACATATACTGCGATTAGCTCGTGTTCCTGCACCGATCCTATGGTCCCGGACTACCCACTGCCTGCCATTCAGAATAAGAACCGTTTATTCCTCTTCTTTTTTCTTGTCAACTAGTTTCCAATCCATCTCAATACACTACCCACAATCCCATGCGCTTTAATTTTACACGCTAATCTCTTATGTGGGAAACTGTCGAAAACTTTCTGAAAGTCCAAGTAAACCACATCCACTCGCTCCCCCTCAACTCCAATAGTTACATCCTCGAAAAATTCCAGTAGATTTGTGAAGCATGATTTCCCTTTCATAACGCATGTTGATCCTGTCCGATTCTGCCACTTTTTTTCCGCGTGCTCAGCTATTAAATCTTTAAGAATGGACTCTAGAATTTTCCCCACTACCAACAGCAGGCAGAGTGGCCTTTAATACCCTGTTTTCTCTCTATCTCAATGTTTCACTCGTGGAGTTACAGTAACTACCGTGTAATCTGTAGGAACTGGTCCAAAGTCTATAGAATCTCGGAAGACGACCACCAAGTTATCCGCTATTTCTAGGGCATTTTCCTTAAGTTCACAGGGCTGAAGATTATCATGCCCTAGGGTTTTATTATCTTTCAATCCCATCATGTTCCCCAACAACTTTCCTCCACTAATATTGGTTTATATCAGCTCCTTCCACTCACTAAAGCCTGTGTTCGCCAACATTTCTGGAATGTTGTTTGTGTCCTCCTTTGTGAAGGCAGAAACAAAGTATGTGTTTAGTTGGTCAGCCATTTTTTTTGGTCCACATTATACATTTCCCTCTTTCTGACTGAAAGCGAACTACATTTGTCTTCACCAAGCTTTTTCTCTTCACACACTTATAGAAAGCGTTAGTCAATTTTTACATTCACCACAAGCTTACTATCGTTATCTATTTTGCCCTTTATTGAATAAATTGGTTCTCCTTCGCCAACCTTTCCTATTTTAGTACTGCACCAGATAGGAATAAACAGTTGTTGCAGTTCACCCATATGCTCTTTGAATATTTGGCATTGCCAATCCACCGCTGTCTCTTTAAATAATGTTTCCCAATCGATCATAGCCAACAAGCACCTCATACCTCATCAATTCCATTAGTAAGATTCAGAGCCCGAGCCTCAGAATCAACTAGGTAACTCTCCATCTTGATGAAGAATACTATATTATGATGGTCGACCATTGCCAAGGGGCCTCGCACAGCTAGGTTATCAATTATCCATTTCTTATACACAATGCCCAGCCTAGTGTGGACTGTTGTCTAATTGGTTCCTCAACGTATTGGTCCAGAAAACCATCCCATCTACAGTCCAGGAATTCCTCCTCTACGGAATTGTTACTAATTCCATTTGCCCAATCTATATGCAGATTAAAGTCACCCATAATTTCAAATGTTCCTTTAGTGCATGCGTCTCTATTTTCCTGCGTAATGTCATTGCTAAAATCACCACTGTAGTTTGGTCATCTATATATAACCCCCACCAACGTTTTTTGCTCCGTGATGTTTCTCAGCTCTACCCAGAAAGACTCCACATCGTCAGAGCTAATGTCTTTCCTCAATATTGTGTCAATTTCCTCTAATCTGCAATGCAATTGCACCGTCTTTACCTTTTTGTTTGTCCATCCTAAACACTGAATATCTCTGATGTTCAATCCCGATCCTTGGTCACCCTGCAGCCATGTTCCGGAATCGAGACTACATCATAACTGTTTACATTTATTTGCGCGTGTATTTTGTCAGCCTTATTTGGAATGCTCCTTGCGTTAATACACAAATACTTCAGTGTTTTCTTTTTATCATTACTTGTCCTGTTCCCACTATTTTTTACTTAGGTCCTGTTGTTTACTTGCCCCGATGTCTCTGCCTAACACTTATCTTATTCCCTTTCCGTTTTGTTTTTCTTATCCTTGCTTCCCCCAAATCTGCCTCCTTTCCATCCGCATCACATTTTAATTTAAAACTTCCCCAATGACTCTTTCACCTGTCCATATAAAAGCCATCCAGTTTGAACAGGTCCCACCACCACAAGAACCAGTCCCAATATCCCAGGAATCTGACGCCATCCCCTCACACCATCTCCTTAGCCGCGTATTGATCCGATATATCCTGCTGTTTCTACTCTGAAGAGCCGATGGCACTGGTAGTAATCACGAGATCAATGCCTTTCATGTCCTGCTTTTCAACTTGCTTCCTAACTCCATACATTGTACTTTTAGGACCTCATCCTTTTTTTCCTATGTCGTTTGTACCAATGTGTACCACAATGACTGGCTGCTCACCCTGACCCTTCAGTGCGTCCTGTACCGCTCTGAAACATCCTTGACCCTTACAATTGAATCCACTAAAACTTCTACAATCCCACACTTTGTACCCGTCCCCTGTGCAGCAGAGCTAACTGTGGTGCAACGAATTTGGCTGTTGGATCTTTCAACTGAGAGGCCATTCCCCTCAACTGTATCCAAAGCAGCACAACTGTTTTGCAGGGGAATAGCAACAGTAGATCCCTGCCCTGCCTACCTGGTCCTCTTGGTCTGCCTGATGGTCACCCATCCCCTTCGTGCCTGTGGACTCTTAGCCTGCCGTGTTACCAACTCTCTATAATCTCTGCTGGTGGATGCCCCACAGTGTCTCCTGCCGCCGATCCAGTTCTCAAACCTGGGCATCCAGGAGCTGCAGCTGGAGACCCTTCCTGTGCACTTGATGGCCCCGGGGACTGGAAATGTTCCTGGTTTGCCACATAGAACAGGAGAAGCATACCACCACTTTGAGCTCTCCTACCATGATTTACCCCTTAAAATTTAATTGAACCTTTTGGAAAATACTTAATATCAAGTAATATCAATTACTCTCGGGCCCTTCTTCCCTCGTCCACAGAATACAGCCCTTACAAACGATGGGCCACAAAATAAGCCCTTAAATACCAAAGCGGTAAAAGTAGTAAATACTTACCCGACCGGACACACAGTGCTCAAGAGTTACCTCGTTCGCTCCTCAGCGAACTCCCTCAATCACCAAACTCCAAATTGAGCATTCTACTGCAGCCCAAAGCAGCTCTCCAATGCAGACAATGTAAGCACTATAAGGCGGCCTATTTACATACTCTCTGAATCTAATCTCTGAAAACCTGTTTAAATCAGTTATCCAGTTAATTAGTTGTAGCTGCAAGCCGAAGACGTATAAACCTTGTTGTAAAGCTGGCATAAACTCACCTTCTTCCAACCCGAACAGCAGTTTTTAGTGAATTACTAAATTAAAGAAAGGTTAGAATTTTGACAGAAATTAAAAATTAAATTTCCATGGTCAACAAAGTTCAACTTAAGTGCCCGACCGCAGCCCAAAGCAGCACTTCAGTGCAGACTAATATTGCGAGGGATTATGTGTGTGTACGTGTGTGTGTATATGTATGACATTTTGCTTCTGAGTCTTTCTATGTTTGCCTGTTTATGAGTGCGTGAGTGTTTGCATGTTAATGTGTCTCTTTGTGGATGACTGAGTACTTGAGATTTATGCGAAGTTTGTGTTTGTGTGTGTGTGTGTGCGTGCAATTGTGTGCACGTGTGTTTGTGTATGTTTCTGTATGTGTGTGCACACGTGTGCGTGTTTGATCACGTGTTGCTGTGTGTGTGTGTGTGTGTATGTGTGTGTGTATGTGTGCGTGTTTGTGTGTATGTATATGTTTGTGTTTGTGTATTTGGGTGAATGGATGCGTGTGTCTGTTTCTGTGTATTTTTAATCACAGTATATGCACTTCGCTGGCTGGGCCAACATTATTTTCTCATCACAAAAACCGAATTACCTGGAAAAACTCAGCAGGTCTGGCAGCATCGGCGGAGAAGAAAAGAGTTGACGTTTCGAGTCCTCATGATCCTTCGACAGAACTTGCTTTCGAGTCCAAGAAAGAGTTGAAATATAAGCTGGTTTCATTCCTAGTTGCCTTTGAGTTGGTGTTGGCGAACCGCATTCTTGAAGCTCTGCATTCCATTTGGTGTAGGTACGCCGCATTGCACTATTAGAAAGCTAGTTCCATGATTTTGATGCAGCGACAGGGAAGGAACGGTGATATAGTTTTAACCAGAATGGTGAGTGCATTGGAGGGGAACTTCCATATGGTGATGTTCCAAGAGATATGCACCATTTCTGTGTGTGTGCGTGTCTGAGAGTGAGCGTAATTTTGTTTGATTGTGTATGTGAGTGTGTGTGTGCGTGTGTGTATAAGCGTAAAACTGCGTGAGATTGTGTGAGACTGCAAGGAGTTGGTTCTGTATGTATATATGAGTGATTGGGTGTGTTCAATTGTGTCCGTGTGAGAGAGTGTATTTGTGTGTATGATTATTTATGTCTGTGCACCTGTGTATGCTGCATGAGTGTGTGTGTTTGTGTGCGTAAGAATGTGTGTGTGTGCATGTTGTCCCCGTGTCTGTTTTTCTATCCATGTTTTTGTGTACGTTTGTGTGTTTGCTTGCGTGTATGCTAGGGTTTGTGTGTTTATGTGTATGTCTGTATTTCTCTTCGTGTTTATGTGTATGCTTCTTTTTCTGAGTGTGTCTGTGTGTTTCTGTGTATATGTCTGTATGTTTGTCTGTATGTGTGTCCGTGATTTTCCCTCAGTTTGTGTGTCCCTGTGTGTGTGTTATTTTGTGCTTGTGCTTGAGGTTTCCTATGTTCATGTTTTATTGTGTGTGTTTGTGTTCGTGTATTTATGTGTTTCTTTTTGGATGAGTGTGTGCATGTATTTGTATGCCCTGTTTTTCTGTGTGTGTGTGTGTGTGTGTGTGTGCGTGCGTGCGTGTGTGTGCCTGAGGATATGTGTGACTGTATGTCCCTTTGCATGTGTGTGTGACTGTTCCTAAAAATTGCAGCATTGTATTGGTTAAACACACCTTGTCATAAATACAACTTGTTGCAGTCTGCAGTAAAGTGGGAAAAAACGTGGGTATTTTCCTGATTCCTCTCCTGTCCTTAATACACCCTTCACCTGTGTCTCCTCCCAGTTACCCTTGGGTCCCCTTTGCTTATGACTCCTCCCTTCACCCCTGAGTCCTCTGGTTATCCCCTCGCTCCCAGTTCACCTTTGTGTCCCCAACTTAAGTCTGGCTTCGCCGTCGCTGATGCCTTCTCTCCCTCTTCACTTCGGTTTTGGTTTTGTTATTTTATCTCCGCTTGCTTCAAGTGTATCAAATAACATAACATGGGTTCTTTCAAATCAGTTTGATTCAATGCAACACAGGATAGGTTCAAACGTTTGAAAGCATAAATAACTCTTCAATTCAGCTGTCAGCTCCTTCCCCAGCCTGATGTATAATTTCATTGCTCTTTTTCCCCATTCCTTACAGTGAACGTATTCGCAATTGTGATCCTGAAGTTTAAAAACTGCGGCCTGGCCAAATGTGTCACTTGTTACCTTGTGGCCATGGCAGTGGCAGATCTGCTGGTCATTATATTAGACGTAATATGGAGACAGATTCCGATAGTTTTTGGGGAAACGTTTGATTTCCTGCGCTTCATCCATGTGTGTAATATACATGCCGTACTGCTTTACGCAGCCACTGACTGTTCTGTCTGGTTCACTGTCACATTCACCTTTGATCGATTTGTGGCCATTTGTTGCCCGAAGCTGAAAAGCAAATTCTGCAGCAAGAAAACGGCGGCTGTGGTTCTGGGGACAGTGACTGTGCTGAGCTGTTTAAAGAATGTTTTCTGGTATTTTATGCTAAGAGATCGGTATTGGCTGAGGAACCTCCCCTGGTTTTGTTGGGTCACAGCCGAGGTTCGGTTTTCTCTGTTCTGGACAACAATCGAGTTTCTCCACCACGTTCTAACCCCGTGTGTCCCATTTGTCCTGATTCTGCTGCTCAATGTTCTCACCATCAGACACATTTTACTGAGCAGCAGGGTCCGCAGGAGACTCCGGACTCACAGCAGTGGGGAGATTCCCAGAGACCCGGAGATGGAGAGTCGAAGGAAATCCATCATTTTACTGTTTGTAATCTCGGCAAATTTCATCCTGTTATGGTCAACATTAATGGTTTATTCTTTATGGAGGCGAGTGAGTGATTTGGTGTTTATGTGGGTATGGTTAGATAGGTTTGTTCAGGAATTGGGTTTCATGCTTCAGCTCCTGAGCTGCTGCACCAATACTGTGATTTATGCTGTGACACAGACTCCATTCAGACAGCAGTTGAAGAATGTGCTGAAATATCCCTTTACTCTAATTCTTCAATTCTTTCAATGATGAAAATAATTCATTCACTGAAAGCTTCCATTGTCCGGGTGGCCTGTC
This sequence comes from Isurus oxyrinchus, assembly GCA_026770705.1. Lineage (NCBI taxonomy): Eukaryota > Metazoa > Chordata > Chondrichthyes > Lamniformes > Lamnidae > Isurus > Isurus oxyrinchus. The sequence goes on along the minus strand of JANJGN010000053.1, from coordinate 552,503 downwards.
TACCACAGACACGAGTGATTGATTGGAATCTCCGCTTTCCCATTGGCCAGGATGCCTGTCCAACATGGATAACTCTCACTTATTGTATGAAAGAAAAACACCTCCGAACATTTCTGAGTCACATACCCCCCTCCCCCGACCACCCGCAGCCCACAGTCCCCCCAGCTCCCTCCCTGCCATTGGCCTGGATCCTCCATCAGCATGGGTACCTCTCACGTATTGGGCAGAGCAACCCACTTCCATGCTGAATACATGCCCTCCTATTGGCATAGCTGTCAATCAATCATTGAACCGGCTCCCTGACTGGACAAAAAACAATCCCATTCGCAGGGGTGCCTGTTCATCATGGCTTGCCTTACTGATTGGGCAGGGAAAAAGAAAAACACTTTCTAACATCACGGTTCTCATGCCCACATGTCCGTTGTTGTCCTGCTAAAGTGCTAGTTTAAAGCCCAGTGCAACTGAAGGAAGAACGCCTCATCTTCCAAATGGGCACTTCACAGCTTCTGGCTTTAAAATTGAGTTCAACAGCTTAAGAGCGTGAACTGGCTCCTGTACATTCATTCCCCGTTTTAAATCCCATTTTTGAGCATGTGTTTTTACTTTTTCATCCATTTATTTTCATTTTTACTTTCATTCATTCATTAATTGTTTTCACCCCTTTTATTCCCTTTACCTGTCCCTTTTGCTATCCTTTCTCCCCAACCACCGCCCACTCTCCCCAAATCAGCAACATAACTGCCACCTGCCAGTTGCTCTATGTTGTTCTTTCACAGAGAGCTTACCCTTGTTATGTTAATCACACATTCTGCTTTATGCCATTATAGGCATCTTATTTAGCCCTTACCATTACATTTAACATTCCATTTATCTTTTGTACACAACCTCTTTGTCAATGTTTCCTTTGTCTCAACATATTGTTAACCTTCAATCCAGCTTCACCTGCTCCGCCCCCTTAAACAGTATAAATTCCATGACATTTCTACTTCTCTTTAGCTCCGAAGGAGAGTCATATGGACTCGAAAAGTTATGTTACTTTCTCCATATACGCTGTCAGCCCTGCTGATCTTTTCCAGATTTGCCTGTCTTAATCTATAACACTTCATTTGTCTGTGCTGCCTGTCCATTATGGCCATTCGTCCCTGGTTGAATAGAAGAACATACCTTAAAAAATACCTACCCTCTTTGTAGCCTACCTGTCAACAATCGCTATCGTTCACCACTGAGACAGGAATTATTCTGTTGGAAACAGGGAAGACAATCCTCACAGAAAACGGGGTGTGGGGGTGGGGGAGGGGGTGGGGGGTGGGACGTTCAGACGAAGTGATGTCATCAAAAGAGGTGAGGTAAGAAAAAGTTTTAAGAAAGTGGGATCACCATTGGGGTATAAAGGAGCATTGGAAAGACAGAGAAGAAAGAGAGAGATAGTGAAAGTGAGACAGAGAGAGGCAGAGAGAGAGGGCCACAGACAGAGACAGAGTGCGAGAATAATAAAGAAAAAGAGAAAGAGAGAAAGAGAGAGAGACAGAGGGAGAGACAGAGAGAGAGAGGCAGGGTTTGAGGAAGAAGAGGAGTGACACAGAAAGGGCAGTGGATAGAGAGTATGGGAGAGAGTGAGCGGTAGTAAGAGATTGAGAGATGCGGGGAGAGCGTTACACAGTGCTAATACACATCAGCTGGTAAAGGCTGAGTTGTTTATATTCGAGTGGGAAACTTGAACAACGATTATAAGCTATATTTTCAATTCGTATGTTGTGATGCAGCTCTGAATTCAGAAATAACACCAACAAGCCTCCGGACTTTTTAGGTATCAAACTAAATTAAAGAAGTACTAATTTAACAACAAGTATAACACGTGCACATGCCTACAAGTTTCTACCATAGCAACTTTTAAATACAACCCAAATGTATCACTTCCAGGTAAATCTTCACCAAGGCAACGATATTCAGTAGGCATTAAAGAAGCACCAGGCAAAACAGATTTGACATTGCAAATTCAAAATGAGATTCCATTCAATTTGTTTCCTTCGCAAACACAGGTCTAGGCTTACAGTGCGGTTAGAACTTAAATGCCTATGACCCACACCACACACCCAACTCATCTCGGTTTTAATTTAGATTTCTCTTTGAATGTGAATTTTCGTTTGCATTGGAAGGTTTTCAATGTTACTTCTGCTAACAATAATCCTTCCATTAAACCAATGTAATTAGTGCTTAAGCACATTTCTTGGTGTCTCTAATGACTTGCAGAATTTTAGGCATTATTAAGTCTGGTTCATTCAAAAAATGCAGCTGTACTATTTGCCTTCGATCTTTATGTTTATCTAATTAACGTCACAAATTACTACACATGAAAGCATCCAGACTGGTTGAATTTAATCCAATTTAGTCAAAACGGATGCACACAGGCACACACTTTAACGTCGATCATGGTACAATTCCAATTTTAAAATAATTTCCAATACCGTTATACACACAATATCCATTCATAACATCCACCTCCGTAGTCCTTGCTATCAACATAAATCATTCCAGTTAAGTGTCCATGTTTTATAATTTCCTATTGTCCTTTTGAAGTTTCAAACTCATGATAACGGATCTTTGAGCAGATTTTCTCTACTGGCAAGATGTGCAATGTTAATGTAATTGGGCGTAATAATAGGCTTCACCTGAAAAGACTTGCAATTTTGTTTCGAAGTTTGGCCAAAATATTCAAAGGTTTGTGGCTTATGAAAATAATTGTTTCTGATGAATTGTTTGCATCATAAATTTCAAAACGCTGCAATGTGAACACCATACGCAATGTCTCTTTTCCATCATCGAATATCTTCTGATTTGTATTTTCAGCGTCTGTTAAAAAAAATCCTATCAGTCTTTTTCAATTCCAGTCTCATCTTCTTGTAACAGTATTGCCCCAATGCCTATACGACTTGGGTCGATGGCTGCCTTAAATTACTTAGCATAATTGGGCACTGCCAAACTTGTGTAGTTGTTAATGCAGTATACAATCTGTCAAATGCCTTCCTTCATTGGAATGACCATAATAACTTCATGTTCTGAAGGGATACGACAGTTATGAAGAGTGGTTTGATAGACTTGTGTTGTTTTCATTGGAGCAGAGAAGACTGGGGGCCGACCGGATCGAGGTGTACAAGATTATGAGGGACATGGATAAGGTGCAGCTGTTACTCTTATGTGAAGGGCCAGTCGCGAGGGGACATAAGTTCAAGTTGAGGGGCGGGAGATTTAGGGGAGTTGTGAGGTAAAAACCTTTTACCCAGAGGGTGGTGATGGTCAGGAAGGGTGATGGATGAGGCTTGCCTCACATCCTTTAAAAAGCACCTGGATGAGCACTTGGCACGTCATAACATTCAAGGCTATGGGCCAAGTGCTGATAAATGAGATTAGCTAGATAGCTCATTTGTTTCTCACAGTTCGGTACAGACTCGATGGGCTGAAGGGCCACTGCTGTACTGTGAGATTCTGTGATTCTTTGAAAAAAACAAATTGCTGGGACTTAGGGTTGTTAGATTTTTGTAATTATTTCAATGCATTTTAATAGGAAATAACAAATGATTATTGACCTGAATGATTCATTATTTAAGCTCAAGATAAAAGTATATATGAATTTTCATTATTCAACTGAACAACAGTTATATGTTAACTCTGTTTACTCTATAAAGCAATACGTTCATATTCGTTGTGTCTATTGGCAAATCCGTCAAATTATGTGTAACTTCATTGTATTGAAGAGTGATTTAATATTTCCTGGGCGCAACGAACTAGACACAAATTAGCAGTTACTGATATTATTGGACTCTGATAATTTGATTATCATTAACCACTTATTTCCAGAGAGAATTGACCCAACCTCGTTAAGGAAGTCGTTGAGTATTGTTGCTAAAAGAACATTGTCCAAGCTTTCCATCTTGCACTCATCAGGACACTTGCCGGAATGCTAGAGAAACACAATAATTTCAATTTTATGCGAAGAGATTGCTGATTGGTTTGCAAATAGTGTTGTCATGGCGAATGCATCACTGATGGTAACTGACAGTTAAGTGCCAGGCATTGTCTGGAATTTAGAAGAGGCTGCTTGACACTGATTGGCCAAGGTATAGCCATGATGACAGAGTAAGCGAATGACTGTGACAAATTTTATTTTGCTGAAACAGGCAGCGCATTTTCATCTTCTTACCGTCTGCAAAGGAAAGGGTTCTGTGTATTCATATACGTAGCTTCCAATGCATGCACCTGTGCCACATCGCGAGCCTAACTGGCAATATCAATTTGTTTTTCAGGGTAATCGTTGGCACATTTAAGGTTATTTGCAAAATGTTGTTGAATCTCAGAACCATATCTGATGTTTGACACTTTGTCTTGAGCTTCACAAGATGGGCTGATTAGGTATGATCTGTATCTTCCCCATTGCAAATGGCAGCCGGGACATGCTGTTTGATGCAATCTGCCAGTCTTTGGGACCTACTGCCTACATAGCTCGCATCGCACAGTTACTGAAATTGATGTACCACCTTACTCGTTTGTGTGATTGGTGGAATGTATTTGTTGGCTCGTTAGCAGCTTCCTGTTATTTGCAGACAGGAATCACATGGACGTGCACTGCGTCTGTTTGAAATAAAAAAAAGCAAACAACATTTTTTGACTCATTCTTCAGGGCAAGGCTTTGACAAATCAGGGTTATGCTGCCCGGCTTAAACTTCCAACAAATTTTGGCTGTTAACCAACAGGCACCATCAGTGGTGCATTCGCCCTGCAAAGATACTTGACAACTAAAAAGCACTCTCTTCTCATACAGTGTTGATTGTAGTTTCCCTCATTTTATTGGTATTCTTGCGTGTGTCCGGATGAATGCCAGACGAAAGGCTTGTCTCTTTTCCGAGCTATAATTGCATCCCTCATTGAGAAAAAGCTTGGAGTCTATTATAAAGGACATAATAGCAGAGCTTCTATAAATGCATAATATAATTAAGCTGAGTCAGCATGAATTCATGAAGTGAAAATCACACCTGCCCAATTTATTCCAGTTCCTTGAGAGGGTAAAAAGCAGGGTAGACAATGGGGAACCAGCAGATGCAATGTATTTGAATTTGCAGAAGGCATTTGATGGTGTGCTGCACCTAAGGCTACTTAATAGAATAAGACTTTTGAAAGAGCAGGCAAGGAGGAAAGGGAAGTGCTAATACCCACATGGTGTGAGGGTATTATATTAGCGTGGATAAAGAGTTGGCTAACAAATTGAAGACATAAATTTGGTGTAAGGGGGCAATTTCAGCATGGCAAACTGTCACTTGTGGAGTGCCAGAGGGATAGGTGCAGGGGCCACTGTAATTTACATTATGCATTAATGACTTAGATAAGGAAAGTGAATGCTTGTGAATGACACACAAATAGTTTGGAAGACATGTGGTGAGGGTGACACAAAGGGTTATAGACAGTTTAGTGTGTGAGCAAAAAAATGGCAGATGGAATATAAGGTGCGAACAAGTGAGGTTTTGCACATTGGCAGCAAGGAAAAAGGTCTGAATATTAATAAAACGGAGAAAGACTTCAGAGCTGCAGAATAGAGGGATTCAGGGGTCCTCATTCCTAAATCAAAAAAAAAAAATGTTAGCATACAAGTTAAACAGGTCACAAAGGAGGCAAATGAAATGTTGGCCTTTAATTCAGATGGAATGTGGTATAAAATATGGAAGTTTTGCTGAAACAGTAAAAGGCACCAATTAGACCACACCTAAAATTCTGTGAAAAGTTCTGCTTCCCTTATCTAAGAAAGATGTACTGACAATGGGGGCATTCCAGGGAAATTTCACTAGTTTGACTCAGGTTAGGCAGGAATTTTCTTATGAGGTTCTTTAGGTTGGATCTGCGCTCATTGGACTTTCACAAAATCAAAGGTGGCCTTCTTGAAACATATAGGATTATTTGGATGTTTGGCAGGGTAGATGCTGAGAGGCTGATTCACATTGTGGTGGAGTCTAGGACCAGAGGGCATAATCTTTGATTGCGGGGTCGCCCATTTTGGAGATAGATTAGGAATATTTTTTATCCTCTCACAGGGTAGTTAATCTGTGCAATTATTTACCACAGAGGGCTGTAGATGCTGAGTGGTAAAGTGTATTCAAGGCTCAGATAGATTTTTAACCAGTAAGGAATACAACGGTGATGCGGAAAAGGGCAGGGAAGTGGCGTTGAGGATTATCAGCTCAGCAAATCGTTATGTGTTTATTGGGCAAAGAAAAAACTATATGTTCACTGTTATTATTATACTTTCAATAATCAAATATTTAAAATTACTGTCACAGCATACAGTAATGACGTAGTCACTTCTAGAATTGTCCTAAAGATTACATAACCATGTACGGCAATCATTGATAGATTTAAAAATGCGTATGTACTAATACAATTGGCAGTTCGATGTGTGCAAAATGTGTGCCCCGAGCAACATTGTTTTACTCGTTTGTGCACCTGAGCAACGTGAGATATTTACGATAATTATCGGTCTGACCAATAATTTAATTTAGATTGTAACGTTTTATGTTGATTTGATTATCACTCTCAACATGGGTCAAAAAACCGTATTAGTCTTTAATGTGAAGAAGAAACTGAACGATGATTAGTCAATTACTATGATTATTCAATAAACAATTATTAATTAATTCAACTAACAGTGATTCGATATTTACTGTAAATAATTGAATTGAGATTAACTGGAAATAAGTATTGGACTGAACAATGACTTTATCGTTAACCTCAACACAAGGATAATGATGAAAAATTCTCTGTGATTAATCACATGATGATATCTTGAAATGTATCTTGAAAATTGCATTGAAACAATATTTTGATGTTTGCAATGCATATCGGACCGAAATTAATTTGAGAATTCCAGTGTTTCCCCTCCCATTCACGAGACCGAGAGCGTGTGCGTCTCTGACCTTAAAATGGGCTGGCTGTGTTAACACTCACTTCAATAATTCATGTAAATTTCCCAGGTTTAATCCCAGCACCGCAATGGTAAACATATATATCACATATATGTAGGATGACAGGTACCAGTTCCTGACGTACATCATCATATCAAAGTTTGTTTCCCTTACTAACAATAATCCATTCGCCGGACCGGGTTCCAGTTTGGGTCAGGGCTGCACAGTTTATCTGCTTGATAATGTTGCCTGCTTTCCCTTCCTGAATACCAGTATTCCAATGCATTTCGAGATCCAGCTGTCGTGGCCCAAGTTTCAACCTTCAATGATATAGTTTGTTTCTGAAGTTCCCACTTCCCCTTCATTGAAGCAAACAACTCAGTTATTAAACAGAAATAAAAATACCTGGAAAAACTCAGCTCGTCTGCAGCATCTGCAGAGAGGAACACATCTAACGTTTCGAGTCCGTATCAATCTTCAACAGAACTAAGCAAATATAGAAAAGAGGTGAAATATCAGTTGGTTTAAGGAAGGAGAACAGGTACAGCTTGGATAGGGGGCCAGTGATAAGTGCAGATAGCCAAAAGATGTCAAAGACAAAAGCTCAAAGAGGTGTTGAAGGAATATGCTAATGAAGGGTAGAAAGCAGGACAAGCAAGGTACAGATAGCCCTAGTTGGGGTGGTGTGGGGTGATGGGAAGGGGTCGAAATAGGCTAAAATGTAGAGATAAAACAATGGATGGAAATACATTTAAAAATATCAGAAATAAGTGGGAAAAGAAAAATCTATTTAAATTATTGGGAGAAAAGGGGGATATTGGAAAGGGGGTGGGGATGGAGGAGAGAGTACATGATCTAAAATTATGGAACTAAATATTCAGTCCGGAAGGCTGTAAAGTGCCTAGTCGGAAGATGAGGTACTGTTCCTCCAGTTTGCATTGAGCTTCACTGGAACATTGCAGCAGGCCAAGGATGGACATGTGGGCATGAGAGCAGAGTGCAGTGTTGAAATAGCAAGCGACAGGGAGGTCTGGGTAATGCTTGCGGACAGACCGAAGGTGTTCTGCTATTAAACTGTGTCTATACTGACACAGGTATCGATGGTCGTTACTGGTCCCTGCGGCCCTTCCCGCTGTGGTTGACATCGTGGTATGTCTGGAGGGATTTTGATCATCACCTTGTCTACCACACTGGGTATTTGCCTGGGCTCAATCCCCGCAGCTGTTCGAGTCTGCTCAACTATGTTCTGCTGTTTCTTCACTTCTTGTCTAAGCGATTTTAACAGTTGACATAGTTCCTTCAGGTACCTCCTGACCCTGCTTATGGCAAATCCTGTATCGTCACAACTCGTCAGTCCTCCCGCTGGGGGCCACATTGCTCTCCCCACCATGAGTATGCTTTGGGTAACGTCAGGGTCCTGTTGGGCGTTGCTCTGTGTTGAATGAATATGGGGGGTTGCACGTCCGTCCATCTATTTTTTTCAACTTTCAGCTATTTTACTTACAGCTGTTTTAATGTCCTCTCCACTCTTTGTACCATTCCCGAACTTTGGGGATGGTGGGGGATGTGAAACTTCTCTTTGAATGCCGACGGTCGACACCTTCCTTAATGCTTTGTCACTAATATGTGTTCCCTGCTCACTTTTTATGTCCAGGAGTGCTCCGCATTGCGGCCCAGCACCAGCCAAATCCAGTTTCGCTGTATTAACTCGTTGGTCACGTTCTTCCTTTGGTGCTGTTCCAGTGGACAGCTCTAAGAGCCCTTGGCACATACACACTGGCACTTCTGCCTTTCCTTCTGTCCTCTATATCCCACTATTATTTCTTCAGTCAGCGTCATTGTAAGGGCGCTAACAGTACAGCCAGTTGTCCCGAATGCCTCCAGCCACCGACTAAGTTGTTCCATTACCAGAGGACGTTTTGTCTTTCCCCGAATATTTGCTGATAAACCCGTGAAATGTATCTGGATATTTCGCCATTGCCCTTTCAAGCGCTCTTGCTACCCCAGCTGCTGGTCTTCCCGGGGTTTATGCTGTGCACATGTTCGGCATTTGTGACAATAATTTGCCGATATGCTGGCCTAGCTCCCGTCACCACCAGTCTCGCTGTATTGACTCAGAGGTCACATTCCTTTTCTGTTGCTTTTCCATAGTAAAATTCTACAATTCCCGGTACATACAATCGGGCACCACTACTCTTCCGTCTGTCCTGCAGGTCAATGGTGGTCCCTTCATTGCTCCATTATCTCCCTATATTTCCTTTTCCCTGTATAGTGATAGAGAAATCAAGGGTAAGAACCAAACACTGCCTCCATGAAAAATAGTGGGAACGGGACAAGTAATGTTAAAAAGACAAGCCTTAAGGCTTTGTGCCTGAACTCGAGGAGCATTCACAATAAAGTGGTTGAACTAACTGTGGAAATAGATGTAAACAGGTATGATATAGTCGGGAATACGGAGACATGGCTGCAAGATGACCAGGGATGGGAACTGGACGTCCAGGGGTATTCAGTATTTTGGAAGTAGAGTCAAAAATGAACAGGCGGTAGAGTTGCATTGCTGGTTAAAGGGGAAATTAACGCAAGGGTGAGAAATGATATTAGCTCCGGTGATGTGGAATCTGCAGGGCTAATGCGGACAAACACAAAGGGGAAAAAAACGTTATTGGGGGTTTTATATAGACGACCACACTGTAGTGATGATGTTGGGATGGCATTAAACAGAATATTAGAGACACATTTAATAAAGGGATATTTGTAATTATGGTTGACTTTAATATGCAATTAGATTTGGCAAATCAAGTGAGTTACAATACCGTAGAGGAGAAGTTCTGGTGTTTTTGGAATGTTTTTTTTTATGAACCAATACATTGAGAAACCAATGAGAGAACAGTCCCTCATTGAATGGGTATTGTTTAATGAGAAAAGAATAATTGGAAATCTAGTTGTATGAGGACCCTTGTGGATGAGGAACCATAAAAATATAAAGTTCTTCATAAAATGAGAGTTACGTAGTTAATTCTGAGAGTTGGGTCCAGAATCTTAAGGAAGTACACTACGGTTGTGTGAGGCGTGATTTGGCTACATTGGATTGAGAAACGTTACTTTAAGGGCTGACGGTGGATAGGCAATGGCAAACATTCAATGAGTGCATGGGTGAACTGCAACAATTGTTTATTCCTGTCGTGCACAAAAGTAAAACAGGAAAGTTGGCCAAACCATGGCTTACAAGGGAAATTAGATATAATATTAAATGGAAGGAAGAGGCATGCAAATTCGCCAGAAAAAAAAAACAAAAGGCCTGAGGTTTCAGAGCAGTGTAGATTTCAGCAAAGGAAGACCAAGGGCTTGTTTAAGAAGAGGAAAATTGAGTGTGAGAGTGAGCTCACAGATAACATAAAATTAACTGTAAAATTTTCTATAGATATATGAAGGGAAAAAAAAGTGAAGACAAATGTAGGTCCCTTACAATCAGAAACAGGGGAATTTATAATGGGGAACAATTAAATGGCTGGACAACTAAGTACATACTTTGGTTCTGTCTTCATCAAAGGAGGATACAAATAACATAGAAGAAACTTTGGGGAACAAAGGGTTTAGTGAGAGGGAGGAACTGAAAGAAATCAGTATGAGTAGGGAAATGATGTTGGGGAATTTGATTGCATTGAAGTCTGATCAATAGCCAGGGCCTGATAATCTACATCCCAGAGTACGTAGGGAAGTGGCCCTAGAAATAGTGGATGTATTGGTGGTCATCTTTCGAGATTCTTTAGACTCCGGAACAGTTCCTACAGTTTGGAGTGTAGCCAATGTAACCCCGTAGTGTTAAAAGGTAGGCAGAGAGAAAACAGTCAGCCTGACGTCAGGAGTGCGATAAATTCTAGAGTGCAATATAAAAATTAATAGCTGAGCACGTGAAAAACTTGGGCAGAATCAGACAGAGTCAGCATGGATCTTTGAGAGGGAAATCCTGCTTGACAAATCTACCGGAATTTTTCGTGGATGTAACTATTGATGGGGGCCAATGGATCTGGTTTATTTGGGCTTTCAGAAGGCTTTTGACAAAGTCCCACATAAGAGCTTTGCGTGTAAAATTAAAGCGCATGTGTTGGGGATAGTGGATAGAGATGGGTAGAAAACTGTTTGGCAGACAGGAAACAAAGAATAAGAATATAGCGGTATTCTTCCAAATGGCAGACAGTTATTCACAATATATATCAATGATTTAGATGAGGGAATTTAGTGCAATATTTCCAGATTTGCAAATGACACACAGCTGGTTGGGAGGGTGAGCTGTGAGGAGGATGCAGAGGTGATTCTGTGTGATTTGGACAAGCTAAGCAAATGGTTGAATTCATGTCAGATGCAGTATAACGTGGAAAATTGTGAGGTTATCCATTTCGGTAGCAAAACAGGAAGGCAGATTATTATCTGAATGGTTATAAATTGAGAGAGGGGAATGTGAAACGAGACCTGGGTGTCCTTGTACACCAGTCGCTGAAGGTAAGCATGGAGGTGCAGCAGGCGCTAACGAAGGCGAATGGAATGTTGGCCTTCATAGCCAGAGGATTCGAATACAGGAACAGGGGTGTTTTGCAGCAAATGCACAGTGCTTTGCATGGGAGGGTGCCTTGGGAGGGGATTGAGGTATAGGGGGTGATGGACGCATGGTATCCCGGAGGGTACTGTCCCTGTGGAATGCCGACAGCCGGCGAAGATAATTTGTGTTTGGTGGTGGCATCCTGATGGAGTTGGTGGAAATTTCGGCGGATGAACCTTCGAATGCGGAGGTTCTGGGGGTGATAAGCGAAGACAAAGTGGATCCCAATCATGGTTCTGGGAAGGAGAGGAAGGTGTTCGAGCGGATGAGCGGGAGTTGGGCCGGTCAAGGATGAGGGCCCTGTCAACCAACCTGGTTGGAAAACCTCGGTTAAGGAAGAAGGAGGACATGTCAGAGGAACTGTTTTTGAAAGTGGCATCATCAGAACAGATGCGACGGAGGCGAGGGAACTGAGAGAATAGGATGGATTCCTTACAGGAAGCGGGGAGCAAGGATCTCACATCTATGATGCATGGCGCCATCATGCGGAGTAGCTTTGTAATGCACCGTTTTGATTCACAGCCCAATATTTCGCCGCAAACGTCACTGTTCCGTTATATGGGGCTTCATGCAGGGTGAATTAAGAAGTAACGTGCACTGGGCCTCTAAAGGTTTGGAGAATGCAATTATTTCGGGGAGATATTATGCTGCAGAAATTCCAATGAGAATATACAAAGAGGTAGGGGTAGATTCGGCGAGTGCGTGAACGATTTCATTTGTTGTGGAGAAGTGTGATATCATACATTTGAAGCAAGAAAGTTCATTTCTTGTAACGTTAACAATTGTGTGAATCACAAATGTAGCTAGTAAATAAGTCAGTCGGCAAAGTGTTCATTAAAAATCTCCATGATTTCCCACTCGCCGCTGCATAACATAAATAATGAATCCCCTCCCAGCTATTGTGTGCAATAAGTCAAAGTACTTCCTTAGACATTAACTTGCAGAGGTAATATTGATTCAGCCGGGTTTCTTTTTCTCGGCACTTAAATCCAAATGATTTATTCGGACTTCTTTAGGTTGATTTCAATGTCAGTACATCTGCTTCAATGTTGTTTGCTGTTGGTTTTTGCAGTTTTTGGTAATTTTGATCACCTTACTTTCTTTTTTCCTTCAGCTTACATTCAGTCAGTTGCTATGCAGACACCCAGAACTTCATTTAGTTGCATTGTTTGCTTATTTGCCATTACCCTTACAAGTCTCTTCAGCATTTCCATCATGAAACTCTTACTCTCTTACTATTCGCCCTCGCAGATGTTCGCTTTTGTACATTCTACCGGCTCCAGCAATCTACTCGTTTAAAAACTGTTATATTTATATTTTTGTTCAGTTGTGATGAAAAGTCATTGTGATGAACTGCTCGCCTTGTTTATCTCCACTGACGCTGTGCTGTGAACGCTGAAGAGCAGTCAGTTGGGCAGTAGCTATATTTACACTTGCGGGCACATTTGTTTTCCTCTGAAGCTCCTTTAATACATTTATTTTAGCTTCAGTGTTGTATTTAAATGTACTCGTAAGCTTCCAACTTATTACATATAAATCATGACTTAGATTCGAATAAACTGGGAATCGCTCACTATAAATTCTCTATTATCCGTCTAAATTTGGAAGACAATGACAGAACTGGAAAACTTTGTGTTGCCAGGAAGAACGCTATGTAAGTGCTGTTGACGCTGCTTGTATCACAATAAATGATTGTAACTGGGTCGTTATATTCTGGTTTAATTAAGAAGTGACAGGAGGCACACAATATTCCCTAAATAAAGTCGATGTAAATACGAAAATGAAAGCGATCAACGTTTAGTAAAATAATATTTCTTTTTGTCAATTTCACTATAGTACATGTAACGGAGGAACTCCATATGGAAGCATAAATCTGTTTCTTAATGTTGTTCAAGAAGTGATGCATTCCGTAATAAGATAGATGATTTCTGAAATATTATGTCAATATAGTTTTAAATGGTGATAACTTTGTTATCGATGATTAATATAATAGTTTTCCACTTGGTCATTTCCAATTTTTGCCGTTGAGAGAACTCTCCTCCCCTTCATTCATTTCTCGTGATTCTGCTTATTGACTTCGACAGTTTCCCAGCCTGCTCTCGACTACTCGCACACGCTCGCTCTCCCCACCCAATCTCACTGCTTTATTTTCTCTGCCAACCCCCATTGCGCACTGTTCATGTCTTGCTCATCATTTGCTCCACCATCAGACTCATCATATTGTACAAACCAAGTTCACTCCAGATCACGAGTACAATGAGCAATGTCACTGAAGGTCAGTCAGTGCATTGAGCTGAAATTATGAATGAGATGGTCAATGAGAATCTTTACACAACTTAACAAAATGGATCATGAGCGTAATTTGAGGCGGGTCGAAAACATATAGATTAACAATTGCTGCTGGTCAAGCCATGTTTCTAACATCAATTCGTATTACAAACAGTGGAACAGAATATTGGCAGGAGTGTGTTACGGGAATAATATAGCAGTCTGCTTGTTTTCAGTCCTCAACAATGTCCATTTTTACCATCAAATTATGAAAATGAATTTTAGATAGATCAGGAGATTTACTAAAAGTCGTTTATTCTCTCAATGTGACCACGCCTTGAAGGCGAGTGCAGCAGAGGATGGATGCAGCAATGATAGGCTCGTGTCTGTTTGAATGGGCCCAGGATTGCTGCCAGCTGTCCCTGATTAAACACTTTTATCAGCAAAAAATGGGACATTCCTGTTTTGGATGGGGTGTCGAAGGTGGGGTGTTATCCTGCACTGGGGACCCTTACAGAATGCCAGATCGTTTTGGAATCACTGGAAGATGTTGCAAAAGGTATTTGATGAGGAGGACGCTACAGACCGAAGAGAAACATAAACTAAGGTGAAATAGAACTAAATATAGAAAAAGACTAGATGTTCTGGTGAATAAGAAAGAAACAAGGAAGAACAAAAGATGAGATAACATCTAACAAGATCTACAACAGGTAGTTTGATAAGATACTTGCAAGGACCTTAATAGCAATATATTTTCATAATTTCTTGAGAGTGAATAAAACTTGTGAGATATAAATGCAAAATAGTGCGCTGATAAGAATGACAAATCCTCTTAGATCAATGGCAGATGTTGACAAAACTATCTTATAAGGAGGTACTTGTAGTCCTGAGTGCAAATGTGCTACTCCACAGAAAAACAACCATGGAAATGTAAGTGGTAAGCAACAACGTAAACTAAAAAAAAAAAAAGAAATGCTTGGAATACTGGACAGTTCAGACCGCATCTGTTGACAAGTAAAGAGATGCGAAATTACAGAGAGTTTGTTGAATATTAATTTGAGCTGAACCTCTGCTGGAAATCTTCATAAAACGTTTGCCTGAGAGGGATTGGAAGGAGAATAAGTTTTCTGAGAGATCATTGCCATCACAGCCATGCAGTTTACATGTTGCTTCCAAGTAATTCAACAATGAAGTACTCACTGTGCGGTTTGGCATTTTTTCTCCCCCTCCTCCTCCTCCTACTTCAAGCTAATTTGCAAAACATTAAGAGGTTAGGGGGTTAGGATGGTAAATTGAGGAGAACAGCCGAAAACTGCAGGACAATATCAATGAACTGGTCAGGTGGGTAGAGCAATAGCAAATGGAATTCAGGCATGGAAAAATGCCAGGTAATACAGTAGCGGAGGGCTAAAACAGCAAGGGTTGACACTACGAATGGTCGTGCTCGGAAAGCAGCGAAGATCAGAGGAACCTTGGTGTGCTTCTCCACAGATGCCTGAGGGAGCAGGGCAGGTAGCCAAAGTGGTAAAGCAGGCATATGGGATGTTTTCCTTTATTGGCCGAGCACGGTGGTCGTGCTGCAACTGTTTAAAACATTGGTTAGGCCACAACTGGACTACTGTATGCAGTTCTAGTCACCACATTATAGAAAGGATTATATTGGACTGGAGAGGGTACAGAGGAGGTCTACCAGGATGTTACTTGGGATGGAGAGACTGAGTTAAGAGGAAAGGTTAGATAGGCTCGGGTTGTTTTCTTTGCAGGAACGAAGTTTGACAGGGGACCTGATAGAAGTGTATAAGATTATGAGGGCCGTAGTTAGGATGCACTTTTCCCATTGGTAGAGGGTCAGTAGCTCGGGAACATTGATGTTAGGTAAGAGTTAGAAGGCTAAGAGGTGAGTAGTGGAGAAGTTCTTTCACCCAGAGCATGGTGGAAGTCTGGAAAGGACTGCTGGATAGGGTGGTTGTGTCAGAAATTCCCGCAACATTTAAGAAGCATATAGATATTCAATTGCATTGCCATAGCCTCCATGGCTATGGGTGCAGCGCTGGAAAATGGGGTTACTGTAGTCAGATCTTTGTTGACACGATGGGCCGAGTAGCCTACCCCTGTGCTGTAACCGTGTATGGGTCGATGACAGTCCGTTGTGTAGCATTTCTAGAAAACATATTGAAGCAACAAGTGATTTTTGGCCTGGCCAGCAGCTTCCTGCATATTCAAAACTTCGCTTACGAATAGGGTTTGCAGAACGAGGCAGAGTTTGTTTTTTGGGAAGCGAGTTCTTGTTTCGTGTAGGGTGTTGTTGATATCCTGAATGCAACATATTGCACAATATATCAGATTATCACTGAGGCGAAATTTTGCTCCTTGAGGTTTGCATTCGGCAGGATAGTTTTAGCACTGAGTAAAGAAGAGGAACGCAGGTTTTGCTGCGCAGCTTTGTGAAGGTCGGAACTTTCAGACAGCTCTTGGAATAAATTTGTCCTTCCAGCTTGCTGGTGACCTGAAGCCTTGAGTTTGCAAAATGAGAGTTCTGATGTTCCAGCTGGTGCGCGATCAGACAGTGAGGAAGAATACTGTGTTGTCCACTCACTGATAGACTGAATTTGAATGTCACTTGATCTCACTGGGGAAATCTGAAGGCTATGAATGGTTAGCTGATGTGTTGCGAACATGGTGCATATAACGCCCAACTCGCAGGATTGATCCCCATGCTGGTCAGTGAAGCTTCTCCATCGTAAACCTCATGTTGATTGCGATGTCAAGTTACAGCCCTGAAGTGGTTAGTGACACGCTGCAAGACTGTTTCAACTGGGGCAATTACTCCAATGGGATTGCAGCTTTCATTTATTTCGTGCTTCTGTGAAAATTTGCGCCTTTTGTTCTCACAAATCCCCGCTTTTTTAAACAATCCTGTGCCACCGATCTGTCAGTAACACGTGATCAAACATTTTCTACTCTACAGCCGAACTCTTGCAAACGAGCAGTGACATCGCTCTCAACTGTGCCCATACCTGTCGTTCGCTGTAGTGTTGCAGTCAAATTCACACAAGCCAACTTGCAATCGCCAGTGCAACAAATCACGCTCGCCTATCTTAAAGCGATTGTATTCAAGCCATCATCAGTCCTCTGCACAGATTGAAAACTCGCCTCCAAACAATTGACGCACATGCGCCCCCTTTTAGCAAAGCCTATTCATGAGCACATTTCTCAACACTCAGCTGCTGTATGGGCCAAAACACATTTGTTGCTTCTATGTACCTTTTTTTAAAAAGCTGCACAATGGACTCCGAATATGTTGCTAATTGCTTTCAAACAATCCCAGAAGGGAGCAATATACCTAACCGCGCAACGTGTACTTCAGTGTTGAGGTATATTTATGGGGCTACGTGGCTGAGAAGCCGATGCTTTCCTGCATTACGTTTTCCAATTCCATCTATCTCACATCGTCTCTTTAGGAAGACACCCAGCAGAGGATAAACGCAAGACAAAAAAATAGTGAGCTCCTCCGACCGTGTATTTTCATGACTGTTACCGAGGCAAATACATACATCACAAGGGCAGTTGGCCTGTGAATTGTTCTGTCATTTACTGGTTTCCCAACTTGCTCTAAACACCCAAAGTGATTGATTGAAACCCAGTCATGAGTTTGCATTTCGTAACCGCCTTAATTCTCATTCACAATTAAGTTCAAAAGGTTGAATTGCAACAAATTTGCAATACGGCAACATTTGAAGGTTAATTTCCCTTCAATGTTTGAATTGCTTTCACTCTTTATATTTAGCGATCCTTATCAAGACCATTCTGGATGAGCAACTTACGCTGCTCATTGCGAGACATGCCCACTACCCATGAAAGAAATAAAGAAAAGAGAGATGGCATCATATTTCATGGCGAGAATTTTTTTTCAGTTTGACGTTTGCTTGGGATATCAGCCGATTGGTGGTGAAAAATGTTTAACCTTGCAGCAGAATATTTGTAATATGGAGAAAACGGAAGACGCTGATGCTGCTGAGCAGCATCGTGAAGATCGGAGCAATCAGACAGCTCTGGGGGAAAATGTTTCCTTCCAGCTCACTGATAACCTGAAGCTTTCAATTTGCGATATTTTTAATTCATTGACAGGATGTTGGCTTCGCTGGTTTGGCCAGCATTTATTGCCCATCCCTAGTTTCCCATGAAGTGTTGGTGGTGAGCTACCTTATTTAACCACTGGAGTTAATGTGGTGTGTGCGTGCCCATGGTGATGTAGGGGGGAGTTCGAGTGACAGTGAAAGGATGGCGGTTTATTTGCAAGCCATAGAAATACTGTGGCTACGAGAGCAGGTCAGAGGCTAGGAATTCTGCGGGTTTTTTCCGATGGGAAACTCAACATTTGGCTCCCCAACGCCTGTCCACCATTTACAAGGCACAGTAAGGAGTGTGATGGAATACTCCCCACTTGCCTGAATGACAGCAGTTCCCAAAACACTCAAGAATATTGACGCCGTCCAGGACAAAGCAGCCTGCTTGAATGATTCCACATCCAAAAGCATTCACTCCCTGCACCACTAACTACTGTAGCAGCAGGATGTATCATTAATACGGTGCACTGCAGGGATTCACCAAAGTTCCTTTAGTTGTACCTTCCAAGCCCACGAATACTACTATATAGAAGGGCAAGGGCAGCAGGGGGATGGGAAACCGTTACCTGGAAGCTCCCCTCCAAGCCACTCACCATCCAGTTCAGTTTCTGGTCAATAGCAACCGCTAGGGTGTTGACAATGGTGTATTCAGTGTTTGTAGTGCCATTACATACCAAGCGGTGATGGTTGGATTCTATCTTACTGGAGATGGTCATTACTTGGCACTTGTGTGGCACGAAAGTTTCTTGCCACATGTCAGCCCAAATCCGAATATTGTTGAGGTCTTACTTCATTTGGATATGGACTGCTTCAGTACCTGACGAGTTGCGAATGGTGTTTAACATTGTACAATCATCAGTAAACATTCACATTTCTGACCATATGATGGAAAGAAGATCATTGATGACGCAGCTGAAGATGGCTGGTTCGGGGACACTACCCTGAGGAACTCCTGCAGTGATGACCGGGTGCACTGATCACTGACCTTCAACAACTACAACCATATTCCTTCATGCAAGGTATGAAGCCAAAGCAGTGGAGAGTTTTCCCCTTATTCTCATTGATTTCAGTTTGCCAGAGTTCCTTGATGGCAAACTCGGTCAAACGCTGCCTTGACGTCAAGGGCAATCACTATCACGTCACCATAGTAACTACCAAACGCGATATTTCCAACATGCCAGTTAGTGCACGGCCAGTCAGCAAGGGAAAATGCTGCATTCCCCCCTCTGCTGCTTGTCTGAATTTGAAAAACAATTTATGACACTCGGGAAGCTTGGAAGCAATCGATGTTTAGCTCAGGTGCTTAGAGTTTGTTATTAATAACACCAAAATGGCGGGTTCCATGCTAGTGTTGGAGAATGCTGTATTGAAGCAAGCTTTTGGCGTTGCGTCACAACGCGTATATGTTTGCAATCACACAGCAAAACAAATCCGGTTAGCGGCACGTGCTCCTGTAGCAGTGCCATCTTGAAAATATTTCCATCTTGAAAATATCAGCCTTCTGATGTGACAAATATACCATTTTAACACCTCTGTGCTACAAATATATCGGTAACATGCGAATAAACGCTAGCAGTTTTACAGCGGACACTTACAGACGAGCAGTGACATTGCTGTGAACTGTGCCCGTGCCTGTCATTCGCTGCAATGTTGCAGGCAAATTCAATCGAGACAATTTGCCACCGGCAGTGCAGCCATTTATACTATCCTTTCTTAAAGCGATTGCATTTCAAGCATCAAGAGCCCTCTACACGAATTAATAACTTGCTTCTCAAAAACTTCACGCAAATGCTGCCTCTTTCAGCAAAGCTTGATCGTAAGCAAATTTCTTTAAATGCCTTTAGCTGCTGGCCCAGCCAAAAGATATTTGCTGCTTCGGGAGTTCTTTTTAAAAAGCTGCACATGTACTTCATTGTTGAGTTGTTCATAAGCGACACATAACCTGGGTCGCTGAGAAGACAATGCCTTCCCGATATCTTTTTAATTAACCTCTGCTTAGCTGTCACCTATCCCTAACCTTTTATCTTGCTCTATCTGCTCAATCCCTCCTAAAGAGTATAACATCCATCACAGGTATTCGTGTACATGCGTTGTCAATAAATTCATTTGTAAGGATGAGGCCTGCGAGTGTAGTCTTACTGAGCTGGTCAATGCAGGAAAGACATTTCTGATACATGTTATCTTTATGTGTTGCAAACCGACAGCGTTGTACAGGATGAGAATGGAAAATTTACCATGGTGTCACGGCCCGTGATGGTAAGTATGTGGAGTTAATTCTAGCACCACTTCTCCACAGGCCGCTAGAATACTTTGAATTTTTATTAACTCACCAAATAATCACCATTTTGCCTTTGATACTGCTATGCCCAAGCATAAAGAATCTTTAACCAGGCTTCTTTCAACAAACACAAACTAATCGCTTAACTGGAAAAGAAACGTTTTTTTAAGAACAATTTACAAAATTGGTTAACAAACAATTTGTACTTTGGAAGTTTAATGATTTGCCCCAGTCCCCTGAAAAAAACAGATATCCCAACACCCGTGCCCCCACACATAAACACAACACAAGCACAATCTCTGCAGGGGCTCGCGTATGGGAGAGATTTCTTTTAAAGCATAAAGTTCGAAAAGTTCTCGACACTGTTGATCTAACACAATTCTGGTCCCAATAAATGTGGAACTCATTTCAGACAGATCTTTGGTGGAACACTGTCTTTGATAACTCTCATAACTTTGTAGAGTTTCAAAAAATAAATAGATGAGTTGTTCTGATGAGAATTTTCAGGTTGGTAATTCTGCTTAGAGAGAGGAGGAAGGAAGTAGACAGACTCCCTTTGCAGCCTGCTCTCAAGACACAACACAGCAGACTGACTCTGAATTCAGAAAGAATAAATTGTTCATAATTCTTCCAGTCCAGGTTTTTTCCAATGAATCAGCAAGAGTCTCTATCCTGGCAATCGTTGTTCTTCTTTAACTCTGCTAAACACAAGGGCGCTTCCGTCACCACATGTC
This sequence comes from Isurus oxyrinchus, assembly GCA_026770705.1. Taxonomy (NCBI): domain Eukaryota; kingdom Metazoa; phylum Chordata; class Chondrichthyes; order Lamniformes; family Lamnidae; genus Isurus; species Isurus oxyrinchus. The sequence goes on along the minus strand of JANJGN010000053.1, from coordinate 531,555 downwards.
CCTTCTGGACATCCAGCTGTTTTGTGATCTGTGAGTTCTTGAAAAAAGAAACGGCATTCTCACAAATCAGAATTAAACCTGCTGACTTGTTTAAAAAAAACAACCGAGGAGGATGACAGCCCAAAATTCAATGTTTTTCCAATTTTGCAAAAAACGGGTTCCTCACAATAGTGACATTTTTTTTTAGAATGTGCCAGATTGTAATGATTGCAAAGTGACAGCATGGAATGACATTTGAAAGGGGACTGAGTTGTAATGACAGAAATTCTTCTCTTGTTGAGGTTGATTTTTATATTATATTATACGATCAAGCCATTGTTTCCAGGACTGTCACTAACTTCATCTCTTCTGGAGACAATCCAACCTCACAGTCTCCCAGACCGGACGGCCCACTTCAACCTTCTACCCAAAATCCACAAACATGACTGTCCCGGCAGACCGATTGTGTAAGCCTGCACCTGCCCCTCGGAACTCATTTCTGGAAATCTTGGCTCAATTTTCTCTCCCCTTGGTCAGTTACTTCCCACCAGCATCCTCGATTCCTCTGACGCCCTACATCATGTCAACAACCTCCAGTTCCCTGGCCCCAATCGCCTCCTCTTCACCATGGACGTCCATTCCCTCGACACCTCCATCCCCCACCGGGATTGCCTGAGGGCAATCCACGTCTTCCTCAATCAGCAGCCCGAACAATCCCCATCCACCACCATTCTCCTCTGTCTAGCTGAACCTGTTCTCTCACTGAACAATTTCTCCTTAAAACTCGTCTCACTTTCTCCCAATAAAAGGTGTGGCTATGGATACCCGCACGGGCTCCAGTTATGCCCGTCTCTTTACGGGTGTGTGGAACATTCCTTGTTCCTGTCCGACTCTGGCCCCCTCCCACAAATCTATCTCCGGTACATCGATTAGTGCTTCGGTGCCACTCCATGCTCTCGTCTGGATCTGGAAAAATGTATAAATTTTGCTACCAGATTCCACCCCTCCATCATTTTCACATGGTCCTTCACTGACAATGCCCTTCCCTTCCTTGACCTCTCTGTCTCAATTTCTGATAATAGCAATATACATTACAAGCCTACCGACTTGCACAACTACCTCAACTGCAGCTCCAGATACATTGCTGCCTTTAAGGACTCCATCCCATTCTCTCAGTTCCTTTGCCTCCATCGCACCTTTTCTGATTAGGTGACATTCCAAAATAGTTCTTCTGACCGATCTACCTTCTTCCTTACCCGAGGTGTTCCACCAACGGTGCTTGACAGGCCCTCAACCATTTCCGAACCATCTCCCGCGCATCCGTCCTCACACCTTCGTCTCCCTCCCTGAAATATGAGAGAGTCCCCCTTGTCCTCACTTATCACCCCAACAGCCTCCGCATTCAAAGGATCATCCTCTGCTTTTTCCACCAACTCCAGCATGATGCCACCACCAAATATATCTTCCCTTCGCCCCAGCTGTCGGCATTCCACAGGGACAGTTCCCTCTGGGACACCATGCTCCTTTCGTCCATCACCCCCTATACCTCAACACCATCCCAAGACACCTTCCCATGAAGAAGATGCAACACCTGCACTTTTAATTGCCCCCTCCTCACCGTCCAAGGGCCCAAACACTCATTTCAAGTGAAGCAGCATTTCACCTGCACCTCCCTCAATTTAGTCAACTGCATTCATTGCTCCCAGTGCAGTTTCCTGTGTCTCACTCTGTATCTCTCACGCCCGTCTTTCTCACTCTCTCTCTCTCTCATTGCCCCTCTCTCCCTCTCTCATCCTCTCCTACCCTCCCTATCTCTCTCTCTCTCACTCCAACTCTCTGTCGCTCTCCATCCCTCACCCTCCAGCCCCCTGTCTCTGTCGTTCTCCCTCTGTCTCACTCTATATCTCTCACATCCGTCTCTCTCTCACTCTCTCTCATTCTCACTGTCCCTCTCTCTCCCTCTGCCTCTAACCCCGTCACCATCACTCACCCCTGCTCCCTCTCTCTCCCTCTCTTCTGTCACTCTCTCTCTCTCTGTCACACTCTATCTCTCTCTCTCTTGCCGGCTCTCTCTCTCTCTCCCTCTCGCTCCTTCTCACCAGCTCTCGCTCTGACTCTCTCTCTCTCGCTGGCTCTCTCTGTGTCTTTCTCTATCACAGTCTGTCTCTCTCTCTCTCACCGGCAATCTCTCTGTGTCTCTCTCAGTTACTGTCACAGTCTATCTCTCTCTCTCTCTCTCTCTCTCTCACTGGCTCTCTCTCTGTCCCCCTCTCGCTCTCTCTCAGTGTCTCTATCTGTCTGTCTGTCTCTGTCAGACTGTATCTCTCTCTGTCTCCCTCTCACTCTCTCTCAGTCTCCCTCTCTCTCTCTCTTTCTTTCTCTCTCGCTAGCCCTCTCTCTCGCTCTCTCACCCCCTCTCTCTCTCAGTGTCTCTATCTGTCTGTCTCTCTCTGTCAGACCGTAACTCTCTCTGTCCCCCTCTCGCTCTCTGTCAGTCTCCCGCTTTCTCTCTTGCTGGCTCTCTCTCTCGCTGTCTCTCCCCACCTCTCTCAGTCTCTCTCTCTGTCTCTCTCAGTCTCTCCATTTTAAAGATGAAGAAGGTATTTCCCTCCATTTTAAATACAGAGAAGGCATCTTCCTCCATTTTAAAGTTGGAGAAGGGATCTCCCTCCATTTTTTAAAATAGAGAAGGGATTTCTCTCCATTTTAAAGACAGAGCAGGGGTCGCCCTCCATTTTAAAGACAGAGAAGGGATCTCCTTCCATTTTGAAGATGGAGAAGGGATTTCCCTCCATTTTTTAAGATGGAGAAGGGATCTCCCTCCATTTTAAAGATCCGAATGGATCTCCTTCCATTTTAAAGTTGGGAATGGATCTCGCTCCATTTTAAAGATGGAAGTAAAGATCCCTGGGATGGAATGATTCACATTCTTTCTGCTGCTGCAAAGTCTGTTTCACGGGATTTATTAACTGTTTAAGTTATTAGGTTAGGATGCCACAAGTCTCCCGTAATTCAGCTCAGTCATAACTGTCCCAATGCTATGACCAATATCAATCTTTCATCGTCAGCCTCTTCATCCTCTTTCACTCCTCTGTCTGTCTCTTTAACATTCCCTCATTCTGCATCTTCTCTTTTTCTCTCTTTCTCTCCCTCCCTCTCTCTGATTCTGTAAGAAAAATCCCCAAACACCACGCAGCCACTTTAGGTTTGTTCACAGAGGCCATTTTATGTTCCCACAGCACTGGGATGTTTATGACAGATTTAACTCCTCACGAATGGGGCATTCGTACCTTCAACTTGACAGAGGCACAGGTATCTCCTTCCATTTTAAAGATGGCGAAGGGATTTCCCTCCATTTTAAAGATGGAAAAGGGAACTCCCACCATTTTAAAGATGGAGAAGGGATCTCCCCCATGTTAAAAATGTAGAAGGGATCTCCCTCCAATATATAAACTGTAAAGGGATCTCCATCCATTTTATAGATGGTAAAGGGATCTCCCTCTATTTAAAAGATGGAGACGATATCTGCCTCCATTTTAAATATTAAGGATTGTTCTCGCTCCATTTCATCAGCTGTCTCTCTCCCAACCACTTGTAATTTTCCTCAACTTGTCTCTCTGTCTCTCTCTCTCACCCCAACCATTTAACTTTCACTAAATCACATCACTCTATGTCTCTCTCTCGCCCTCTATCTCTGTCTCTCTCTATCTCTCACACCCAATCTCACTGTCACTTTATCCCTCTCTTTCTCTCTTGCCCCATCTCTCTGCCTCTCACCCTCTCTCCATCTCTGTCTCTCACTCTATTTCTCTGTCAGTCTCTGATCTTCTCTCTATCGCCCTGTCTCTCTCACCATCACCACGTCTCTCTTTCACAATTCTCTCTGCCTCGCTCCGCCACTCTCTCTCTATCACACTCGGTCTCTCTCTCGCCCTGCCTTTCTCTTTCTTGATGAGTTTTGTCTCTATTTCTTAATCTCACGCTGTTTCTCTCTCACCATCTCTCTCTCTCTCTCCATGCATTTCTCTCTCTCTCTCCCTCTCTCTGTTTCTCCCTCCATCAGTCTCCCCCTCTCCCCACCATCCCCAGTCTCCCTTTTGAGGAAGATTTGGCTGTGAAGCTGAAGGGAAAATATTTTCAGGGTTATGGGGAAAGGGCGGACGAGTGAGATCAGGGAAACTTTCCTTGCAGAGTGACAAAAGAAGTTTGATGGGCTGAATGGCCTCCTCCGGTGTTCTAACAGTTCTGTGATATACACGCCGGTTAACTTTTCACTCTCGAATAAGCTTGAATCTTTCCTCCATTGTAGGTTCCAGCACTCCCACATCACAAGTTTGGCGATGGATCTCCTTCCATTTTAAAGATGGAGAAAGTGGCTCCCTCCATTTTAAAGATGGGAATAGATTTCCATCCATTTTAAAGATGGAGAAGCGATCTCCCTCCATTTTAAAGATGAAGAAGTGACCCCCCTCCATTTTAAATACGGGAATGGATCTCCCTCCATTTCAAAGATGGAGAAAGTGGCTCTGTCCATTTTAAAGATGGGAATGGATCTCCCTCCATTTTAAAGATGGAGAAGACATAGCCTAGTGGGGCATCAGCAAGGCTTTTGTTAAGGTCCTGCAAGGGAGACCAAAAGCGAAGGTAAGAGCCCATGTGATCCAAGGCAATTTTACACATTGGATCCAGAATTGGCTGAGTGGCAGGAAGCAGAGTGTGATGGTCAAAGGGTGTTTTGTGACTGGATTCCTGTGTCCTGTCGGGTTCCACAGGGATCAGTGTTGGGTCCCTTGCTGTGTGTAGTATGTATAAATGATTTAGACTTCAATGCAGGAGGGTTGATCAGCAAGTTCGCGGATGACACGACACTTGTTGGGGTGGTAAATAGTGAGGAGGAAAGCCTTAGATTACAGGAGGATATAGACGTGCTGGTCAGTGGTAAATGGAATTTAATCCGGATAAGTGTGAGGTGATGTACTTGGGCTGGACAAACAAGGCACAGGAATACATGATGAATGGTAGGACCCTGGGATCTAATGAGCATTAGAGGGACCTTGGTGTGCATCTCCACCGGGACAGGTAAATAAGGTGGTTAAGAAGGCATATAAGATACTTTCCTTTATTAGGCAAGACATAGAATATAGGAGCAGGGAGGTCATGCTGGAACTGTATAAAACGCTGGTTAGGCCACAGCTAGAGTATTGTGTGCAGTTCTGGAATCCACATTATAGGAAGGATGTGATTGCACTAGAGAGAGAGCAGAGGAGATATACCAGGATGTTGCCTGGGCTGGAGAATTTTACATATGAGGAGCGATTGGATAGACTTGGATTATTTTCCCGGGAGTAGAGGAGATTGAGGAAGGACATGATTGAGGTGAATAAAATTATGAGGGACACTGATAGGTTAGACAGATGATGTCTGGCCTACTTCCCTCTACATGACATAGGTTGAGCACTAAATCTCATGCAACGCTTCCTGCCTCCCCTTCTACCATGACACCTGGACCGAAAATGTGGCCACTGATTCCACGACTATCACTGGCCTCATGGCATCCAAACGTATTCCGTCCAAAACTTCCAAGCATAGTCTGCCAACCCCGGAACTCCAGCTTCCACCTCCTTCCTAAAAGTTACAAACATGAATTTCCAGCAGACCGATTGTAGCTACCTTCAAAAACAATTCCTCTGACATTTCATCCTTGTTCCATAACCGAGGTTTTCCAGCCACGGTCATTGACAGGGCCCTCAAACGTCTCCGGCCCATCTCCTGCACATCTGCCCTCATGCCTTCTCCTCCCTCCCAGAAACATGATAGGGTCCCCCTTGTCCTCACTTATCACCCCACCAGCCTCCGCATTCAAAGGATCATCCTTTGCCATTTCTGCCAACTCCAGCATGTTGCCACTACCAAACACATCTTCCCTTCACCCCCACTGCCGGCATTCCATAGGGATCGTTCCCTCCGGGACACCCTGCTCCACTCCTCCATCACCCCCACTCCTCAATCCCCACCTATGGCACCACCCCATGCCCACGCAAAAGATGTAACACCTGCCCCTTCACTTCCTCTCTCCTCACCGTCCAAGGTCCCAAACACTCCTTTCAAGTGAAGCAGCATTTCACTTGCATTTCCCCCAACTTAGTCTACTGCATTCGTTCCTCCCAATGTGGTCTCCTCTACATTGGAGAGACTATACGTAAACTGGGCGACCACTTTGCAGAACACCTGCGGTCTGTCCGCAAGAATGACCCAAACCTCCCTGTCGCTTGCCATTTTAACACTCCACCCTGCTCTCTTGCCCACATGTCTGTCCTTGGCTTGCTGCATTGTTCCAGTGAAGCCCAAAGCAAACTGAAGGAGCAGCACCTCATCTTCCGACTAGGCACTTTACAGCATTCCAGACTGAATATTGAATTCAACAACTTTCGGTCTTGAACTCCCTCCTCCATCCCCACCCCCATTCTGTTGCTTCCCCCTTCCTTTTGTTTTTTTTTTCCAATAAATTCTATAGATTTTTCTTTTCTTACCTATTTCCATTATTTTTAAATTTTTATGCTCCCCCCACCCCCACTAGAGCTGTACCTTGAGTGCCCTACCATCCATTCTTAATTACCACATTCGTTTAGATAATATCACCAACTTCAACACCTCTGTGTTCTTTTGTTATGTTGTCTGTGACATCTTTTGATGATCTGCTTCTTTCACTGCTTGCTTGTCCCTACAACCACACCAACCGCTTCCACTTCTCTCCCCCCACCCAACACGCCCCACACCCCTCCTAAACACACACAACTTAAACCAGCTGATATTTCAAGCCTTCCTTGGATTCACCTAGTTCTGCTGAAGGATCATGAGGACTTGAAACGTCAACCCTTTTCTTCTCCACCGATGCTGCCAGACCTGCTGAGTTTTTCAAGGTAATTCTGTTTTTGTTTTCAATTTCCAGCATCTGCAGGTTTTTGTTTTTATCTCTGTGTTTAATTGACTGCCACTGCTCTTCAAGAAATGCCTATCTTGAAGAAGTTCTGTTCGTCTCTGCGACAAGATTTCCGTATCTGTCTTTTGCTTTGCTCACTTTCATTGCTTTCCATTTCTCTCCTGGTGTTTGACAAGGTGTTTACTAAAACCTGCTTTCACAGCCATATCTCCTTTCTCAGTGACTGTCTCCGTCTCCGACTTACCCCACGTGGATTTCAACTGAAATTCCACCCCTCATGTTTCGAACCCACCCAGGATTATAGATAGCTCCGGGGCATAACACGTTTCTCAGACTGCTGTTCCCATCACATTCTGAGATCCACACTCCGTGTCACACACCACCATATGAACACACTCGAACTCTCCCTCCAACAGCACGCTGCACCCCTTTTCAAAGCTGCGCGTGTCCCCAGTTTCATTTTATTCTTCATCTCATCCGACGACTCAACAATATACTTTATCTCTTTCTCTCAAGTGATAAGGAAAGCATGCTCCAACAACTCATCGACACCAACACACATCTAGGACCCTCCACCCCTGCCTGTCCCTCTGTCCCCAAACCATCTTCAAATCCCAGACCCAGCCGTGTATTCACTATACCCCCTGACCTTCCCCTCTCTGATGCTGATCATTCAGTGCTCAGCAAAGCGCTTAGTTTCATACCCTTACACCCTCACCTCAATGAATTTCGGGCTCGGCACGATGCTGAACTCTTCTTCTGCCGTCTTCGTCTCCGGGCTCACTTCCTTGGGCAGGAGTCCTCTCCCCGTTCAATGGATCCTTTTACCCATCTCCAATATTCTCCCTCCACCAGGACCCCTCCCTCTGGATTCTTACCTTCTCTTGATCTTTTCATTGAGAACTGTCAGCGCGACATTAGTCGTCTCAATTTCTCTGCTCCTCTCACCCATTCTAATCTGTCTCTCTGAACTTACTGCACTCCATTCTGTCAAGTTCAACCCTGACATTGTCATCAAACTCGCTAACAAGGGTGGTGCAGTTGTTGTCTGGCACACTCACCTCTACCTCGTGGAGGCTGAGCGTCAACTCACAGACACTTCCTCCTACCTCCCCCTAGACCATGAACCAACCGCTGACCATCACACCATTGTTTCCAGGTCTGTCACTGACCTCATCTCCTCTGGAGATCTTCCTCCCACAGCTTCCAACCTGATAGTCGCCCAACCTTGGAAGGCCCGCTTCTATCTCCTACCCAAAATCCACAAACAGTACTGTTTTGGTAGACCGATCGTGTCAGCTTGCTCCTGCCCCACAGAACGTTTTTCTCATCATCTTGACGCCCTTCTCTCTCCCCTTGTCCAGTTCCTTCCCACCTACATCCGTGATTCCTCTGACACCTTACGTCACATCAACAATTTCCAGTTCCCTGGCCCCTTCCGCTTACTCTTCACCTTTGACATCCAATGCCTCTACACCTCCATCCCCCACCAGGATGGTCTGAGTGCCCTTAGCCTCTTCCTCGAACAGAGGCCCGATCAATCCCCATCCACCACCACTCTCTTCAGGCTGGCAGAACTTGTTCTCACACTGAACAGTTTTTCCTTCAACTCCTCTCAATTCCTCCAAATAAAAGGTGTGGCTATGGGTACCCGCATGGGCCCCAGCTATGCCTGTTTCTTTATGGGGTATGTGGACCATTCCTTGTTCCAGTCCCACTCCGGCCCCCTTCCACAACTCTTTCTCTGGTACATCGATGATTACTTCGGTGCTGTTCATGCTCTCGTCGGGACTTTGAAAAATTTATTAATTTTGCTTCCAATCTCCACCCCTCCATCATTTTCACGTGGTCCATCTTTGACACTTCCCTTCCCTTCCTTGACATCTGTGTCTCAATTTCTGGTGATAGACTGTCCACCAATATCCATTACAAGCTACCGACTCCCACAGCTACCTCGACTACAGCTCCTCACACCCCGCTTCCTGTAAGGACTCCATCCCATTCTCTCAGTTCCTTCACCTCCGTTGCATCTGTTCCGATGATCCTACATTCAAAAACAGTTCCTCTGACATGTCCTCCTTCTTCCTTAACCGAGGTTTTCCCACCCACGGTCGTTGACAGGCCCCTAAACCGTGACCAGCTCATCTCCTGTACATCCGCCCTCATGCCTTCTCCTCCTTCCCAGCAACATGATAGGGACCCCCTTGTCCTCACTTATCACCCCACCAGCCTCCGCATTCAAAGAATCATCCTCCACCATTTCCGCCAACTCCGGCATGATGACACTACCAAACACATCTTCCCTTCACCCCCCACTGTCGGCATTCCATAGGGCTCGTTCCATCCAGGACATCCTGGTCTACTCCTTCATCACCCCTGCTCCTGAAACCCCACCTATGGCACTACCCCATGCCCACGCAAAAGATGTAACACCTGACCCTTCACTTCCTCTCTCCTCACCGTCCAAGGGCCCAAACACTCCTTTCAAGTGAAGCAGCATTTCACTTGCATTTCCCCCAACTTAGTCTACTGTATTTGGCACCTTCGACGCAGCTTTCCTTTTGTTCACTGGATCGTTGAACAGCTCACACGTAACAGGTGTCTCTTGCCTTTGTGTCCATTTACCCAAGGCTGCCTTTTCGTAATACACATAATACACTACCTTCAATCCAATCATGATTTTTCAAACGCCATTGGAAGAACGCTGTGAGCTCAGTACAGCAAAACTTGTAAATTGCAGTCAGTTGTATGAACACAGATGTCCTGACATCAAAGCTTCTAGGCTAAATAAATAAGTTCCCATGAACAAAAGTGAGTTCAATGGCAAAGATAAATCCGAAAGTCAGCGGGAAACTTTGAAATGCCTGCTGGAAATCCCAATTGAATTTTAAAAAAATAAGTATTTGCTCTAGAAAAAAGAAAATGTTGCATAATATTCAAACTAATGATCCGTGTCTTTAGAAGCAGAGTTTTCTTCCAAATGACATTACATGTGAAAGATCAGAAATTCAAAATTGGTTCGAGGGATAAAAATACCAGAATGATTATTATCGATGCGTACAAGCCAAGAGAGAGCTATCGAATTATTTTAACACAATTTACAATTTTTGCCTTAATTTCATGTTGTAACATTTTAATCGCTTAGAAACTAAAGCAGTGCTGCTAAAGGATAAGGACTATCAATGAATCGTGTCGCCTTAAGGTGGGGATTACAACGCCAGTTTGACAGAGACGAAAACTCACGTATTTCAGATGTTCTACAGCTTATTCGACCAGAAGCTGTATTTCCCTCATCATTCAAATTTACGGGCGTGATGATATGTCCAACCAAGCTCACATAGCATTTGAAGAAATATTAGACTTTAGAATTAGAATGGTTGTGACATTCCAATTATTAAATAATACATAAGAATATAAGAAATATTAGCAGGAGTCGGCCAAATGGTATCTTGAAACTTCCTCACTATGCAAATCGATCATTGTTGACATAGTGCGGCCTGAAATGCACTTCTGTGCACATGTGTCTTCTCCAACGTTCAATAATTTTATTGATGAAGTTCCACTGCCCGCTGCCGGAGAGAATTTCAAACACTAACAATCTTCTGGGTGAAGGAAAAAAATGCTCCTCCCCTCTGACTTAAATGGGGATCTCCATGATGTTATTTTTAAGAGTGCCCCTCACCCTATATATTCACTGGCATCGGCCATGACAATTCCATTCGGAAACTTATACCCGAACAACAAAATGAGCTATTATCCTTCTAAACTTCAAAATCTTCTACAAAACAAGTCCAAGACTTGCACAAAAAACACCCACTTCATCCCAGTAATCAGTGCCCTGATTCCTGCCTGAACTAACTCCAATGTACTTAAGTCGCTCTTTAAGTAAGGTGACTAAAACTGCATACTATACTCTAGGTGTGGTCTAACCGATATTGTGTACTATTATAGCTAGAGTTTTTTTTTATGCTTCCTCATGCTTGCAATCAAGAGCAACACTCCCTTTACCTTGTGAGCTTGCTGTACACACACACTGACTTTCTGTCATACGTGCTCTTCAATAACAAGATTCCTCTTTATCGTTGCATCCTACAGTCTCTCTCCATTAAAATGAAAAAAATCTGATTTTATATTCTCCCCTCCGGTGGAGAACCTCATATCTTCCCAAATTATGCTCCTTGTTTCAAATGTTGGCCACCCACTAAACCTATATATCAATTTCCATACTTTTTGCATTCACCTCTGTACTTGCTTCCCTCCCCATCTTAATATTGTTCACAAATTGTGTTACAATTCAGCCTGTTGCTTCGCAGAAGGCACGAATACAGAATGTAAGAAGCTAAGGCCCCATAAGTGATTTTTTTCCACTTGTGAGAGTAGACTTGTGGAGTTATACAAGTCGGGAGTCTTTTTTGAAGGGAGTGACTGCAATGGTCTATTGCTTCAGTCGTAAGATAATGGAGCTATCCGAGCTCAGTGTTTGCTGTTTTTTCTTTTGTTTGTAAATGATTCATTATTAATAACATGTAACAGTTTGCAGGGTGCAATCTATCTCTTGTAACTCCCAGGCCCGTTTAATTCTGTGCTTTATAACCCAATTGGAAATCAATATTGCTTTTCTGAATGATACTCAAGCCATTCCTGAAGCAAAACTTTCCACTTTACATACAAATCTAAATTGAGGACCGTCTTACTTGTAATAGAGCAATTTGTAAGAAGCCAACTAGCATAAGATGAATAATTTAGTAACCACAAACTGAGCTGCCCGTAAAATCATCACTCACTTTATGGAATCACAGGCTGACAGGGACAGCGCATCAGAACATATACAGGAACTGCTCCTCACTTATGTTGAGATACAAGTAAGCAAAGCATTATTTTTTGAAGCAGCTGAAAAAATGTTATTCCCTGCGTTTTCTATCTAATAGATGCTCTCACTGGAAGCAGCGTTTCCTTTGTTGCTCTATATCATTAATTTATAAAGATATTTAGAATATTCCACAAGGCCTGACGTCCACTAGGGCACATAGCTCAGACCTGCGTTTAGCACCGATACTTCACTGACGCTTCCATCTGCATTGGCTTTTTTAGTGGATTATCTCGATCAGCATTCCACTCTCTGTACTCATTTAAGGGAATTATATCCCACTGGCTGTGTCCCTGTCATTATTTGCAGTAACGGAGAAATGGTTTGGGAAGATTTTCACTGTTATTCATTGCTCAAATTATATTTCTGTTTTACCCTGTTTGAGTGTAAATTGCGAGCAGATACTGCTGCTCCTGTTTCCCACACGGCTAAAGACTGACACGCTCAGATATTCGGACAGCCGTATAACCACCACATCTACATAAAACATAACAATCATAGTAACTGTGGTAAGTTCCATGAACACGTAGGATGAACATTCAGCGTGTGTACAGAAAGCTCAGAAGGTAAAGGGAATGGTGCTCTTCATTGCAAGGATGACGAAGAATAAAACAAATTACCAGTTACAGCTGATCTAATAATTGAAGCGAGACTGAATGATAAATAAGCAAACAAAACCGATTGATTAGTAATTTAAACTAGAGTTTTATAATGATGGGGAAATATCAACTAACACATGATTCATAGTCTCTTGAGAAGGCAAGGATGGAACAGGAAGGGATACGAACATTGTGTACAGGTCTCCGTCTAACCTATTATGCAAAAATACCAATTGTAGCAGGAGCAAATGGAGAGTAAAAGTGGGAAATTATTGGATTATAGTGAGTTTAGTGGAATAGACTTTAACTAATAACAAGGAACTTCAAGGATCATTGTAACTGTTTGGGTGGCACAAGAGAATTTGAAGGATTGAAATAAAAATTGAAACATTAAATGGCATCTTGGTAAACACTTATACATGTGTTTACGTGTTTTTTTTTAAGACTCCAGAAATTATATTGTCAGACAAAATATATAAACGATGCAAATCAAATGACAAATCCACGCTGAATAACTGCGTAGTGTCAAAGTTAAATTAAGTCGTACACACTAAGCACATCGAAAGCTAGTGTTAGGAGGGCAGAAGAGGACGACCAGGAAGAGCATGAACACTGCTAGAAGCGTTGGAAAGCTGTACAGAAATCCATGAAATGAAGTTATCAAGTAACACATAACAAAGTAGCTAAATATTCTAACAGTACATTGACACAAAAGAGAATAAAAAATAAACAGCAGGAGAATTTGGACACTAACCAATGCACAGGGTGTAAGAAAATGTGAACAGGGAGGCAAAGGCAGATCTTTTAGCAAATTACATTGCTTAAGAGTTCCTTTGAAGTGGAATAAGGTGCACTTGCGACTGGAAGGCTGGATTCAAAATTATCTAGAATCACATAAGAATGAAGTCGAGCAAAATGTAACCAAGACAATGAAGCTGAGGTGATCAGGCCCAATCTCTGAGGAACGGTCTTACGCACTTGAAACGTTATCTTGGTTTGTCTCTCTGCACAGATGCAGCAAGACCTGCTGAGATTTTCCACAATGTCCTTGTTTTATTTTTAATGCTAAACTTTCTCTGTCCTGCAAGCTGGGAAAATATGAAGTGAATATGCACTTAAGGTGAATGGTTCAGTAAGTCCCTTGTGACTAGGAAACTGAAACAACCCCATCAAGGCAAGGCACAGTCCGATATTTACCAGCCGTCTGCTCTCACCACACCTAAAGAACAACAATGATCCATTGTTTCGTGACCTCATAAACAGTGGTAGGTTGACAGATAAAACGTGATGCCTGATGGCCCCGTGTTATCACTGGGATTCAGTAAAAGTCTCTGTTTGATCGCAGATCCGCTTCCGGGATATTATGATGATTTCAGGATGGAATCACTGAATGCCAGATCGGTTAATTGCTGCTGGAATATGGCCCTTGTGATCTCCTAACAGTGCCAGTTGACGGTGATGATCTTCCCACTCTCAGTGAGTTGAATTGCTGACAGTCACGCAGTGATCCCTCCTCTGTACCCTGGCGCTGTTAGGAATTCTATTCCAATCCCCCTTCAAATGTATGTACAAAGAAATCTGCTAAGAAAAATCAACTATACCCGAGCTTCTCCGTCAAAAAGTTGTGTGAAGATTGCTAGGGAAGATTATTTTTAATGTCAAGAGATTGCAAGAAAAATTTGGCTTTGAATGAAACTCATGTCTTTGACATAGTTGGGATGTTACATATTGAAGTTGCAGAAAATCTAAAAAGCAACTACAATGTTCAAGAAACATTGACTACCTGAGGCAAAATAAGTAGATTTGCACTCATTTAAAGGAGGTCTAAATTTGTGCTGCTTCACTGGGTCACTAAGTCCCTGGAGAGGGAACAAATGTCCTCCTTTGTTTCTCCCAGAGTCTTGAGCTGCCGTAATTAATGCTGCTTGCTGTGAAGACAGCGAACAATTCAATGTTCCTTCTCCCCTTTGCCACTATCAATAAATTATTAGCCCTTAACACGAACATTAACATTCCATTTGTTCTTTTGTTCACGACATCAAGATTAGTCTCTCCTCTGCAGTCACCTGTTGCTGGCCTTCTATCCAGCTTGATCTGCGCCACAAGCAATGAACAATATCCATTTCATGAAATTTCTTCTTCGCTTTAGCTCTGAAGAAAAGTGAATCAAATTCGAATCATGGATGCCCAATATCCCTACACGTCTATTCCCACCAGTATGGCCTGAGGCTTCCCCACTTCTTACTTGACCAGGGGCCCGGGCAATCAGCCATCCATCACCAAACCCCGTCTGTTGTTCTCCCAAACATAAATTTCTGCTTTACCTTGCCTAACTTACTTGATTTAAAATGTGAGGCTATGGGTTGCCGCATGTACCCAGTTATCCCTGACTCTTCAAGTGTGCAGTGGAGCATCCATTGTTCCATTCATACTCACTCAACTCTTTTTATTCGGTACATCGATTACTGTACCGGTGCAGCTTCTTGCTCTCGTCCAAATCTGAGGGATAAAAAACAATTTTGCTTCCAATTTCCACCCTGCTATGCCCTTAAACAGCTCCATCTCCAGCAGTTCCTCTTCCTTCCTTAACCTCTCTCTCGTCATTTATTGAATAGCGCGCACATCACTTTTCATAATAAGCCTAGTGACTATCACAGACACCTCGACCCATGCTCCTCCACAACATGCTTCCTGTGATGCCTCCATCCCATTCTCCCAGTTCCCTCAGCGACTTCACATCTGTTACAATGATGCTACTTTCCAAATAGTCACTTTGGGCATGTGTCCCTTCTTACATAACCGAGCATCCTCACACCCTGTTGCTGACAAGACCCTCAAGTGTGTCCTACCCACTTCCCGCGCCTCTGCCCGCACATGCCCCCTCCCTTCGAGGACCATGATATTGCCCCTATGCCCCCAAGTTTCAACAAAGCCATCTCCAGATTCGAAGAATAATCTTGTGCCATTTTTGCCAACTCCACCAAGACACCACCACAAAACAGAACTTCCAGTCGTCCCATCAGTCAGCATTCCGTCGGAACCATTCCCTCTGGGCTACCTCGACAACTTCTCTATCACCCCCAAACTTTCATGCCGCTCCCATGGCACCTTCCCACGTAATTACAGAAGTTGCAACTCCTGATCCTTTCCCTCATCCCTCCTCACCGTCCAATGGCTCAAACAGCTCTTTCAAGTGAAGCAGTGCTTCACTTGCACCACCTTCAAATCGGTCTACTAAAGTCACTGCACCTACCGAGGTCTCCGCGACATTGGACAGATTAAAGGCTGACGAGAAGACAGCTTTGCAGGACACCCTCAGTTTGTCCACAAGCATGACCCAATCCTCCCTGTCGCTTTTCATTTCAACACAACGCATGTCAATTCTTGGGCAGCTGCAATATTTCAGTGAACCCCAACACAAACTGGAGGAACAAGGTCTCATCTTCTCTTTAGGCATCTTTCAGCCTTCACACTTAACATTCCATTCAACAACTTCAATTTTTTAACTCTTTTCTCTATCCAAACTCGCTTTTCAATCACACTTTTCTTCATTCACTCTTATTTCATCAACTTATATTGCAGTAATTTTTACATCGTTTTTACCTTATTAATCGGCTCCTCGATCCTATTTCTATTATTATTTTTCCCCACCACTGTCGCCCTCACCAATCCCACCCCTTAAATTGCTAGCTGTTACTTCTACCATGTTTTCGATCACACAATCCTACTATTGTTCTGCGATCATCACTTTCTGCTTTCTTACATATATGCGACAATCATGGCGGTTTTTAGCCCATACCACTACCATCAACTATCCTTGTTTCATTGAATCATTATTACATCTTTGGCAATCTCTCCTTTTACATCACCGATCACAGTTTTTTTTTTCACCATCTTCACCTGCTCCTCTTCCCTTAAACAGTATAAACCTCATAAAAAAAAAAAAAATCTTCAGCTCCCTAGAAGGGTCGTATGGACTCGTCATGAGTTTCTCTCTGCACAAATGCTCCTGGACCTGCTAAATTTTCCCAGCATTTTCTGTTTCTGCTTCAGTTTACAGCAACCCATATTAACGGAAACTGCTGGTTAATTTTCTACAAGGACTATTGGTCACACACTGACAATTTTGAATTCAATATGATGCCGTAAACAAGAGTTTCAATATCTACCAATATGAAAGTTTTTTTCTCATAAATTTCAAATTCCAGGAAATAAACGCAAAAAGAATAATCATTACAGACTGGCAGGGGCAAAGAATAAAATCAAAAATTAGAATATTTTTCATTGCCTGAAGTTGTTAAATTCAATTCTGACTCCAAGAGGCATTATTATACCTAATTGGAAGCTAAGATGTTGTTCTTCCAGCCTGCATTGACCTTCATTGAAACATCACAACAGACTGAGGAAGAAATGAGCATGAGAGCAATATGGGGAATGGAAATAGCAAGTCATAGGAAGATCGGGATCATGCCTGACACAGATCATTTTATTTACCGCAAGACCAGCAAGTCTGCTTTCGGTCTCCCCAGTGTAGACGAGACTGCGCTGTGAGCAGCGAATACATGAGAGTACATTGAACAAAGTGCATGTGAATCGCTGTTCGACCTGGACGGATTGGTTGAGGCTTTCAAGGTGAAGGGGAAGGAAGTAAAGTTGCATTCAGTACAGCTCCTTCCATTGAACGTGAGAGTGCCCTTGGAAACGCAATAAGGTGTTGGATTGCACCAAGGAGTCACAGAGAGTGCTATTCCTTTAGAGTGTTGACAGGCTAGGGAGGAGTCCATGTGTTTGCTGCTGGCATAATGATAAAATTCTTGGAAGTGGCGTTGGTTGCTGGGGTTTAAGAATGAATTCCAGGGAACCATGTCCTAGTATCAGGAAGAATGTGTGCAGAATAGCTGGATACGCGGACACTGTCCAGAGGGAAAAGAGTGGGGTTTACTTGGCTGGGGAAGAAGGGAAACTTTTCAGGATGTTAATTGTGAAATGTAGCTTCATCAGATATGTGGGACGTGAGAAATGTGGGAATAAAAGAGAGTCCTTACTGAAGGAATTATGTGAAGTGTTATACCGAGACAACTGTGGAAATCGGTGGATTTGTAAAGAATATTCGTCGACAGCATATAGTCAGCTATTGAGACAGGGAAGTCACGGAATGCAGGTATTGGAGGTGGATGATGTGATGGTGAGAAAGGGATGTCATTGGGAGCAAAATTGATTAATGATATGTTTACAGACATTCAGGAGAAAGCAAGAAGTGGCACGAAAACAGCCCTTGCTGTTCCAGAAAAAAAAAGAAATAATCCTGGTATTGGGTCGGAATTCATTCAGGAACGTCCAACATGACCACTCCCCAAAAAAGGCAGTTGTAACTGGGGTCCATGCTGGCAGCAAAGCCCACACCGACGTTAGTGCAACTGTGACGAGAGAAAAAAACGTTTTTTTCACGCAGTGCGTAATTGGGGTTTGAAATGCCAAGCCTGGAATTGTGGTGGAGGCAGTTTCTATAGCGGAATTTAAACTACGAATGGGTGATTATCAAAATGGAAACAATGTGCAGGGTTAGAAAGAAAAGGCAGGAGATTGACACGAAGGTAAAATGTCCAGAGAGCCGGTGTAGACACAATGGGGCCGTCCATGTACTCCTTTACAGTTGGTTGGTTCTTTGATTCTTATTTTGCGGAAAAAAATAAAAACAACTTAATGTTTGTTTCCTCAATGGCAGAACGATTTCAGCCAGGCTGACGTGGGGGTTTGTGGATGTGGACTGTTCGGGCCTCTTTTGGTAGAAGAAAATTAGAGCCCTTAATACGTCAATGTTGAGGAGGGTTGTTTAGAGGGATTGGATGTACATAGTGAAGAGTAGCAATTAGGGCCAGGTAACTGGTAAATGTTGAGGTCATGTAGGGCATCTGAATAATCACAAATATAGTTAGGGATTTTATGCACAGTGGGGAGAAAAAATAGAGACAAATATGAAGGAATAACTTCATCGCAGTAGGCTCTGCTGGAGACAATGGGTTAAAAAAGCTAGTGCTTTTTGGGACTTTATATAAAGTAGGTACAAGTGGGCTGCAGAGCTGGGGCATCAAGAGGCCGGAGGGATCAGAGGGATGTTCTCCTTTGGAGTTGAGGTCGGTAGCAGGCTTGAAAACAATGGTTTGATGTTTGTTGGTGGGATTTTGGTCCAAATGGGGTGAAGAAGAAGTATCTGAGTTTTGGTGCACAGATTCCGGAAGGGAGAGGACTGTGTGCCAGGCAACATGCGCATCAAATTGAGTGTGTCAACTTCGCTTTTTTGTACATTATGTTAATGTAAATGACTGAACACACAGTCACACAAAACTACATGTTTATGAAGGCTGTGATTCTGAGCCAAGCTCATAGGAAAAGCAAAAATAATTTAACTGCCGATGTGACTCTACTTAGACACTCGGCCATAAACTGGAATATTGACTTATAAACTGACATTGTGATGATAAAGTAACCAGAAAGATAGAAAATAAGTAACCACCCCCAAAATGACAAAGGGTCCTCAATCCTGAGCAATAAGAAAACTCTGTTTTTTGCAAAAGAAACAAAAACTAAGAGATTACCCATGTCCTAAATTAATCGAAGAGCCAGAAATTGTCGCCCTGCTGTATACAATGTCCCAATGATTAGAACATAATCCATTGAATTTAAATGTTCGATCATCTTCAAACTAGCACTGAGATATTATGTACCCAACTATCTTAAAACTAATTTGCTACCCATATACTGCCTCACTCTTCCAAAAGTACAAGCTCCCACCAACAAACCCTCGACAACCAATAAAATAACGTTAATTTCGCGCTGTCGAAAAACTGCCACTCTCGTCCTAGCAACGGAAAAAAAGTATATAAAGTCACATTCTGATTTGTTGAAATAGAACATGAATCACCACTGATAACATCAAGCTATACTGACACAAGTCCCATACTGGGACAATGCAATATGTACCATTGATCTGACGGAACATCGGTTGACTGATAATGTGCCAGTTAACTTATTGAGTGCCATAAATCTATGGGCAATGGCAGACTGAGACAAAAAGACAAATTGACTCATATATATCTACCCGTACCACCATCAATGTACTGAAGTGTGTACTCATGTCATACTTAATAAAAACTGTAAGGCAATGCGCTATCTATTAAGTGAACTATTCAAATAAAGCGCATAATCACTAGTTAAAAACGTCTTTATTATTATATGAATCATCCAGCTCATTAAAAACACAGGCACAATAATATGATAAGTACAATGAGAGCTGATAATGAACTATCAATAATGAAGTAAATCAACCATTTGGATTAATGTGAACCCATTAACTTTGACGGCATCCTGATTAAATCTGACTCATCTTCTGAAGGCTGACTGGCATCAGTCAGCTGGATATATGAATGTCCGACATCAGCAATTGGAATCAACCACCAATTGAAAAAAAAACAAGCGGTAAACTGTGTGAACACAGGCAAGGTCGTGGCACGGCCTTCGCTGGAAGGCCGGGGATGAAGGTGGGCCAAATTAAAGCCGGTTTGAACATTAGGCAGAAGCATTCCGTGGCCTTCGAATGAAGGTTCGGGATTGTTTGGGACTATTGAAAATGTTTCGAATATTAGCTTAATTCATTTCTTGGCTTCAAAGTTTGGCTCGGGACGATTAGGGACCAACAAATAAAATTTCCATTGTCGGCAGAGTCCATACTTGTTCCACTGAACACCTACTTTGACTCTGTCTGTGCTGGAGAGTAGATTAATGCTAACGTGTGATTAAGAGAGAGACATTGGCGAAATTGAATTTGAAACACATTCACATATTGGATATGGGTAAACGCCAGGCACTAATCAAAGCAGCAAAACCAATTTGCCGAAATTCCGCCAGGGGGACAGAAAGATAGGAGCGATACTGATGATTTTACATGAAGCAGCAGTCCAGTACTACTCCAAAGGTGTCTGTGTTAGGGGAACTTTCTTATATTTAGGCATTACTGGCATCATCAGAAGTGAAACATTAAATGCTTCAGCATTGTATATAAGCAGTGATCAAGCAAGCCAGCAGATAACAAATAAAGTATTGCATTGGGGTTTTCGAAGTGATACATTTTAAGGTAAATTGACAGTTGGCAAAATGTAATTCATATAAAGGGAGAAATGCAAATACCATATCAATATAAGGATATCTTGCTGATTCAACATCCATAAATTGACTCGAAGCACAAGACTGTTAAAAAAAAACAAGCACGTGATACAATAATTCTATCGCACCCGCCACAACAATCAGCTCAATGTCCAAATCTGCAATTTTCTGAGTACCAAACAAGTAATTTAGAATTCATCACTTAACCAAGTTACCACAACTCATCAGCTCACTCCTCGCAATGAATACAAATGAATAAAATGTAGAAAAGCTACCCTGTGCTCTGAAACTGACCAAGCATTTCAGATTTCCTCCAGTATATATCACTTTCCATATTGTCTAGCCATCCTTGGGAATTTAAACTGATAGACTATCCAACAGCCAAGAACCATTAAAAACATTCAGGACACAAACAAAAGAGGCTTACTCGTTATCCGAGGAAATCTTTATCCCTCATCAAAATCTTATCTGTAAAGTGATGCCCCTGGTCTGCTCTGGGGAGCTTGGCTACACCGAAGCATTTTTTTTTAATAATCCCAGATCGCCAGTAGTTTGAGGACGGTGTTGTTGAGGATGTGGTGGCATTTGGGTTTTTTTTTTAGGGGGGTGGGGGACGGTGGTAAATGCCGACATGCTGGCTGCAGATGTTCACAGCCTGAGCAATGGCAATAGTCAGTTAAACCCGCCAAGGTAGACGTTTTGTTTGTAGCACACATCAGAATGTCTCGACAGTTTACCGACATCATATTTCCTGACCAACAATCAATAGCACTGCTTAGAATATTTGCAGGCGACATTCTGTCATTTTTTTTTCCCCTTGGATTTGTGCTGATATCCCGATATACAGCCCCGATTCAGTGGCCTGGATATTTTCAATATCCAAAAACTTTATGTCAATATTATAAGGGAGCAGCGACAAAGCTCCTGGTGCAGACATCACCACAACGCCAGGTGCTTCCTGTCAGTTCTGCACAACAGCAAAACATACAGCGAATATGTTTTTTCTGCATATTACGAGCTGCTTTGTGACACACAAACATCTTCAATACTAATTACTCATATTGAAAAGAAAACACATTTCATGTTGGAACAAATATCCCTGTGTTCTCTACTTCTCCCCAAGACTAACGCTGAATGGTGGAAACACAATTATTCAAGTGATTGGCAATATTTCCCGAAGAAGTTGCACGTACATTTCGGCAGCATATAGAGAATGATTTAGGAGCGGCACAGTTCCGATTGGGTAAATGGGGTAAAGCGCCCAAGTGATAATGTTGATCTCTACACATCTGTTATTGGTGATAATGGTAACCAAGCAACTGCCCTTTAAATGAAGCATTTTCTTAAAGTGTGACAACAATGGGCACCAATAAATTAGAAGACAAGGAGATGCAGCCGGTATTTAGATTTAAGGTTCTTTCATCTCAATAGTTAGCTAAATCGCTAAGTTTAGCTGCATGAATTTTAAATGTATTGACCATCATTTTATATGGAATGTCCGTCAAATTCTCCTCCACAACTTTGAAGAAAATAAATTCGTTAATGGGCCTGCAGACAATCAAATGAAATATATAAGTAGTAGCCACAAAAAAAACTCCAGTGCAAACACACAGCGTCATCAATATACGCAGAGTTATTTATCTGCGAAGCATTTAAACTGGTTCCTTCAGCCTTGCATCTTAGAAAGAGAAGTTGTAAATAGATATTTGCGTTGATTGTGTCTGTCTCTTTCTTATGGTGAAAAGGCCTCTCGACAAAATGTACCAGTGTGTCAAGTATTTTTAAATGTTTAATACGTTTAATGCATTTATGAACTTACGGTTCAATGTGCTGCAGTCTGTTTGATTTTGGCAGCGGTAAACCACACGGTCCCCAGCTCAAACACAGATTATAATCAGGACGCAGAAAATACATCGCACTACGTTTACAAATTAAAACTTTGCAGCTTTCAAACAAACCGAATATGGTAACTCATTTCCTTTCCTTCCTCACAGGAAAAGGTGAGTGATGGGTCCTCGGCTCATTTTCTCCATGAATGGGCAGGTTCATTCTCATTGGTTTGTTCGCAGGCGGCAGTATAGAGTTATCACATGATAACATCTATCGGTTATTTGGAAGGAAGAGTCACCCGTGTACAAAAGTTTTCAAATATTTAATTGCCGACTCAGCCGGGTTTTCGGAAAGTGTTCGAAGGAGAGCTCGGCAGCTGTGCACAGCATTCGGTTCATTCGCAATTCCCATCGCAGGAACCCGCTGCCGGGACGATGCTGCGGTCCTTTCTGACTGTAACTGCACTGCAGCTTCTAAACTGTGAGTGATTACAAATTGATGTCATCCTGTTCTATATTGAAGCTTCCACTATTATTAAACAATGAATCTTATCAATACACATGTTGATATTTACTGCTTATATTATTGAGATGGTTGGGAAGGCAATTTCAGGATTTGTTTTCAATATTAACAATTTTCCCTATTGTGTAGTGGGATATTGATGCATAATAATACGCAGAGCGAAGGAAGCTCGCTATCTGAAATGCTGGAGAATGCAGAAACCCTCATCACATTTAAAACATGTTCGTTTGCGCATTTAAATTATGGTAGCGCAGAAACCAAGGGGCCAAAACCGTAAAGTGGGGCAAGGCGATGACCGATTGTTCGACCCGCGAAGATCCCTGTTCTCTATCGGAGTTCACCTGAGGTCCCTTTACCGGCTGGCTAGTTCGGAGTTAAAAAACATTCCTAACTGAGAAAGTTGTACAAATGTAAAGCAGATGGCTTTCCCGAGATATAGTGTTCCAGTATGGGCTTTATTTATGGAAAAGGGACGATATAAATTTATTTCTGCCCTTCATTATTGTCGTATGAATTGAAGATTGAAGTGTCGAATTATTGCTGACATTTCAACCAATGAATATTTTAGGCAATTCAAGTGATTTCAAAATCGATCATTTTGAATCGTATTTGAAAGGTGTTTCTCCTGATTGGTGGTTGTTTTAAATGTCCATTTGACATTTACCTCAGGCTGACTTAAATCTGAAATAGAACATAAATAACATAGCATATGCATTTATTGAGTCCCCTGCGTCTATTCGTTACGCACAGCGCATGAAGAATTACACTCTGATCGGACAATATCACCTAAGCTGGTACGACGTACAGAGCCATCAATGTTAAAATAATACGCAGCGGAGTCTTGGTTTACGCCATTTTAATGAGTATGAAACTGCACCTCCTAACGTGTGAGCCACCCCAACACATTAATGTCAGGGGTAATTCTAGTCGATGTCCCGTCTGAATTATGTGTGATAAAGAGGCAAACACTAAAGCATCTATAACAGTTGGTTCAGCCTTGGAGTGATTTGCAAGTTCGATAAATAGTGTAAAGTGATATAAGATTAAGGAGCACAATTAATATGCTAATGTCTTCTATAGGTGATTAAGTGCATTCTCCAAAGATATTGTTACTGCAACCCCTTTAACTCGTGGAAAATGGCATTTATCAATGATCCTAACTAATTTGTCAGTACATCCTTCCAAGTTATGACCACATTGTAAAAAGTTTAAAATTCGCATTTAATTGTTTATTTTGAAGGGTTATGTCAAAAGTAGGTTGGTTCAAATTCATTCCATATTCTATTTTTTTTCACGGACCCATGTGGTGTTTAATGAGGTATCGAGTCTTGTGCCTTTATTTCCTTGCACCTGCCTGATTTTTTGTTCACTTTTATGTCGATGCTTTGTTGCAGCATTTTTTGTTGATTCCAGTTTGTCTCTTCGGTTATAATTATAAATCCCTAATTAGCGACAGTAAATGCTGCTTTACTGAAATGGAAAATCGCTGCACCCTTGTCAAGTAAACGGTAAAAGGCATATAGTTCTCTAAATCAGTTTCCATTATTTAAAAATAAATCAATGACTCTATATGCCAGATATTGTAATTTTTTGAGGAACATGTCTTTTAAATCAAAGGACTGCTGGAGGCTTGTTTTAGATATTGCTCCAGAAATTATCTTCACATATCCAGGACTAAACAAAATGTTTTGTCGAAAACTGGATTAGTTTTCCCTAAATGCTTGAATAGTTAGGGTTGTGGAGGTGAATTATGAAGAGTGAATTTAATTGTGATGAAATCTGAGCTTGTAGACACTTTGCGCATGTGTCTACTTTTAAATCCATCAAGATCAACCGGCCACATTTTCCTCATTGCTTTTGGAGACCGGAAACTAGGCATTTTTTTTTTTACAGCTAATTAACTTAATTCCATATGAAACTGAGACTTGGATGACAAAAAGTCGAAACCTATCACACTCCCAGCATTTAACTTTTATCTTGACCTCTGTGCCTCTTGTACAGAAAGAACAGATTCGAAATACAATTCTAACCTGGTAACTGAAATTCAGCGGAGAAGTAGCGGAGACTGACGCTCTTCGAATGGAACGTATCATTGTCTGGAATGTAAATTAACTCAATGAGTGCAGAATCCGAGTCAGGGCTGAACTCACTGATGAATGACCCAATGCACATATTTCATTAACTCAATTTCCTCAGTTGAAATACGGTCAAACCTACTTGTGATCAAGTGAAATAAGAAGGATGCAAATGTTTTTTTTTCCCAGCATTTGCGGGTTGGACACGACTTTTGAGCAGAATGTAATAAAATATTAATCATTGTCAGCATTAATATTGCTTGCATTAGCTTTTGTCATGAGTACAATTGTTCAATCCAATCTCCAAACAGTTACATAGCAAAAAATGTTCTTATTTTTACGTATTTTCTCTGAGTTTTGGTTAGCTTTTATTTTCTCATAAACAATGAACTTTTGATCTGAAGTAGATGTTTCTACTTCATACTTTTTGCATGTAGAGAGTCAATAAATTATTAAGTTCTCTCCTCCTCCTTCCACGTTCCCGATAACTTTGATATAGAATTAAGGGGATCTCGGGATTTTTTTTTTCCCAATTACTTTGCACCGGGGCGAGGATTTTTTTTTTTGCTGCTTTGTCGGTGGAAGGCACGAAAATAAATTTTGATTTACTGACAGGGAATAACTTCGAATATTGTTATCAGATACATTTTTCATTTTCTGAAAAACATTTATATTGGTTATTTACTTTAAATTTAACAAAACAAATCATAAAGAAGCTTTAATTTTAAAATCCTAATTGTTTCACTAATTTAACGAAGTTTTCCTGCAGAGCGCAGAAAGGAGGCAGAAGATGAAATTTCTATTATCCAGAATAATTTTCACAAACCAAGCGCTGATCAGGTTCAATTCCCCAAAAGGGCTCCTATTGTGTTCAACTTTGGAATATGTGGGATTAGACCGAGCGAGATTTTAAAGGGATAAAACAAAAAAAAACTGCGGATACTGGAAATCCAAAGCAAAAACAGAATTACCTGGAAAAACTCAGTAGATCTGGTAGCATCGGCGGAGAAGAAAAGAGTTGACATTTCGAGTACTCATGACCCTTCAAACTTCTGTTGAAGGGTCATGAGGACTTGAAACGTCAAGTCTTTTTTTCTTCTCCAAAGCAGCCGGACCTGCTGAGATTTTAAAGGGTTTATTTAACTTGTAGAAATTTTATTGAATGCATATTACGGACTGTTTTAATTTCCGTTCATTGGGCATCAAACAGGGAAATTAATAAATCCAATATTAATAACTGCAATATCTAAATAGTAACTTGCATGTGCTTAACAAAAACTTTGAATACGCGACCAAGTACATATCATATTTCGATTTAATCCAGAATACAACTCAAATACCTGGTCAGTTAGTTTTAATTTCTCCCCTGCTGCTCTTGCACAGGCAACGAAGTGTCAAGTGCAAATATTTCTAAACCCAGTTTGCTGGAAGCCGAATGCCTTTACTCTTAGAGAAGCATGTATAATATTTTGGGATGTTAGTTCACTGACTGAACGGTCAAAGCCTTTTTAATTTGCGGCTCCTGCCAACTGAACCCGCACACGGAATTTTCAAAAAGATGTTTATCGGTGGCAGAGATTTCTGAATGCTGTGTGCTATAAAATAGACTTATGCACAATGACGGGTAATTTTGCAAAGTTAAATTGTAAATTGAAATCGATCAATGTTGTTTGTGATAGGATAATTATGGTTCTAATGAATATTAATTGCACACTGAAAGCTGAGGAGAGCACCAGGTCCCACATTTTCCCAGGAATTAACCTGTGAACATAACTGATTATTTGTTTTTTTATTGCGGGGTGGAGGGTCAAATATTTTGAAATTAAAATCAAGTTTACTGAGGCAGACATTTGAATATGCGAATATTATTTAGTTGAACATGAATGTCAGCCATTCCCAGATGCTACATATTTATTTTCACACAGGATCTTGTTGTAGTTAATGAAATATCAGATCTGAATTCACGAACTCGTTTCCTTTTATGTTGCTTTATACCAGGGTTTAGGACGCATTCATATCTTGTGCATGTTATACATGAGTTACTTAATGAGGAGATGTTTGGACTGCCGATCAAGGGGGTTGCTATGACCTAGCTGGTGCGCAGCTTCTTTAGTATTTTTGCCATTGCCATTACCAAGTCAATCAAAGACTACTCCAAAAAAATCCTGAGTTATATAGGCTAGGTAGGCGCTGGCTTTGTGCAAGGATTACAGGAATCATGCAAGTGTTTGCAGAAATCCAACTGAGGGCGGGAATCAATGTGAAATGTTCTATAACATTTTTAGCAGGGAATATAAATATGGTCGAAAATCCTCCTGGTTAAAGTAAAAACCCGAACCCATTTTAACGCTCAGTCAATTGTGTGAAACCAGCAAATGGAAAGTGACCAAGAAACATGCAGGTCACAATGTCATCGGGCGCCGAAGGTTGGTGATATAAAGATATCATCGATAGTATGTTAGAGGGACTTTAAATGGTGAGAAGGTGATCCGTGTAATGGGGTATTCTCGGGATCTCCTGGGTAAACGGTGACCAGTTAATAACATGAACTTGCTGCTGAGCCAGTACTGGATGCTTCATTAGGATTGGAAAACAGATGAAATCACAAACCGCGGGATTATTTCTTCCGAAACTGGACGGGAAATCTACCCTCAGATAATGATGCAAACTTGAGTGTTTGTGAAATATTTTAGCATCAAGTTTCTGCAAACCTTATGTACAAAAAAGGACAAAATATTCTCGCTGTTGCTTTTGAGAAATAACTTTTCTGGCCTGTTCATTGTTTTCTTACCCCATGAAACTTTAATTTTCAACATTTCATTTCATTTCATTTCAGGCAGAACTGGAAGCGGTCAGGCTGATCCATCAGGTAATAACTCTGAATTTTCGTATTATTTGACATCTTCCTGTCCACTCAACGTCAAATAAAACTAACAGTCAGAGACAATTCAAGTACCAATTTGATCAACGATTAACTCACTCTCCCAGTGCCTTTCAGGGACTAATGGAAAGTTTCCTGCACTCCGGTAATCTTTCATAATTAAACACTGTTGAGAGACAATTGCTGCCTAATGAAGAGCGACAATGACTGGGGAGGTGAAGCTCAATAACAACTGATACTGCTAGCGAATCCCAAATGGGCTGCCAATTCGCGAATTCCATCCGGCCAGAGATGTAGGTCACGTGACGTTACAGTTCCTGTATTTGGGGGAGGGTGGGGCTGTCTTTCAGAAGGAGCTTCCAAGTTGCCCCCCGGCTGCATCTCAGTCAGTTAGCGCTTACAGTCGCGTCCATCTCCTGGTCTCTGGGGGCTGGAATATACTCTGAACATATCGACCGACTGTCCCAGAAGGGGCATCTCTCCCACTTATTACCGATTCGTTTAAAGGGTTGAATACAATTGTAACCTTGCGTTTAACACTTTTGATATAATTCAATGGGAAATTGTGCGCAGGTCAATAAAGCAAATTCTCCTGCTCTGCCCTGTAGAAAGTGGAGACTGGTTAGTTGGGGCTCGTGGATTTAATAGGTTATAATTCTGCTCATTTTATTATATTTTACAGAGGCCGTGAAACTGAGACTGGCGAATGGGAGCAGTCGCTGCGCAGGAAGAGTGGAGATTCACTACAGGGTGCAGTGGGGGACTGTGTTTGATGACAGCTGGGATCTGCAGGACGCCGCTGTCGTGTGTCGGGAGCTGGGCTGCGGGACCGCGGTCTCTGCACCGGGCAGGGCTCACTTTGGGGAAGTTTCCGGGCCTATTGTGACGGATAGTGTTCAGTGCAGCGGGAACGAGGCCGCCCTGCGGGAGTGTAGATCATTAGGCTGGGCTCATTATTCCATACCGCACAGCGCTGATGCCAGCGCGATTTGCTCAGGTACAAATATACTTTCTGCTCTCATCGCACGTCGGGTCTGATTTATTTGCCCTGGAGTAATGACGGAAATGCTATTTTGGGACTGCTCATAGCTGAAAAATGAGAGTTAAGACAGGACAGTCCATTTGGACGTAATGTTTATTCAATTAGAATGTATGAGGAAAATAAATTCATTTCAAAAATTGTGTTAATTTAAAAAATAAGCTCACATCGCACTGGCACGTTGTGCCCCGCTTTGTATGGCTGCTGGCTTCCTGCTGTGACCTTCCGAGGAGGGGGAATAATTTTGGGAAAATCCCGCAAGCAATTACGCTCTCCCTCCCCAATCACACGGATAGTTAGGGATGCTGTTGCGGGATTCAGTGAGAGCGATTGTGGAGCCCGGTTGTTCAGTTCCCCGCTCTTAGTGTATTGTTTTTTTCTCCCTCCCTTTATAAATCCCCTGGCTAACGAACCCGGGAGAACTTGACAGCACGCCGCAGTATTTGATCCAAGCTCATGTGTGAACTCTCCCAGGGAGCAGGGGATTTCCAAAATGATGTTGAAAATTCCCGGGCTGTTCACAAATAGCTCAAGGCGCCAATACATCTGCAGGGACGGCATGCTCATTACCGCTGTACCTCTGGTATCCTAGAGGCCGTAGGACGGAATATTTGGGCTAATATTTTACACGTTGAGCAATGGGAATTGGGGAGGAAGCTTGCTGTGCATAGGGAGAGTCTAAGTCACGGGGCAGCACGGGGATTAGCTGCAAACAGCATCCCGATGTTAACTGCACATTCCATTCGTTTCAAAATGTAATCGATATTGAGATCGAAAGAAGCACATGATTTCAAACAAATATGTTAAGTGCAGTTCACGACACAATTGCAGTGATTAATCTTAACAGCGTTATGTTACTGGATGAAATGCGGAGAGTTCTCCAAACCCGCCTCCAAGAAATCCGGGCACATGGACTTCGCATGGTCATCATCAGAACCGATTCATTAGCAATTTACCACATTGTTGGATTCTGTTGCACAGGCAGCAATTGTAAAACTGAATAAGTCTTTTAAAACTAAACTCAAGGGAGATTAAACGGAAACCCCACTTTCTAAGTTATTGATCAATGACGAACTATCTTCAACTGTTTCACTGATGTCCCACTTTACATCCTATGTTCAGAAGAGGGGTTGTTTGATCATGATTGCTCAGTGGTCATCTCTATTCACAATTCATCAAATTAGGAAGCAACCCAGGAACACACCAAGCAAATCCCGGACAACATCCGTAACTAAAATGATAAACTACAAGTAAGAAGTGAGCACTGAGTAAATAGACACGTTCTTTTGAGAGCATTTAGCATTTCCGTTGGTTGCAAATGGTAAGATGTGGAAACAGTGCAGTGCAAAATGGTTTTATTAATTCTCTTCTTTTCTTTTTTTGTTACTTTTTTTTTCCATTTAAATATTCTCATGGTGATTTTCAAATTGCTTTGGGCTGTATTTCTATCCAAAACAGGGAACTACGAAACCCGCTTGGTTGGTGGTGAGGACCGGTGTTCCGGCCGGGTAGAAGTGCTGCACGTAGAGCAGTGGGGGACGCTGTGTGATGTTCACTTTGCTTTAGAGGACGCCAGTGTGGTGTGTGAGCAGCTTCAGTGCGGGGCGGTAAAGGAAATCCCCAGGAACTCTCCCTTTGGGAAGGGAACCAGCCTGGTGTGGAAGGAAAATTACAGGTGCCGCGGGAACGAATCCCGATTGTCGGAGTGTCCGGTTACATCCGGGGAAAAATTTAACTGCTCACATGGAAATGACGCGAGTGTCATGTGTTCGGGTGAGTCCTCTTATTCTATTCAGTCATGGAGCAAGATAATCTTTGCAGCACAGAAAGCAGCCTTTTGGCCTGCCCAGTCTGTGCAGGTTCTCTGCAAAATTATCTCACCCAGTCACGCACCCGATAATTTACAATAATCCTGCATTATTTTGCATTTATCTGAGATTTATATTTTTAAACATACGGTTCATGTTCATCCACCCGATTTTCAAGCAGTGCATTTCAGATCCTCGCAGCCAATTTCTTAGATGGTCCTCTTCATATCTTCTCCCAAAATATTCTCCGGCAATGAAAAGCAGGTCGTCATCACCATCATTTTAAGAGAGTGTATTTCAGATCCGCATCCTTCACTTGCTCAGGCAGTGCATTGCAGACCCTCATCCTTCACATTCTCCAACAGTAAATTGCAGATCCTCAAACACCATCTTAAACAGTGCATTGCAGATCGTCAATAAGCACATTTTCAGACACTGCAATGCGGATCTACATACGCCACATTTTCAGACAGTGCATTGCAGGTCCACATCCACCTCAGTCTCAGACAGTTTATTTCACATCTTCATCCACCACATTCTCAGAAGGTGCATTCCATTTCCTCATCCAACACAATTCACGAAAGTGCATTGCAGATCATCATCCAGATATTCTGATACGTGTACATTCCAGATCCTCAACACCAACATTCTCAGACAGTGCGTTGCAGATCCTCACCCACTACATTCTCAAGCTGTGCATTACAATCCACATCCACCACATTCTCCGGCAGTGCATCGCAGATTCACATCACCAAATTCTCAGGCAGTGCTTTGAAGATCCTCACCCACCACATTTTCAAGCATTGCATTGCATTCCACATCCACCACGTTCTTAAGCAGTGCATTGCAGATCCATACCAGCCACATTCTCAGATAGTGTATTTCAGATCCTCGTCACCAACAATCTCGGAAAGTGCATTTGAAATCCTCATCCAACACTTTGTCAGATAGCGTACAGCAGATCCTCACCTGCCACATTCTCAGACAGGGCATTGCAGATCCTCACCCACCACAATATCAGACAGTGTATTGCAGATCGCCATCCAGGACATTCCATACATTGCATACCAGGTCCTCATCACTCACATTCTCAGTTAATGCATTACAGATTCTCATCCATCATAATTTCAGACAGGATATTGCAGATCTTAATACAGCACATTCTCAGTGAGTGCACTGCAGATCCTTATTCACGACAATTTCAGGCATGATTACAGATCCTCATCCACCACATTATCAGGCAGTGCATTGCAGAACCTAATTACTGACGCCATGCAAAATAAGCATCCTTACGTCACCATTTCCTTTGCCATTTACAATAACTCTGTACTGGTCGTTCTTGATCCTTCCGCCAATGGGACCAATTTTTCCGTATCATTTTGTTCAGAGGCCTGAGGTTTTTAGCATTCCTTCTCCAAATGGAATATTCGCAGCTTCTCCAAACTATGGAGAAAAAGTAAGGTTATCATCTCCGGACACACCTTTTGAAGCATTTCTGCTTCTTTTCTAACGTCTTTAAAACCTCCCTAAAGTGTATAGTCCATAAAGGACGGATTACTCCATTTGAGGCCGAAGTGAATCATCAAAACTTCCCAGCAGTGTACTCCGTGCCTTGATTATAAACCAAAGTTCTTGTAAATTTAATAGCCTTTTCGCAACATGCGCTGTAAACTACAATGACGTGTACACATGCACCCGAGGTTCCTCAGCTGCTGACATTCCTTTAGAAATGATCCCGTTCTTTATTAATACTTCTTTCCGTCCTTTGTTTGACAATCTTGCTTCACTTGATGACATTCTCACGTCGCAAGCACAAGGCCTGGTACAAGCCCGACTCAAGTTATTTAGCAGAGAAGTCAAGTCTGAGAATGAAGTGCAGTGCTGAGGGAATGCTGTCATCTAAAATTTGTCGTGCTCCAGATGAGGTAAAATCGATGCCATGTCTGCATACTTTAGTGAAGGTTACTAAAAATATTAACAATGACTCTACTTTGAGGGAAACCCGGGAGTCTTCCCCGGTGTCCTATCCAATATTATCCCTCGAACAACAGCAAACAGTGCAGCTCATCTGGTCATTATCAGACGACTGTTTGTGCGATTTTACAGCACCCATTATGGCTTCGGCGTTACTTACATTGCAATAGTGATGACAATTCACAATGGAATTAAATGACTGTAACTTGCATTGAGACGTCCGGTAGTTTTGAAAAAAAAAGTTATCTAATTAAAATATGAATTTCTTTACTTCCATCAAAAGTGGACAACCGATACTTCCCTGAACTGAATTTCATCTGGTACTTCCCTACCCGTTCTAACTGCTTCTCAGTGTCCAATTGAAATTGATCCTTTTCATATTTTACAACAATTGAACATGCCCTGTACTATGAAACAAAATTGAAATTGTTCCCCTTACAATCAAGTCTGGGCGAGGAAAATATATTAACGGAAAATCAGAGTTTCCCGCCAGCTGGAATGTTCTGTTTCTCCGGCCTGGATAAACGAAACGTTGGACATGACATTATGTCCCCTTTCAAACAGCAATTCCATCTCCAAGCAGCCATTTTTCTTTTATTCCACAGGCGCTAGCATTTCTGACAAGGATCTGTCGTGGCACTTTGCCGAAGTTCATTTAAAAGTTCATCAAAAAAATATCCACCGCATTAACCTGATTAAAACTGTCAGTAACATCATCAAATTACTCCAGCAAGTCCGGCCAATGCCATTGTTTCTTAAGTAATCCGGCCTGGATTGTTAATTAACCCAGAATGTTTCAATGGTCTCTTACCTCTGCCCCAAGTTATCTTTCCAAGAAAAGAAGCTTTTCCAAAGCCCAAATTAAACTTTCTGGTCTGTAGTTACTACGTTTAACCTTACCCCCTTTCTTGAACAAGGGTTTAATATTTGGAAACTACAGCTATCGGCATTGAAGAAGGATTGGAAGATTATGGCCATCATCTGGCGATTTCGGCTCTGACATTGGTCATGCTCCTTGAGTACGTCTCAGCAATTCCAGGTGTCCCCTCAAGTACAACATCAGTTACCCAAGCTAATTCGTCCTCGTTATAAATAACTAGCAATTCCATTGTTTCATCTGCCTACTCTTTGACCATCATTGAACAGCATTATAAGACTGTAAGATGCGCTTTAATGTTAGTGGGACTCTTTTATACACTCTGGATATTGTATATTAATCGTGGATAACAATTGCATTAACCAAATACCATATTACATGCACTTTTTTCCGCTTCATCTTACTCCCATCTATTTTATCACCCAGGGAGCTTTGGAGTTTTTGCATATTCCTGCACTTGTCTAAGCCAATTGTCCATTTCGATCGTGAATCATTTTCAGAGGTGGATACCTGCGCCTGCATGTCACGAACATTATTTACCACAATGTATGTTCAAACACCTGAGGCGCTGTTACAATCCCTGTTACCCTTTTCTTGAATAAGACTGCATCATTTCCTCTGTTAACGCCATATTTCGTTTCTAGTTTCCTGAGCACTTTGGTTTGTCTCTCTAACATTATCTGCCCGTTCGCAAATCCCTACCAAATTCGTTCAGGCCGCCCAACAAATAAACCAAACGGACATCACCCCCGGATTTTTTCATGTGAAACACATGAAAACACCCATTTGTCCTTTCTTCACAGAACTGAGTCTATAAGTCCATGACAACAGTTCAAAGAGTCACATGAACTCGAGTAGCCTTATCATGCAACATTTCTACTGCGAACTTTCATCAGTTCTATCCCTAGTACGTTGTGCTGCGATATTTGAATATTATCAATATATTCCTCCACTAACAGCAACTTGCTAGAATGTAGGCAGCATCATTAAACTTCATCTGCAGGAGTACATCCTTCATTCTACCTCTGTCATTGCGCCAGTAATGGAGCACGAATGCTGGCTGCTCACCGTCCCGGCCCGGAGAGCTATTCAGGCTCCCAGTGATATGCTTCAACTTAGCACCAGGAAGAGAATATTTAAGTGAACAGTTATTGCCCAGGTTACATTGAATAAAATGTGCATTATTTTGCTGAACTTTAATCGTTGTTCTCAATGGTTTTCTTCTTGTAGATGAAAGCTGGTCACTGAGATTGATGAATGGGGGAAGCCGCTGTGATGCCAGGTGGAGATGTACCACAATGGTCACTGGGGCAGAGTACAGGACAGACTCTGGAACCTCAATGATGCTAACGTAGTCTGCAGGCAACTAGGATGTGGTGTCGCAATTGCTGCTTATCCTTCTGCAATGTATGGAGAGAGTGAAGGGCCCGTGTGGGTGAATGATGTCCAGTGTGGAGGAAACGAATTGCATCTCCGCAACTGCAGCTCATTTGCAATGAATTCGTCTCTCAATGGGAGTATCGGCGTCGGGGTTCTGTGTTCAGGTGAATAAATAGTTCTCTTTTATAGGAATATAAATAGAAATATCTAATAAGGAGGAAAGTGTGAATGTACTTCACTTGTTCCTCGAGTGCTTTTATTCTAACTGCTTATCATTGGAGGTTTAACTGGTAGAGGGTGGGTACGGACAGAACTGATCAACAAGCAGGACATGCATTTTTGCTGCGCATTTATTACCGGCGGAATTTTCAATTTTCTATCAGACAGGAAATTCTGACTGCGCGGTTGGGAGTGTGTATTCCAGTTGTTGGCGCGGGGTCGGGGGATGGTTTGAGGGGGAGGCGTGGTGGTGTCGGGAGAGGTCTTACAGCTTGGTGCGAATTTGTGTGTTACATTAACAATATTTTCAAAGAATTGCTGTTCATGAACTGATCAGAGCGGCAGGCCGCTCATGGGGCATCTGGATTATTCCATCCTTGAAATACCGAGGCATTTACAGGCCTTTCAGCAGCAGAATGCTGAACTTCTCCCAGGTGTCTGTCTAAAACGCCAACTTGGTTTCTTTTTCACTGATGCTGCCAGACCCCCTGAGGAATTACAGCATTTTTCCATGTTATCAATATAAAACAGCGAGATATTCAGAAATCAAGTGAAATAAGTGTTCGAGATGCGTGCAGGGGGGAAAGAAGCCGTGTACAATTCATGTTCATAAGTAGTTTGGGTAGAATGGTGAATACGAAAAGTTCAATTGACGTTGAAACAGCGCACATAGTATTGATCACACAACAGGTGATCTGCAAGTCAGAATATCTTAGGAGTCAGGTGTCGGAATATCTGATTTTTTTGTGCACTCCACATTACTTACTTCAAGTACTTTGAGATACTTATTTTCAACCATAGAATCAGTTTCCTGTCACAGTCAAGCTAAATGTTTTTATTACATTTGCTGGATAGTAATGAATAGTTTAAACTGAGTTATGAGATTACTGCGTAATCAAAGAATCATGATAAATACTGTATGTTTTGGACCAGAACACAAACAGTTAAGGCTGTCAGACGGTGGAAGCCCATGTGCAGGCCGAGTGGAGATTTATTACAACGGGACCTGGGGCTCAGTTTGTGATGATTCCTGGGATCTGACAGACGCTGACGTAGTTTGCAAACAGCTGCATTGCGGAAAGGCATTGGACGTGACACTTACTGCCTCTTGGGAACCAGGCTCGGGTCCAGTTTGGCTGGAAGGCTTGAACTGTTCAGGGGAGGAATCATTTCTCTGGCAATGCCCCTCGGGATATTGGGGTTCGCAAGAATGTACTCATAAAGAAGATGTGAAGATCATGTGCTCAGGTAAGGGTGACCTCAAATAACTCATTTCCTTTATAAGAGAACGTTCACACAGATGGCATTTTACTGAATGGTGCAGAAACCGCGCATGAACTGTCCATTCGGCTCAACGCGTCTGACTGCTGCTTAATCTGCTCATGAGTCTTACATGATTTCATCTGGCCCGAGCTGAGTTCCACTCTGTTATTGCCTTCGTGTGTTTATCAAATATCACAGTCAAGGCATCGGTACAATTCAACCCACCAAACGTACACGAATTTATTCTAATCAGTAGTGAAATAATTTCGTCATTGACACGCCTATCCTGCAGTCTCTGAAGGTCTGCTTGCAGTGAGTGGAATCTGTCTTGGTGTTAACTGCAAGCCGTAGTTCATTTTGAATATGTACTTCAATTCCAATTAGCAAATGTTATATGTTAATCTTAAGCAAAAGTGTCCCCCAGCATCAATTCATGTGCACACCACGCCCCGACTTCTGCTATTATAAGTGACATCCTGCATTGTTGCTTGTTGGATCTTTTCCCACCGTGTCACTAATTTCATATTCCTTGATCTCAGCCTTAATTCAGCTGTGGAATAAATTTTCGAAAGTTATTGTTTTGTTTTTCAAAATCATGCGGTTTACATACACATGATTATCTCTGTATAAAGTTTCTGAAACTTCTTCAAGTAAAGCAATGAATTGAAAAATGTATAATTCGCTCTTTTGAAATCTGTGTTGATTTTCCTTGATTGTATAATTGAATTCTACATGTTCCTCTGCTACATTTCTAAAATAATTATCTCTATTCAGTAAACACATCTGGCACAACTTGGGTGGAGGGGGCACTGTTGACATGATTCCATTTATCACTGGAAACATCTGGAGATTTCTTCTTTCGTTGATAGAGCACAAAGAGCTGCGGCTGGTGAGGAAAGCATCGCTGTGAGGGGCGGGCGGAAGTGTTCTACAATGGGATCTGGGGAACAGTGTGTTCGGAAGCACTGGATCGCCATGATGCTGAGGTGATCTGTAAACAGTTACAGTGTGGCCCCCTGGTTTCTATAGACTATACCACTCAGTCATTCGGAGAAGGATCCGGACCTATTTGGCTCGATGAGATGGAATGTAATTTTCTCGAGTCGGCCATTTGGCAGTGTCGGACAGACCCGTGGGGACAACACAACGGTTATCACAGAGAAGATGCAGGAGTTTCCTGTTCAGGTATCAAAATAAACCATCGAATGTGCGGGTATCATTTCACACGTTGATGTCCAAATGAGTCAGCACGTTTCCTTACTCACAGTAGGAAAGATAACGAAGGGACAACCGGACAGTGAAAAGGATTGCGGTCGAGAATCAGGTGATTACTCCGCTTTATCACACTAATTAGCTGCGTTGTATCCCTGTATTTTTCCGCTGAAATAATAGTGATTGATTCTCTATGACAGATTCGGGTGGAGGTTTGCGCCTGGTTGGAGGTAACACCAACTGCTCCGGGCGAGTGGAGATAACGTGCAATAATACCTGGGGCACGGTGTGTGATGACTCCTGGGATATAGCCGATGCCAATGTTGTTTGCAGGCAGCTGAATTGTGGATCTGCTCTATTGGCCACTGGGGGGGCCCCTTTTGGTCAGGGTGAAGATGATATCTGGCTCGATGAGGTGAGGTGTACCGGAAGCGAGTCCTTTCTCTCCGATTATCCTTCCTCAGCATCTGCTCAATCTGACTGTGATCACAAGGAGGATGCCAGTGTGATTTGTTCCGGTAGGGGTAGTTCTTAACGGTGTGGTCTGGTGCCGGGATAATAGTGGTTGTTTATTGTTCGCTGAAGATAACTGATGAATTCGTAAATTATGAACAACAGATGTTTTCCAAATTAATGCTCTATCGTTTTTTTTTGCATAATACCCCAAGGTCCTGATTTGTCGTCGCCTGGTTCTCCTTACACACCCACAGATAGGTCTAATTAAAAAGTAATAATCCTGTCAAGGCTAATGCACCGAATGGACTGCTATTATTAACATTTTTGTGTTTTTTTAAAAAATCTGAAGTTAATCTGTGTGTTTCAGAATGATGGACCATTTAAAAATACAAGGCATTCAGTGTCTCTTTTGTATCTGTCTCTAACATTTCATTAAGGTCATGAAGATGAAATTACTTCCATCCCTCTTGTGATCGGTATAACACTCGGCAGCCTGTTGATCTGTGAGTTCATTGCACTAATTGTGCTAATGCAGAGACAATCATCAAGGAAAGGTGAGAGTCAAATCAGACCCCTGACTTCACATTAAATCGCGGATATTTTTATTTTTTGTTTAAATTCATGAATGAGATAAGAGCCTCACTGGCAGCCCTGCATTCATTGTCCATCCATAATTGCCCTTGAGAAAGTGATGATGAGCTGCCTTCTTGAACCGTTGCAGTCCATGTTACGTAGTTCAACCCAAAGGGCTATTAGGAATGGAGTTTAATGATTGACCCAGCGACAGGGCAGTAATGGCGACATATATCCAGATAAGGATGGTGATTTCCAGGACGTGGTTTTCCAATGTGTCAGCTTCCATTGTACTTCTCGGTGTTTGTTTATGTGGTTTTGGAAGGCCCTGTCTAAGCAGCCTTACTGAATTCTTCATTTGTAACTTGTAAATTTTACACACTGATGCCACTGTACGTCGGTGGTGGAGGGAATGATTGCTTGTGGATATGGTGCCAATAAAGTGGAAGGCTGTACTCTGGATGGTGGCAAACTTCTTGAGTTTTGTTGTAGCTGCACTCAAACAGGCAAGTGGAGTGTATTCACTAACGCTCCTGATTGTCTCTTGTAGATGGTTTAAAGATTTTGCCGAGTCAATAGTTGAGTTACCTCTGACTTTCTTTTATCACTACCTCATTTATTTCACAAACCCAGTTCAGTTTCTCTTCAATGGACACCCCCAGGATGTTGTTAGCGGAGGATTCACGGACGACAGTCCCACTGAAACTCAAAGGCTGACAGTTAGATTATAGCATGTTAGAGAGGGTCATTCCCTTGCACTTGTGTCGCGGATTGTACTCGCCACTTTGAACGTCAGGCCTGGGTATGGTTCATGTCTGTCTGCACCTGGACACAACCTGCTGCAGTATCTGAGCTGAACATTGTTCCATCATCAGCGAACATTCCCACTCCTGACCGTCAGATGAAGACATGGTCAGTGATGAAATAGATGATGATCGATGGGCCTGGCACCCTTAGCTGACGTGCTCCTGTATTAGTTTCCCAGGACTGAAAGATGATTTACCTGCATCAACGACAACTCCCTTGTGTTGTGCGCACTCTGACTCCAAGCAGCGAAGAGTTTCCTCCCGAATCCTATTGGCTCTAATTCTTTCGGGCCTTTTCATGCTTCATATCTTGGTGAGAATTCACTTTATTAACTTTTTCCACACGTTGCCACTTGTCATGGTGGAAACTAATATTAGCCGATTTTAGCCAGCATTCTAGTTCAAAGCACATGGTGGAATAGCAAAATGTCACATTTAAATGGAAGAGTCATTGATTGTCCACATTCTCAGGCCTACTAGATCCACCGCTACTGCGGCTCAAGATGAAACTAATTGTTGTAGCCATAGATCAGAAGGTTATCGGAAGCAGTTTACACATGATGCCCAGTAATTTTGTATCAGGCAATCGACCTCTATCCAATCAGTGTCCGTCCACTGCTTCCGTTTCCTTGCCCAGATGTCCAACATTGAGCTCTCTAGCCAGAATCGATCCACAGTTTTGAGACGTGAGACTTTTATAGGATCTTCGGCACCCATTTCATCAATATTGTGTACCCTTACATAACTAACTACTCCGATCTGAACAATAATCACGCAAATGTTCGATGCACACTTCAAATTAATTTTAACGCTGATGTGATACAGAAAGGAAGCGTGAGATCCTCGTGGGTCTTTCCAACCTAATGATGTCATCAGAATTCAGCGATTTATTTCCCCTGCTTCTCTTCAGCTGAAATCCCCGTGTGCCTCACCACCGAGTGATCAGCTGGAATTGATTTCTCCCGAAAAAGCCTCTTTTCGTCTTCGCTAACATTATGTAAACTGGACCCTAGTCTAGTGAAGTTGAACACGTGTCCATGCAGTTACACACACAGAGACACAGTCACACGCACATACCGTCTATCTCTCTCTGCCTCTCAGTCTCTCTCTCTCACACACACACACAAATATGCAGTTACACACACACACACACACACACACACACACACAGACACAGTCACACGCATATACCATCTATCACTCTCTGCCTCTCAGTCTCTCTCGCACACAGATATATGGATACGCACTCTCTCGTAAAAACACCTACTTAACAAAAGATCCTTCTTAGCCAGCTCACTGACTATCTGCATTCACTTTCACCATCTTCTTTGTGTTATTATTTGCAAACATTTCATCATTAAACAATAGTAAAACACAACAAATTGTTAATCTCTCTGCCTTTCCTGCATCAGGTTCTGTCACTGGCGGTTGGGGTTCACCGACTGCTATGTCCCAAGGAATTTATGAAGAAATTCAAGATATTCCGCCTGTCAAGGATCCTGCTCTGACCCGTGGCTCAGGATGGTAACTTCAATTGCAACGTCATTCTGCACTGGGAAATTCTCTTTCCGTTTACCTGCTTTCTAAGTCAGTACAATGAATGGGCACGACTGGCATTCAGCTCACTTTCCTCATGTGAAAGCGCCCTATATCCGTGTGTGTCTGTTATGTGTGAAGAGTAATGACCTTCTCAAAATTCCCAAAATTCTGTGTTGCTCAAAAGGTGTTTTGCCGTTTATTTGAAAATAGCGAGCAGATCGCTGTTTCCAACTTACAAACAGCATTCTCCCTGCCTCCATTAGATATCTGACTGAATAAATTATACAGAGAGAGGATTACTGAATAGACATTGCAAACCACACACACCAACTATGACAGTTTAAAGGCCCCTTTTCTCAGGGGCAGAGATTGAAATTTGGGAATATTTTATCCAATATTATGTACATCTGTATTGGAAAAAAATCAAGATAGTTTCAACCTAGTCCAAGGGAATATATTTCAATAACTAACAAGGATATGTTAAACACTATGGCAAACTGAGGGGAACAACAGCACATGAAAAAAAAACAAAGAAATGACGATAACATAGGGAAGAATAACAATGGTGGGAAGCGGCGGGTTGGCAAAGCAGGAAAGGGGAGAATATGAAAAAAGACGACCAATGTAATTACGGTGATAATTATGACTAATCAATGAAATGATGCTGGATCGTCTAGTAAGTTAGCACGATATTTATAGTCAAAAAGGACGTGCGGTTCAGAATTGCGTGACCGTATTCCAAAAGGAACTGAAAGAATAAGATCCAGTATTCATGAAATATCAGAAACATTAATCAATATTTTTCTTTTAGTATTTGCCAGGGATAAAAGGTAAGAGGACATGACTTTGGGAAATAAGGATAGGAATGATGAAAATTACATTTAAAATTAATTTAAAAATAAAATTATAAAACGCTCACGAACAACAGCGCAGTTTGCTTTCATTCATTACAGAAAAAGATTATAAGATAGCAGAGGCACATTTACAGTGATTAACCAATTCATTTCAAGCGGTGGTAGTGCCACGATCCTGGCGGATAACTGTCATTAATTCCACAGTTACATAGGAAGATTGAAAATATCCCGGGAAGAAAGATCCGTTTTCTGAACGTTGGGGGGAGAAAAACGAGTGAAATTGATACGAATGAGGAAAAGAGTACAAATTTGCATTAAATCAATTAAAGAACAGTCAGCAAATACTTCATAATGAGATCTCTCACTTTCAGAACCTCACCAAAACCTTCAACAAGTTAGCAGCATAGATAAGCTTAGCAGTGAGGACATAAATTCTGTGGATACATAATTTTTAGGAAATGTCCACTTAATATACAGATGGATAAGGCAAGAGTGTACCGCTCAGCTATTGCCCGGTGGGTGTGAGTATTGCTTCTGAATCAATCCCTTTCGGGATCCAGTTCCACTCCAGTACTTGGAGAGAAATATCAAAGCTTACACTCTGGTGAAGAATTGAGCGTCCGATGCCCTCTTGGCAGTGTTCTCTTTCAAAGGCGTTGTTTAAGTGGTGGCCAAAATGTCTTCACCTGGAGATTTGAGTGTTGCCCTTGGTATACTGACAAGTATGTATCATTTGATCAAAATCACAAAGCGAGATTATCTGCTAATGAGCACATCACTGCGATTGCCCCGGGAAGATAGCTGTGGCCAAATTGCCTGCCGTGTTTCCCATATTTCAATTGTGATGATACATCACTTGTATCCATTAGCTGCAAACAGCTTTGACATCTGGACATCATGAAAGGCACTGTTTGCTCTTATTCATTACTTTTAAATGGAGTCACCTATGAGAATTTGTAGCCTGCTGCCTACAAGACAGAAAACAAAGTGTGGAATACAAGGTAGTTATGTAGAGGAAATAAAGTGGGAATGGGCTTTCAAGACGCTTCCCTGCTAATATCACTGTTGTTTAAAATTTGTCTGAACGATTTAGGCTTTGGCTGAAAACGGCATATTTTTCTAAATGTAACGATTGACCAAACTGTGATGCGCTGGGAGGTAGTGAAAGCGTTTTAAAAACAGCCATTAATACATTTCCGTCACCGGACATACGATTGGCAAATGAATCTCCATTTAATTAATTATAGGAATTACAATCAGGTATCTAAACTGAGAATTAATTTTCCCATCTGTAACACTGAATCGGAATTAAATATTAAAGTCGTGGCTACAGGAGTTCAGGGAAACAAATAAAACAAGACAATCGATGCAGAATGATCAGAATGTCAAAAGCCAAACCAAACAGTATAATTTGGTTCTTGACAGATGGATTTAAATAACAAC
The DNA here is from genome assembly GCA_026770705.1 of Isurus oxyrinchus. Classification (NCBI taxonomy): domain Eukaryota; kingdom Metazoa; phylum Chordata; class Chondrichthyes; order Lamniformes; family Lamnidae; genus Isurus; species Isurus oxyrinchus. The sequence continues at coordinate 488,259 of JANJGN010000053.1, read as the reverse complement.
AGTAGCCTGGTGAACCTCGATCGAACATTAGTTAGAGGGAAGCTGGTTTAGAATTTACAGTCCAGTTCAGCAAATTTTAAAAGATATGTAGGAGTAGTTGATGAGGGTCACTGCACCTCACAAGGATGGAAACCATATTATGAGCGAAAGTTATCTAAACATGCTGAAAAGAATGATCATAAAATGCTTTTTGGCCTCTTTTTGATTCTATTGCCCATGAGTTCCTTTCTGTTCCGTCAAATGGGATGGATTTAAAGCCTATGCAAATGAAAGAGAATGGCAGTTTTGTGGAGGGGGTGGGGGAGGGGGATTGTGGATAAGGAAACTATGCCCAGTGACCCACTGAGGGTAAAATTGCCTTTGCGAGGTCACCCGGAAGATTTAATGTCCATCCCCGGATGCTGTGATCAGCTGATAATGGTTTTTCCTATTGAAACACTCCAGTACATTGGGCGAATGTTCTGGAAAAGTTGACGTAATGTAACAAACACCCGGACATTGCGACACGGACCATGAATTATTTTGACATCTACTCCAATGGGCTGAATGTTTCTGCAGCGTGATGACGCTATAATGACATACATACTTGCTCCAAGAACCAGAGATTTTATTCCCCCCTGTCTTTAACAGTTTCTGCTTCCATTGACTCTCACAACCATATCGAATACTACACCAGCCACATTTTGGATGTCAAAGGTCGTGGATCAGAAAATCCTGATAGAACTCCTCCAGTGTTCAGGGTGGGTAAACTTTTTGCTCCGGCCATCTGGTTTTCATCCTTCACACTCAGTAATATCTACAGTCGAATATGAACTATTAACAAGGACGAATATACCATTAAGTTGCACAGACCATGAGATCAGCTATTACAGTGACGTCAGATAAAAACGCTTCTAAAATACTTTCAAGCTGATCCATTTCAGGTGATTGCACTCAATAATATAAAGGAGTGAAATAGTTTTATTTAGAGAACATATCATGTTATAAGTTTCATCACAAGGCCCAGTAATCTATGAAATGTGAAATGTGCATGCAAGGCTGGCGAGATCATTGAGTCGGTGAGAGACGGGACATCAAAACAAAAAATAAAAATACTGAGAGGCGATTTGTTCCAAAAATTCTCCACGTTTTATCTCCCTCCCCGACATGCGCAATAGCACCTCTGTCATCCCCTCTGATTGGTTGGTTGACTCTAACTATTCATTGTTAGCAATTACTGTCAATGAAGATGGTTTGTTCCTCGCAGATCTCGGCCATTACGGCGATGCTGAGACTAGAGACAATGATTCTCAGGGCGATCACTTGCTGCTGGAAGGTGTTGCTGGTGATTTCTTCAGACCGGAAAGTGCCGGCGGTGATGTGTGAACTCTGGGTGAGATAGAGATTCATTTCCCTTCTCAGCCTGTCGATCTCCATTGTTGGTGACTTTCTTCCTCTCTGTTCATATCTGTTCTGAACTGGACCATCTTCAGAGTCTGTCACTAACGGGACACGCGCTCATTGAATGGTGGTGTACAGAGATTGTTGGGAGGGTTGCGCTCGCCATCCATGATCACCACTTAGTTTATGCAGGTTTGTGTTTGGTTGACTGTGGCCAATCACGGTCTCACGTAAGTCGAGGGGATGGCTGTGTCTCTTCAGGGAGGCATTGGCGTCATCCCTAAATTGTTTTTCCTTCTCCTCCTGGGAGGACCCAACCTACACCACCTCCCGCCAATGATGATTATTCTGATTTCTCCTTCACTCACCTGCCCACCGAATCAGCTGGGTCTGTTTGAAAGTCCATGCTCTTGTAGCCACAGTGTTGACGATACATGGCCTCAATAACCACAGCGATCTTGCTGTGTGCTGTATGTGACTCCAAACAACGGCCAGTTTTGTTTTCTCATTCCCTTGGATCCCAAAGTCATCAGTTTGGCTCCGTGATCATTGATGCTGCACTCGGTCACATAGCACGTTGATGTCAAAGGCTGTCACTGTCACCTCACCTCGGGAGTTTAGCTCCCTTTCCCATGTTTGAGCCAAGACCGAAATGAGTAGTGACCCCGGCAAAACCCAAACTGATGGTCGCTGACCAGGTGCTTGCTAAGCATGTGTCACTTTGGATTAAACCTTCCATCATTTTACTGATGATGGAGAGTAGACTGATTCAGCGGGAGTTGGCTTCAATCATAACTACAATTAATGCTGCTCGCTGTGATTTGTCTCACTTGTTTAGACCCCATGCGGGAATACCTCCAGTGCTCAAAATGAAACATCCGACTTTCCAGTACGTCTTCTGTTGCCTCACAGCGATACAACACAGCCCGGGCAATAATAAACACCCTTTCTTCTCTTTCACTCAAAATAAACAAATTCTAAACTTTTCATGCTGCTCTCACACACCCGCACACACACTCACTCACTTGTACACACACACACACACACACACACACACACACACACTCACTCGCTTGTACACACACACACACTCACTCGCTTGTACACACACATACACACACACTCACTCACTCGCTTGTGCACACAGACACACACACACACACAGACTCACTCGCTTTATCACACACACACACACACACTCGCTTGTGCACACACACACATACACACTCTCACTCGCTTGTGCACACAGATTCACTCTCTTGTGCACACACACACACACTCGCTTGTGCACACACACATACACACACAGACTCACTCGCTTGTGCACACACACACACTCACTCGCTTGTGCACACACACACTCACTCGCTTGTGCACACATACACACACACATGCACAGACATTGGAAATGCATCCGCTCTCACCCCATTATTTACCGATAATATGTTCACCTCAAGTGCATAACACTCAGGTCATTTTTGAGCACACCTTATTGGTTCATCCAATCCCTGAAATGAATGACAATGTCCTCCATGAAAAATTCACAAGCCCGCGCACTCTGTCGCCAGAATGTCCTGAGGGTGTTGCTCCAGCTTTACAACATATACATGAAACTGGTAAAACCAATGCTCGATTAAATGTTCCAAGCTTCTTGCGCACAGTTGGGGAGTATGCAGCCTTCTCTTGTTTTTACAATATCATTAGCTAGAATTCTTCCGATGCTTTTAATGATACTGAAACTATCAATGATAACGGGTTGTTTTTTTTTCCACGAAAAACAAAGAAAAGCACAACTAAGTGATTTTGAAGTAGTCCGATCAAAAAAGAAGAATACTTGGCATTTATTTAGATGATAGTGGCAATAGTTTCAACCCTCTCTCTCAAGTAATATTTTTTCCCATCTTTCAGGTAAAGGATATCGACAAAACTAAGATGCAATGCCCCAGGTGTGAGAGTCACTGTGCAAAATCTGAGGGAATACCCTTAACCTTTCCAATTATATCTCCCTCTCGAAGTTGCTTTACTTTCTGATATAAACATGTTTTGAAAAACATCACAATTCACCTTATGTTGAGACATCTAGTTTCATATTTTAACCTATAACTTATCTTTAAAAATATGAATACTGTCTAATCAGAAATGAAGGAAAAGGGGATTTTTCCCCTGCATTTCCTTCTATATAATAAAATGGTACCACACTCCGCTGTTTCCACAATACAACCCAACAGGAGAATTGAAGACCGATGACCATCCATTACAAGTTTATATCAGCTTCATTATGTAATTTTCCAAATGCCTTAAAAGAAGGATTAAATCAAGGAAATAAATGGAATAACTGTTTTACATCCATTTAGCGTTCATTGTCTCTAGATTGCCACATACGGGGGACAGAGAGAGTTGCATTCTTACAGCAGCTCACCACATCATCATGTTGCTTTACAGCACTAGACTTAACTCTCGGGTTATTGAGTGTGGAGGGAGGCAGGAAAACATTCAACATTCAATAAGTCTCCAATACTTGTTTTTCTGCAAGATAAATAATCAGTTATCCATCATCGGATCTAGCAGTTGACTGACTCAGGAGAAACAATTCATGTGCAGTTTCACCCAGCAGCTATTATTGCAGTTCCATGAGGTTGATGATTGAATCTGCCGTAACCACAAATGAGGGCCACCATTATAATAAATCAAAACACAAAAGGATAGAAAAAAATGTTCAACAAATGATGAAACATAGACTGAGAGAGATACAATCCTTATGGTTCCTGTTTGTGAGAGGGTCAAGGGCTCGAGTGATTTAGTAAATCCGTGGCACTGGCACTGTTTATGTGAACTTGCTGAGCTCTGTCCACTCAGGGCCATAACTATTCCTTGTCAGTAAGGCTGGTGGAAAAATAATCGCAATTGAAGTTTGTTGCCAACCTTCCTGCTGGTGGATCCTAATCACCAGCAGTGTGGCATTTTGCCCTGTGTTCACTTGTAGCGAGACACCAACAGTTGATATTAAGCCATTCTTCCCCGACACTCACGGGACGCAATGTACTGTGAATTTATGAACAGAACACCCTAATTACCCCCCATGCAACAATCTACACAAGTTTCTTCCACATCCTTCCAAATTCCGAAAACTCCCAAGAAGCTGCAAGATTAGCTCACTGGGATCCAATTATTTACCATCCATATCTATTATACCGAACTGGGGATTACTGAAAATATTTCCAAATTTGCAGATGACACAAAAAAAGGTCGGAGAAGTTATTTTCAGACGGATGCAACATTGTCCAGCAGAGGGTAGATTGGTAAAGGTGTGTGTGTGATTCCGGTATTGTCCAGCAGAGGGTAGATTGGCAAAGGTGTGCGTGTGATTCTGACATTGTCCAGCAGAGGGTAGATTGGTAAAGTTGTCTGTGTGATTCTGACATTGTCCAGCAGAGGGTAGATTGGCAAAGGTGTGCGTGTGACTCTGACAGTTTCCAGCAGAGGGTAGATTGATAAAGGTGTGTGTGTGATTCTGACATTGTCCAGCAGAGGGTAGATTGGTAAAGGTGTGTGTGTGATTCTGACATTGTCCAGCAGAGGGTAGATTGGTAAAGGTGAGGGTCCAAAAAGTCCCTATCCATTTGTGTCAAGACTAAGAAAACATCAAATAGTTCCAATGAGAAATTGAATTTGATACTTGGGAAAAAGCTGGTTAAAAACTCACACTACACATTCCATGGATCAACCTCTGTAACCTGCACTTCAGCACATCACAAGAAAAATTATATTTTCAACAGTTCGTGATTCCAATTTGTACATCACTCCCGGGTATCTATTATTTTATATATAAACCACCTGAACCCCTCGATTAGATTCCAGTCTGTAACTCACTCCCGGGTATCTATTATTCTATATATAATCCACCCCGAACCCCTCGATTAGATTCCTGTCTGTAACTCACTCCCGGGTATCTGTTATTCTATATAAAAACCACCCCGAACCCCTCAATTATATTTCAGTCTGTTACTCACTCCCGGGTATCTGTTAAACTGTATATACCCTATCCTGAACCCCTCGATTAGATTCCAATCTGTAACTCACTCCCGGGTATTTGTTATTCTATACATAACCCACCCTGAACCTCTTGATTAGATTCCATTCTGTTACTCACTCCCGGGTATCTATTATTCTATATATAAACCCCCAGCACCCCACGATTAGATTGCAGCCTGTTACTCACTCCCGGGTATTTGTTATTCTATATACAAACCCCCTGAACCCCTTGATTAGATTCCAACCGGTAACTCACTCCCGGGTATTTGTTATTCTATGTATAATCCACCCCGAACCCCTCGATTAGATTCCATTCTGTAACTCACTCCCGGGCATCTATTATTCTATATATAAACCCCCTGCACCCCACGATTATGTTGCAGTCTGTAACTCACTCCAGGGTATTTGTTATTCTATATATAAACCCCCTGAACCCCTCGATTAGATTCCAATCTGCAACTCACTCCCGGGTATTTGTTATTCTATATAGAATCCACCCCAAACCCTCGATTAGATTCCAGTCTATAACTCACTCCCGTATATATGTTATGCTTTATATAAACCTCCCCAAACCCCTCGATTATATTCCAGTCCATAACTCACTCCCGGGTATCTGTTATTCTATATATAATCCACCCCGAACCCCTCGATTATATTCTAGTCTGTAACTCACTCCTGGGTATTTATTATTCTATATAGAATCCACCCTGAACCCATCGATTAGATTCCAGTCTGTAACGCACTCCCGGGTATTTGTTATTCTATATAGAATCCACCCCAAACCCTCGATTAGATTCCAGCACTTCCACATCACAAGTTGAGGAAGGGCTTTCCCCCCATTTTAAAGATGGAGAAAAGATCTCCCTCTAATTTAAAATGGAGAAGGGATATGTCACAGGATATTGTTCTTTATACCCAATAATGTTAACTAATTTCCAAACATTTTCAGTTTCCCCTACGCTTTCTCTTTCTCTCACCGTCATTTTCACTCTCTCCCTCTCCCACCCCATTTGTCTGTCACCCTACCACATTTTCTGTTTCTCTCTCTCACCCCATCAATTTACCCTACACTCGCTCCCCCCTCTTCACCTCTCTCTCTCTCACCTCACCCCTTTCTCTTTATCTCCTCTCTATATCTCACTCGCTTGCCCCAGCTCCCTGTTCCTCTCACCCTCTCTCTGTGTTGTTCTGTCTCTCTATCTCTCACTCCATCTATCTCTCCCTCTCTCTCACTCCTTTCCTCCGTTGCTCAGCTCCTCTCTCTGTCACCCCCATATCTCTCCCTCTCGCCTTGTGTCTCAGTTGCTCTATTTCTATCTCTGTACCTCTTTCATCCCATCTATCTCGCTCTTTGTCTCTCTCTCTCTCTCTCTCTCTCTCCCTCCCAGCTTGTTTTGAGCCAAAATTGGATATCAAGCTGAATGGAAAATTTTTCAGGGTCCCGAGAAATGGCAGATGAGTCAGACCAGCGAAATGTGAATACAAAATTGGCTGAGGGATAGGAAACAGAGCCTAATGGTTCACGAATATCTTTCCGACTGGATGTAGGATTATAGTGGAGTTCCAGAGGGGTCAGTATTGGAACCCTGGAGTTCCCTAATGTATATAAATGATTTAGATCTTGGTGTGCAGGGGACCATTTCAGAGTTTGCAGATGGCACAAAACTTGGGTGAATCGTAAGCAGAGAGGGGGACAGTCTGTAACTGACTCCCGCACATCTGTTATTCTATATATAAATGCCCCAAACCCATCGATTAGATTCCCGTCTGTAACTCACTCCCGGGTATCTGTATTCTATATATAAATGCCCCAAACCCATCGATTAGATTCCAGTCTGTAACTCAATCCCGGGTATCTATTATTCTATATATAACCCCCGCGGACCCCTCAATTAGATTCCAGTCTGTAACTCCCTCCCGGGTATATGTTATTCTATATATAAACCACCCTGAACCCCTCGATTACATTCTAGTCTGTAACTCACTCCCTGGTATCTATTATTCTATATATAAACCTCCTGAAGCCCTCGATTACATTCCAGTCTGTAATTCACTCCTGGGTATCTGTTATTCTGCATATGAACCATTCTCTCTCTCTCTGCTCTGACACTGCCTTTCTCTCTCTGATTCTTTCCCACTCCCTCTCACCATCTCTCTCTCTCTCTCTCTCTGTCCCTCTCGCTCTCTGTGCCTCACTCTCTCTCCCAGTTCTGGTGCGCTTCCACATTTGGCTCCATGCTTGCAGGAGATTTACCAACACGTTCCCACGGCTGAGGGGCCTTCACTCCATGTGGGGAGATTGGGGAATCCGGGATCGTTCTCCTTCCAGCAGAGAGGGTTCAGTGGGAGGTTTAATGGTGGTGTTCACAATTGGGAAGCTTTTGGAGAGAGTAAATAGGAAGGAACTGTTCCCAGTGGTAGCAGGGTCGGTGAGCAGAGGGACACAGGTTGAAGAGAATCGGGAAAAGACCGGAGGGGGATGAGGATGAGGAGAAATGTTTTCACACAGCGAGTTGTCGGGATCTGGAATGAGCTGCCTGAAAGGGCGGTGGGAGCAGATTCAATCGGGACTTTCCAAAGGGGAATTGGAGAAATAGTTGAAGGAGCGAAATTTGCAGGGAGATGGGGACAGAGCGAGGGGGAGTGGGATTAATTAGATCACTCTGTTAAAGAGCCAGCACAGAAACGATGGGCTGAATGGCCTCATGTACTGTATGGTTCTATCAATTGGCATACTTCCTTCAGTCACTGAGCTGTCTTGTTGCACACAAACTGACTGTCTCCTCTTGTTCCCTCAGTTCAGAGTCAGGCTGCCCGACTCCCAGTGAATTGATCCCTGGGTCAGTCAGTCTCCCTGTCCATTGGGATCTCACATGGATCGAAGATTTACGAGGTTGAATGGAAGTGAATTTCACCCAGAATCAAAATAGCGAAATGGGCAAATGGGATCATTAAATATTTGCATAATGAGGAGTTCAAGAAACGGATTAAACTTCATCCAGAGGATTTCAGTCTTCAAATCAGTGATTTACAGAGAGAGGACGCTGGGGTCTATGAGGTTTCTGTTGCTCTAGATTCAGGAGATGTATCTCCACAGACAGTACAACTGGACGTGTACGGTGAGTGAGATTCTATCTGACACACCTGCCTTTCACCTCTTGCTGAAACTTATCACATTCCTGTTTGGGGATAGATATTTCCCGATTTCTTAAATTGCTCCTGTCCTGGATTTCCTGTTCAGGTAGAGGGGGTGTGGCAGTCTCAGGCTGGGGACAATTCCCGAAGAATTTGGTACATCTCGTACTCATCAATCAGCTGCCCCGTGTAAATAACAGAATTGTGGTTCCAAATCCAGTGCCCTGGTCTAGACGCTCATTTCCCTTGAGTGTAGAAAGGACATCCTATATTATGTTCCGGTAGTCAGGGTATATTTCATTCTTTTCTGGGATGTGGGTGTCACTGGCACCACCAGCATTTGTTGCCCATCCCTAACTGCCCTTGATCTGGATGGCTGGCTCGGCCAATCAGAGGGCAGCTAAGGTTCAGCCAAGTTGCTGTGGATCTGGGATCTTATGAAGGCTAGACTGGGTAAGGAGGGCAGATTTCCTTCCCCAGAGGGGCACTGGAGAACCAGATGGGTTTTTACAGCAATCGATGATCGTTTCCTGGTCACCACCACTAAGATAGTTTGCAATTCCAGATTATATTGAATGAGATTTAATTCGACAATTTGATGTGGTGGGATTTGAACTGATGTCCCCAAAGCATTAGCCTGGGCCTTTGGATTACTAGCCCAGTGACATCACCACTACACAAACATCTCCCTTGAGCAGGGTAAGGAGCCCTGGGTCCCCATCATAATTCTTGATCCTCCCTGTCGTTAACCAGACCAGTCTCGTTTAACCAGTTACCGGGCAGATTAAGAGGGTCCACTCCAGATGATAATGGTTACAGGGATTGTTGGCAGGAGTCACCAATAACACTGATCCAGAGAGAATTCCCAGGATTCAATCCCAGAACTGGGACAGTCACTGAGAGAGAGTGACTGAGTGTCTGTGATTGGAGTGAAAGCGTGTGTCACACTCTGTGTGATGTACATCCACCCGTTATATCCACACATGGGACCTGTTTGAACTCAGTGGCTGAGGGAGCTGTTAAAATGGGGGATGGAGGAATGAGCCGGGATCACAGTGGGTTAGTGAGGGTCTGAAGCAGCGTGAGGGTTCGGGATATTGAGGGGTCACACAAGGGCCGATATTCTTTCCTCATGTGTCTTTTGTCTTTCAATCTGAATGTCAGAGTCTGTGACAGGAATAAACATCAGGATTGTTCAGAACAGGAGGAACTGCAACATGACCCTGACCTGCTCAGTGAACACAGGCGATCACATCAGCTTCAGATGGTGAAGGGGAGGTGAAGCTTTGAGAAACGACAGCACCCATCATCTTTCCAAAACCGGAGAGGAGTTACAGCTTTATTTCACTGGGGAGGCCGAGGACAGTGTGTACAGGTGTGAGGCTAGGAACCCAGAGTCAGTGAGGACACTGCACAGATCACACTGAGAGATGTCTGTAATATAACTGTAAATGGTGAGTGTCACAGAGAGAGAAATAAACAACTGCATTCAGGTATTACACAGTCCAATGTTGTACCTCTCCTGGGAGTGTTTGATGGGGACAGTGTAGAGGGTGACTTACTCTGTATCTAACCCCGTGCTGTACCTGTCCTGGGAGTGTTTGATGGGGACAGTGTAGAGGGAGATTTACTCTGTATCGACAAGTGTGCTGTACCTGTCCTGGGAGTGTTTGATGGGGACAGTGTAGAGGGAGCTTTACTCTGTATCTAACCCCGTGCTGTACCTGTCCTGGGAGTGTTCGATGGGGACAGTGTAGAGGGAGCTTTACTCTATCTAACCCCGTGCTGTACCTGTCCTGGGAGTGTTTGATGGGGACAGTGTAGAGGGAGCTTTACTCTATATCTAACCCCGTGCTGTAACTGTTCTGGGAGTGTTTGATGGGGACAGTGTTGAGGGAGCTTTACTCTGTAAGTAACCCTGTGCTGTACCTGTCCTGGGAGTTTCTGATGGGGACAGTGTAGAGGGAGCTTTACTCTGTATCTAACTCCATGCTGTACCTGTCCTGGGAGTGTTTGATGGGGACAGTGCAGAGGGAGATTTACTCTATATCTAGCCCCGTACTGTACCTGTCCTGGGATTATTTGATGGGGACAGTCTAGAGGGAGATTTACTCTGTATCTAACCCTGTGCTGTACCTGTCCTGGGAGTGTTTGATGGGGACAGTGTAGAAGGAGATTTACTCTGTATCTAACCCCGTGCTGTACCTGTCCTGGGAGTGGTCGATTTAGATAGTGTAGAGGGAGATTTATTATGTATCGAACCCCGTGCTGTACCTGACCTGGGAGTGTTTAATGGGAAGAGTGTAGAAGGAGATTTACTCTCCGTCATAAGAGCTGAACTCCCGAGGTAAGGTGAGAGTGACTGCCCTTGACATCAAGGCCGCATTTGACTGAGTGTGGCATCAGTGATCCTGAGACAAAGTGGAGTCAATGGGAATCAGGGGGAAACTCTCCGCTGGTTGGAGTCATACCGAGCACAAAGGAAGATGGTAGTGGTTGTTGGAGGTCAGTCATGTCAGCTCCAGGACGTCACTAAAGGAGTTCATCAGGGTAGTGTCCTCGGCCCAGCCATCTTCAGCTGCTTCATCAATGACCTTCCTTCCATCATAAGGTCAGAAGTGGGGATGTTCGCCGATGTTAGCAACTCCTCAGATACTGAAGCAGTCCATGTCCAAATGCAGCAAGACCTGGACAATATCCAGGCTTGGGCTGACAAGTGGCAAGTAACATTCTCACCACATAAGTGTCAGGCAATGACCATCTCCAACAGGAGAAAATCCAACCATCGCCCCTAAATCTTCAATGGCATTATGATACCTGAATCCTCCACTATCAACATCCTGGGGGTTACCATTGACCAGAAACTGAACTGGGCCAGCCATATAAATACTGTGGCTGCAAGAGCAGGTCAGAGGCTGGGAATCCTGCGGAGAATAACTCACCTCCTGACTCCCCAAAGCCTGTCCACCATCTACAAGGCACAAGTCTCACTTCAGTCATAGGGAAACTATTGGAGAAAATTCTGAAGGAGAGAATCTATCTCCACTTGGAGAGGCACGGTTTGATCAGAGATAGTCAGCATGGCTTTGTCAGAGGGAGGTCATGCCTAAAAAAAATGATTGAATTTTTTGAGGAGGTGACCAGGTATGTAGATGAGGGTAGTGCAGTTGATGTAGTTTATATGGATTTCAGCAAAGCCTTTGACAAGGTCCCACATGGGAGACTGATAAAGAAGGCAAATGCACATGATAATTTGATAAGGTGGATTCAAAATTAGCTTAATTGTAGGAGGCAGAGGGTCATGAAAGAAGAATGTTTTAGTCACTGGAAGCCAGTGTCGAGTGGTGTACCACAGGAATCTGTGCTGGGTCTCCTATCATTCGCCATTTATATAAATGACATAGATGACTATGTGGCAGTAGGATTAGTAAGTTTGCAGATGATACAAAGATTGTGGTTAACAGTGAGGTTAAGTGTCTTGGGCTACAGGAAGATATAGACAGGATGGTTAAATGTGCAGATAAGTGGCAGATGAAAAGTGTGAGGTGATACACTTTGGAAGGAGTAATTTGACAAGGAAGTATTCAATGAAAGGCACGGCACTAGGAAGTTCTGAGGAAAAAAGGGACCTTGGCAGGTGTGTCCATAGATCTCTGAAGGCAGAGGAGCATGTTAGTGGGGTGGTGAAAAAAGCATATGGGACACTTGGCTTTATCAATTGAGGCATAGATTACGAAAGTAGGGAGGTGATGTTGGAGTTGTATAGAACCTTGGTGAGGCCACAGCTGGTGTACTGTGTGCAGTTCTGGTCGCCACATTATAGGAAGGATGTGATTGCACTGGAGGGGGTGCAGAGGAGATTCACCAGGATGTTGCCTGGGATGAAACGTTTAAGTTATGAATAGAGGTTGGATAGACTTGGGTTGTTTTCATTGGAGCAGAGAAGACCTGAGGGGTGACCGGATCGAGGTGTACAAGATTATGAGGGGCAAGGAGAGGGTGGATAGGGAGCAGCTGTTCCCCTTAGTTGAAGGGTCAGACACAAAGGGACATAAGTTCAAGGTGAGGGGCAGGAGGTTTAAGGGGGATGTGAGGAAAAATGTTTTTTCCCAGAGAGTTGTGAGGGTCTGGAATGCGCTGCCTGGGAGGGTGGTGGAGGTGGGTTGCCTCACATCCTTTAAAAAGTACCTGGATGAGCATTTGGCACGTCATAACATTCAAGGCTCTGGGCCAAGTGCTGGTCAATGGGATTAGGTAGGTAGATCAGGTGTTTCTCACGTGTCGGTGCAGACTCGATGGGCCGAAGCGTCTCTTCTGCACTGTGATTCTGTGACTCATGCACTAAGTGACCCAGATCACTCTGCATCTTAAAGCTCTGCAATCTCTCGCCATTTAGATCAAATGTTTCTCTTTAATTCTTCCTGCCAAAACGTACAATTTCACATTGTCAGAATTTATACCCCATTTGCCAGATATTTGCCCACTCCTGTAACCGATCTCTCTTTTTTGTAGACTCCGTATATCCTCTTTATAACTTACTATCCTACCTCTCATTGTATCATCAGAAATTTTGGCAACCATCCCGTCCATCCCTTCAGCCAAGTCATTTCTATAAATGGGAACCAGTTGAATTCCCAGCACTGATCCCAGTGGCACATCAGCCCTTCCATTTTACTGACCGGAAAAGAGCCATTTCTGCCTTCTCTCTGCTTGTCTGATTCCTGTCATAGAAATCCTGAGCAATGGGTTATACGTCTCCGTGCCAAGCAAGGAATGTTTATGTAAGTGTAGTTATATTCTCAGAAATCGAAATTATTCACTTCAATGATGAATGTTGCAGGCCAGTGCATCATTTTCATTGTACTGTATTAATGGGTTTTACTGATGTAACTGTGCTTTTATTTCCTCCACTGTCACTTTGTCTTCAGTTACTGAAGGGCACAATGACTACTCGGGAAAGTGTGAATGACCTTCATCCTGCCGCACCATACTGTCTTCAAACCCATTGTTGGCAGCTAGAGATTTATTAGTGGTTTCACATTTAGTGAAATGGTATCCAAGTTGCTGTCAGCCATCGATATTAAGAGCAGAGCCTTTAGAAAAAAGGGAAGCAGTTCTTTCAGCAGTCAGATGAAAAGCACAGAGGCCATTTTATTTCCATTTTATTCAGGGGTGTGAATTGTAAGTTTCTGGCATTTTGAACTGAAATTAACTTTTGTTCATTTGAGAGTTTAACCATACAGACAACTGGTGACAGTTTAGAAATGTAATGCAGGGAACTTTAATAAGTTATAAATAATATCTACCATAGTGACTTCACAGAGGGACTATGGTCCTTGCTTCCCTGTACAGCTCTGGGTGCAGGTGGACACTCAGTGTCTGTTCTCTCTCCCTCGCTTCTGTGGTCTTGTGTTTCCCTGTGGACAGCGAGCTGTGCAAACTCCAGTTTCCAACTTGGTGTAAAGCTTGGACAGGGAAAGCTGCTGCTTCTTTACCCTTTCCAAACCACAACCCACACCGTGATCAATGATGTCATTGCATTCTGATTGGCCGACCCGAGGCGAGGCCATGCCATAATTGTGATCAACCTATGATTGGCCCCCAGGGGTGATGATCATCAACTGATGTCATCTCCCAGTATCCTTCATCCTTAACCGAGGTTTTCCACCCATGGTCGTTGACAGGACCCTCAACCGTGTCCGGCCCATCTCCCACGCATCCGCCCTCACACCTTCCTCTCCCTCCCAGAAACATGATATGGTCCCCCTTGTCCTCACTTATCACACCAGCCTCCGCATTCAAAGGATCATCCTCCGCCATTTCCGCCAACTCCAGTATGATGCCACCACCAAACACATCTTCCCTTCACCCCGCCTATCGGCATTCCATAGGGATCGTTCCCTCCATGACACCCTGGTCCACTCCTCCATCACCCCCTACACATCAACTCCCTCCCGCAGGACCTTCTCATGCATCCACAGAAGGTGCAACACCTGCCCCTTCACTTCCTCTCTCCTCACCATCCAAGGGCCCAAACACTCCTTTCAAGTGAAGCAACATTTCACTTGCACTTCCCTCAACTTAGTCTACTGCATTTGTTGCTCCCAATGCGGTCTCCTCTACATTTGAGAGACCAAACACAGTCTGGGTGACCGCTTTGTAGAACACCTTCGGTCTCTCCGCAAGAATGCCCCAAACCTCCCTGTCGCTTGCCATTTTAAGACTCCACCCTGCTCTCTTGCCCACATGTCCATCCTTGGCTTGCTGCATTGTTCCAGCAAAGCCCAACGCAAACTGGAGGAACAGCACCTCATCTTCCGACTAGGCACTTTACAGCCTTCCGGACTGAATATTGAGTTCAACAATTTTAGATCATGAACTCTCTCCTCCATCCTCCACTCCCTTTCCGATCCCCCACTTATTTTCCCCAATAATTTATATCGATTTTTCTTTTCCCACCTATTTCCATTATTGTTAAATGCATTTCCATCCTGTTTTATCCCCACCTTTCAGTCTGTTTCGATCCCTTCCCCCCACCCCTCCCCCACTAGGGCTATCTGTACCTTCCCCCTACCCCACCCCACCCCAACTAGGTCTATCTGTACCTTCACCTCACCCCACCCCCACGAGCTCTATCTGTACCTTCCCCCTAGCCCACCCCCACTAGGTCTATCTGTACCTTTACCCCACCCCACCCCCACTAGGGCTATCTGTACCTTCACCCCACCCCAGCCCCACTAGGTCTATCTGTACCTGCCCCCCACCCCACTCCCACTAGGTCTATCTGTACCTTCACCCCACCCCACCCCTACTAGGGTTATCTGTACCTTCACCCCACCCCACCCCCACTAGGTCTATCTGTACCTTCACCCCACCCCACCCCCACTAGGGCTATCTGTACCTTCACCCCACCCCACCAACACTAGGGCTATTTGTACCTTGCTCCTCCTTTCTACCCTTAATTAGCACATTCCTTTAGATAATATCACCACCTTGAACACCTCTTTGCCCTTTTGTCTGTGACTTATTTTGGTTATCTCCACCTATCATTGGCCCTCTCTCCAGCTCTACCTGTCCCACTAGCACCCCCCTCCCTTCCCTAAACCAGCTTATATTTAAACTCTTTTCTATTTTTATTTAGTTCTGTTGAAGAGTCATTCCGACTCGAAACGTTAACTGTGTTCCTCTCCGCAGATGCTGTCAGACCTGCTGAGGTATTTTTATTTTTGTTGTGGATTTCCAGCATCCGCAGTTTTTTGCTTTTATCCCAGTATCCTTTAAGTGATTCTGAAAAATGTCAATGACTTATGGTTCCCCCCTGCTGATTAATGGTTCTTTATGTTATTTACCATCATTACCATCACTGAGCAACCCATTATCTACATCCTGTGGGTTACCATTACCCATAAACTGAACTAGACCAGCCACATAAATACTGTGCCTGCAAGAGCAGGTCAGAAGCTGGGAATAGTACGATGAGTCACACATCTCCTGACTCCCCAAAGCCTCTACAACATCTATAAGGCACACACCGGTCATGTGATGGAATGGTCCACAGTTGCCTGGATGAATGCATCTCCAAAAGCACACAAGAAGCTTGATACCTTCCGGGTTAAAGCAGTCGCTTGATTGGCACCCCATCCACAAATATTCACTCCCTCCAATACCGACACACAGTGACAGCATTGTCTACCATCCACATGATACACTGCAGGAATTCACCAAGGCTCCTTAGACAGCACCTTACAAACCCACAACCACTACCATCTAGAAGGACAATGGCAACAAATAGATGGGAACACCACCACCTAGAAATTCCCTTGCAAGGCATTCAACATCCCAGCTTGGAAATATCTGACTGTTCCTTCACTGTGGCTGGGTGAAAGTGCTGGGACTCTGTTTGGACAGCACCGTGGGTGCAGCTACCCGACATGGACTGCAGCGGTTCAAGAAGGCAGCTCTGCACCACCTTATCAAGGGAAAATAGGGATGGGCAGTAATGCCAGCCCTGCCTTCCAAACCAAAGTCCCGTGAATTAACATAAAAACGATGTTTTGCTCAGATAAAAGAATATGTTTTATACCTTCCTTGACCATTTTTTCAGGATAGGGGAAGTACGCTGTATTGCCCTCATGAGTGATACTCTGAGCTCATCGTCTCAGACTTTGTTCAATGGTGCAGGTTCCTCATGAAATCCAAACCTTGATCAGTGACCGTTTTCGAGGCCATTTGCACAGTCATGGTTTTCTCTCTATGGCTGCTCCTGCTTGGAATGAGTTTCTTTTATAACAAAGGATTGGATGGTTAAGTTGCTTGTAACATTGAAATGATGTCGGCCTAATGCAAAGGATTGCAGAGCACTGAGGGAAAAGTTTACAAAATATGTAGTATAAAGTTATACAGAGTGTGAGTAAAATATAAGTGCAAAGCAGTGATCAGTTTTTAAATATAAGGAGATGATCTCTCTTTTTACATTCAGTTAATACATGGCCTTGAGTGATAAAAACAAGTCTAAAAGGATTACATGGTTACAATATTAGCCACACATTATTACAGCAGTTACCTTTAATACAAAGAATTCACTGAGACAAATGTTTTCCCTAAATCACTGCTAATGAAATCTAACTTCATGTAGAGCACAGCTGTTTTTATTCGTTCCTCCTATTTCATGCTGAAGTCCTCTATTGGTTATATTTTATAATGATAATGTATTGTTAATTTAATTTATTAATATACTTTGTTTCTGTGTAAAGTGAACAAAAGCTAATCATAAAACAGAACTTTCCCTGCAGAATTTAAAGTTTGATTTTGAAGGTGCACTCACTATTTTAATACTCCCTGACTCTCTGGTATTTATCCATATGTTACAACTGAGAGAAAGGAAGGGAGAGAGACACAGAAAGGGAAAGAGAGAGAAAGAGGCACCTAAAAAGAGAGGCAGATCAATGCATTGAAGGAGGGAAATTGACAGGATAAAAAGAGAGACAGAAAGTGTGGTGTGCAAGAGCGAGAGTGAGATAGAGAGCGAGCAAGAAAGAAAGAGAGAGAGGTAAGGTGTGAGAGAGGGAGAGAGCAAAATAGAGAGCGAGTGAGAAAGAGAAAGAGGGAGAGGTAAGGTGTGAGAGAGGGAGAGCGCAAAACAGAGAGCGAGTGAGAAAGAGAAAGAGAGAGAGGTAAGGTGTGAGAGAGGGAGAGAGCGAGATAGAGAGCGAGCAAGAAAGAGAAAGAGAGAGAGGTAAGGTGTGAGAGAGGGAGAGAGCGAGATAGAGAGCGAGCAAGAAAGAGAAAGAGAGAGAGGTAAGGTGTGAGAGAGGGGGAGAGCGAGCTAGAGAGCGAGTGAGAAAGAGAAAAAGAGAGAGTAAGGTGTGAGAGAGGGAGAGAGCGAGCAAGAAAGGGAAAGAGAGAGAGGTAAGGTGTGAGAGAGGGGGAGAGCGAGCTAGAGAGCGAGCGAGAAAGAGAAAGGGTGAGAGGTAAGGTGTGAGAGAGGGAGAAGGACAAAGAACAAAGAGAGAGAAAAGAACAGAGAAAAGGAACAACGGGGTCACTGAGAGAGAGAGTCTGATAGAAAAAGAGCCAGAGGGAGAGAGAGAGAAAGCGAGAAAAAGAATGGAAGATGAAAAGAGAGAAAGACGAGAGGGTCAAAGAAATTTAAATCAGAAACTCAGAAAGTGAGTTGTGAAAATGTGGCCTGTCTTGTGATGTTGTTTGTGTAGAAATGAGTTACAGCATTCATTGGGCAGAGAGTTCACTTTGAGGGGTAAATGGAATGTACAGCGGCCATTTCAATCCATTTTACTGTGTTACTGATCGGGCATTTCTGTCTTTGTCTCTCTCTCACTGACTCTTCACCTTGTGAGGTGTGTGTGAGAGAGCAAGAGTGAGGGAGAGATGTGAGAATGAGTGAAGCCAGAGGGACTGAGTGAGCATGAGCAAGAGAATGAGAGAGAAAGTGAGATGAAGACAGGGACTGAGAGAAATGGGAGGGAGTCAGGAGCGAACAGGGAGAGAGGGAAAGAGGCGAGAGTATTGGGGAAACGATGGAGAGGGCGTCGATAAAAAGAGAGTGAGGGGAAAGGAGAGAGATGTAGAGTGATAGAATGGGGAGTCAGAGAGGGGGAAACAGGGAGAGTGAGAAAGAGAGAGAGAGACAGAGAGGAATGGGAATGAGTGAAGGGTTAACAGGGGAGAGATGGAAAATGGAATGAATTGTGGGTGGGGTGTTGAGAGAGACAGGACCTTGAGGATCTCCAGTGTGTAGTCACAGACCCAGCTCCATTCTCAACTTTCCAGAAATATTGAATTGGAAGAATTAAATGTCGGGTTGGTGATATTAAAAAGTGTCCCAAATTGATCAGTTTCTTCCAGGTTAAATACGGAGATAACCTTTTGTGGGGGCTGAAGTGGCGCGGGGTGGGGGGGGGGTGTCAATTTCTTCACCTCTCCTGAACATTAACCGTGGTGACACTGCCCCTAGTGAGATATACTGAAGACCTGATTGTGGATCGCTTCCAATCCAACGTACTTCTTTCTCCATCCCCTCACCTCTCTACGTAAATCATATGTAAATAAAAACATGGCCACAGCGTTGAGTGTTCTTAATTATAACCGCGAGACAGCAAACTCTTCGGAGTGTATTTCGAGCAACATTCACCCCGAGGCAGGCAGGATAAGTATAGAGACATCCAGATATTTATCAAGACCAGGAGCAATAGATAGATGAGCAGAGATGGAAGAGCTGGATAGATACAGAGAGAGGAGGGGACAGAGAGAAAGAGAGGTATCTGTGCTAGGAATTGAATGTTTACCGTTAATTATTATTGTACACACAGCACCAATCCTGGACTTATAAGATGCAGGGAGTGAGGGAGGGGGAAGGGAAAGGGGAGGGTGGGGGTGCGGGTGAATGGTGGTGAGTGAATGTGTTCGGGTCAATCCTGGACTGTGCAGGCACATGGCCGGCTTGGAATAGGAGAGGGGCAATCCTGGACTGAGTGGGTATGGAATGATATCATTGGTGACAGGGCCAGTATTGAATAGGAGAGGGACAATCCTGGACTGATTGGGTATGGAATGATATCAATGGTGACAGGGCCAGCATGGAATAGGAGAGGGTCAATCGTGAACAGAGTTGGTATGGAATGATATCAATGGTCACAGTGCCGGCATGGAATAGGATAGGGACAATCGTGGACTGAATGGGTATAGAAAGATATCAATGGTCACAGGGCAAGCATGGAATAAGGGAGGGATAATCCTGGACTGAGTGGGTATAGAAAGATATCAATGGTTCTGTAGAGTGGCAAGAAAGTGACAAATGAAATTCAAAGCGGAGGAGTGTGAGGTAATGGAATCTGGGAGGATAAAAAAGCAAAGGGAACACTCAATAAACTGAGAGGATATTGAGAGGGGTCGAGGAAGTGAGAGATTTGGAGTGAATGTTCACTGGTCCCTGAAGGTGGCAGTACAGGTGGATAAGTTGTTAAAGAAAGCGGACAGAATGCTTTCCTTTATTAGATGAGGTATTGAGTACAAAACCAGGGATGTGATGATAGAAATGAATAAAAATAATTGTTTAGACCACAGCTGGAATTTTGTGAACAGTTCTGGTCACCACATTACAGGAAGGAGATATTTGCCCTGGAGAGAGTACAGAGGAGATTTACAGGAATGTTGTCAGGACTGGAAAACTGCACCTAAGAGGAGATTGGATAGGCTGGTGTTGTTTTCCTTGGAATGAGGGAGTCCAAAGGGTTCCTAGTTGAGGTGTGCAAGATCATGATGAGCTTTTATAGGGTAGAGGGGAAAGACCTGTTTCCCCAAGCTGAGACTTCAATTACCAGGAGGCAAAATATGATGGTGGTTGGTCGAAGGATTAAAGGAGACAGGAGGGAAAACAAATCACCCAGAGAGTGGTGGATGTGAGGAAATCACTACCTGGATTTGTGGAAGAGGCAGAAACACTCAACTCATTGCAAAGGCAACGGGATCAGAAACTGGAGTTCTGCAACTGACAAGGATACAGACCCACTGCTGCAAGGCTGTTTAGAATGGATGCTATTTTATTAGCTCAGAATTAATGGGAGACCTCAGAAAGAATGAGGACCCTCATAATTAATGGAGGGACTCCAAATTAATGAGGGGGGGGAGGTGTGTGTGCCTCAAAAGTAATGGTTGGGAGTTCAGAATTAATGGGGGATATACCTAATCAATGGTGGCCTATAAATTATTAAGTGTGGGATGGGGGGGGGGGGGGGGGAATTGAGGGGTTCCCCGAAATTCAGGAACAGCCAATAATAGCAACAGCAAAAAGTCATACAAAAGTTTCTCTGCATCTGTCTCTGTCTCTGGGAGTCTGGGAGTCTCTGCCTCCCCTTCTTTACCTCCTGTTCTCCTCGCTGCCTTAATTCTCTCTCTCTCTCTCTGAAAATCTCTATGTCTCCCACTCTCACTCTTTCTTTCTCTATATCTACCGATTTTTATTTATCTATCCTTCTTGCCTCCCCCAACACTGTCTTTCTCTCTCTCTCTCATTCTATGCACCTCTGTCCCACAGTGTCTCTCTCTCTCTCTCTCTCTTTCACTCCTTCTGCCCCTCAATGTATCCAACTCCCTACCGCCCTCTCTATCCCTCTCCTTCTCTCACTCTCTGCCTCTCTGCATTTCTCTGTTACAGTATCACAGAATTTTTATTGACAGAGGAGGCCATTTGGCCCATTGTGTCCTCAGCGGCTCCAACTGTGTATCATGACTTAATGACATTGCTGTGCATCACTCCCTATCCATGCACATTGTTTCTATTGAAACAGTACTCTAACACCCTCTGGAATGCCTCAAGGAGAACCTGCCTCCACCTCATTTCCAGGCAGTGCATTCAAGACCCAGACCACATGCTGTGTGATTGCTATTCCTCACTACACATTTGCTGCATTTGCAAATCACTTTATATCGGTGCCCTCTCGGTCTTCATCCTTTTACAAGCGGGAGCAACTTCTCCCTCACTGCTCTGTTCAGCCCCTTCGTGATTTTGAACATGTCTATCAATTCTCCTCTCAGTATTTTTCCCTTTAAGGAGGACAGTCACAGCATCTCCAATCCATCCACATAGCTGAAGTTTCTCAACCCTGGAACCATTCTTTCAAACCTCTTCTGCACTGTCTGCAATGTATTCACATCCTTTATATAATGTGGTGCCCAGGACTTTACACATGGTCCCAGCTGAGGCCTAACGATTGTCTGATATAAATTCAGTATAACCTGCTTGCTCTGTTTCTCTATGCCCCTATGAATGAAGCCCATGAGAAAGTCGGATTTATGAACTGCTCTCTTCAGCTGCCCAGCCACATTCAATGACTTCAGCAGATATACACATAGATCTTTCTACTCCCGCACCGTCTTCATAATATCAACACAAGCCAGCCAATGGGAGTGTGGATATGTAAGCAGGTGGGGTCTTCAGTGCAATCACTAGGGGATATCCATAATGTTCAGGCAGCCCGCCCAAGTAGAGGGCTGAAAGTGTTGGTGTTGTTTTTCTATCTATCCAATAGTGAGGGATATCCATGTGGGAGAGGCAGCCCAGCCAATGAGAGGGCTGCGATTGTTGGTGTTCTTTTCTTTCTATCCAATAGTGAGGGATATCCATATGGGAGAGGCAGCCGGCCAATGGGAGGACTGAGATAGTTGGTGTTGTTTTTCTATCTATCCAATAGTGAGGGATATCCGTGTGGGAGTGGCAGCCCAGCCAATGGGAACTCTCTGTGATGGAGCATTTCTCATCGTTGAAAGAATTGAAGAATTAGAGTAAAGGGATATTTCAGCACATTCTTCACCTGCTTTCTGAACAGAGTCTGTGTCACGGTGTAAATCACAGTATTAGTGCAGCAGCTCAGGAGCTGCAGCATCATGCCCAATTCCAGAACAAATCGATGTAACCATACAGAATAAAACCCCAAATCATACATTCGGGTCCAGATGGAATAAACCAATAACATTGACCATAAGAGGATGAAATTGGCTGAGATGACAAACAGTAACATGATGGATTTCCTTCGACTCTCCATCTCTGGGTCTCTGTGACTCTCCCCACTGCTGTGAGTCCGGAGTCTCCTGCGGGCTCTGCTGCTCAGTAAAATGTGTCTGACGGTGAGAACATTGAGCAGCAGAATCAGGACAAATGGGACACCCGGGGTTAGAATGTGGTGGAGGAACTCAATTGTTGTCCAGACCGAGGAGAACCGAACATCGATTGTGACATAACAAAACCAGGGGAGGTTCATCAGCTCATACATACCTGTGAAAATAAAGTACCATATAATGTTCTTTAAACAGCTCAGCACAGTCACTGTTCCCAGAACCACAGTCGCTGTTTTCTCGCTGCAATATTTACTTTTCAGCTTCAGGGAAGAAATGGCCACAAATCGATCAAAGGTGAAAGTGACGGTGAACCAGACAGAACAGTCAGTGGCTGCATAAAGCAGGACAGCGTGGATATTACACACGGGGATGGAATACAGGAGCGAATCAAACTGTTTCCAAAACACAATCGGAATCTGTCTGAATATCAGGTCCAGGATAACGACCAGTAGATCCCCCATTGCCATGGCCACCAGGTAACAAGTGACACATTTGGCCAGGCCGCAGTCTTTACACTTCAGGATCACAATTGTGAGTATGTTCACTGTAAGGAAGGCCACAAGGAAAATATACATCAGGCTGAGAAATAAGTCACCAGTTTTGTTCAGGAGATGTTGATACTTCCAAATGATTTATTGCACCATGTGATGTAGTGAATTAAATGAACCTGAATGAATATACGAGCAGGTCTGTGATAGAGTAGAAGGAAACATAGATAAAATAATACAAACCCAAGATAAGAAGGGAGGTGAGGCAGCCGTGGGGTCAGGCATAATATGGGGACCCAACTGTGATTTGGGAGCGAATGGATAACTGGAGGACCCAGGGGTAATGGGAAAAGTCATGATTTACAGGGAATCGATCGTGTCTGGGAGGAGCCAGAGATGACGGGAATAGTCCGGACAGGGGAGAGGTGTGGGATAATGTCTACTTTTCCCAAATTCTCTGCTGGCTGCAACAAGGTGTATTTCTGACAAGGATTGTTTTATCCCTCCAGTTCTGTAATACAATGCAGGTTTGCTTTTAACTTGAAAAATCAAATGAAGGGGTAAACATGTATTCATTAACAAACCAGAAGTGCAAATGTAACAAAGACTTAATCCATGGACACAAAGACAAACGTGTGAAAAGGTGTTTTCTGGAAATTTGACATATACTTAGATTATTGGAAGCAGAGAACAGGAGGCGAAGACTTCTCTAGAGTCTTTCAGATGGTGCTTGTAAATGTTGGAAGTCTGAAGGATAATCTTCTCATTTCTTCAAGACAAATGACGGGTGGAAATGTGTAGCTTTTAGAAGAAATTGTGGCTTTGGTTCTGTACTGACGAAATGTAATCACGAAGAAAACACATTAAACTCGTTTACTCCCCTATTGACCTCTATGCAGGGTTTTTCTATTTAATGGAGCAGAATCTCTTCCCTCAGCATCTTAACCTTTTCTTCAATTAACTCACTTCCGAACATTCAAATATCATGTCAGGTATAGAATGCTTCAAATAGTTTACAATGTCATTTCTTAAAAGGTGTGTTTTCACTATCAGCAGTCGCCCTGTCCTGTGACCATGGTGACAGTTTTCCACTGCACACACGTTAGCATTATTGTTTTGAATCCTCCCAGCCAGTTGCACATGAATGCAATGTGACTGCCTCAGATATGACAGGAAGGGGATCTCGGGAGTGATGGGGGGTGTCAGGAGTGACGGGGAAGCTGGTTGGCATTGCACCCCGAAATAACCCCAGAAATACCAACACATACCGCAAAAAATACCCCGACATAACACCCAGCAACAGAAAAACCTGACTCTCGTCCCAGAGAGGCAGCAAATGAAGTTTCAAATTCAGACACACAAACACAGACAGACCAACATACACACAACTAAACATACAAAGAGGCACACAAACGGGCACAAAGTAATAGACATACAGAGACATAAACACATTTACATATACACAGAAACACACAGACACACACGAAGAAACACAAACACACACACAAACATGCACACTCACATGCACTCACAATGCAGTCACACACTGTGGAAACAAATACACACACACACACAGACACAGACATACATGCACATGGAAAAACAGAAATACACCCATGCACTCAAAAGCACAGAAACAAAGAAATGAAGAAAAGCACAAATACAAGTCAGGGAACAAACTCACACATTCAGAAACACTCATAGATACACACCACACACACACACACACACAGAGCGAACAAACTCTCACACACACAGGCAGACACACTCATAGATACACACCACACACATACACACACAGAGGGAACAAACTCTCACACACACAGGCAGACACACTCATAGGTACACACCACACTCATACACACACAGAGGGAAGAAAATCACACACACAGGCAGACACACTCATACACACCACACACATACACACACAGAGGGAACAAACTCTCACACATACAGGCAGCCGCACAGATAGATACACACCACACACATAGACACACAGAGGGAACAAACTCTCACACACACAGGCAGACACACTCATAGATACACACCACACGCATACACATGCATTCACGTACATATGCACTCATACATATTCAAACACAAGTGTTCATGCACACATGCAATCACATGGAAACCCAATGGCATGTTCAGAAGCACACGCAAACTCTCACATATGCTCACAAATAGAAACACACACTCAAACACACACGCACTCACTTGCACATGTAAAATCAGAAATACACGCACACAGGCCTAGAAACAGATTAAAACAGAAAAGTGTAGGCACACACATGGGCACACAAACAAATACACACGTGCACTTGTGCATGCACACAACACACATACACATAAACATGCACATGCTCAAACACACACACACCCCTGCACACATACACATGCACACATAATACATTGGCAAACACATGGACACACAACCACATATTCAGAATGGCAGCTTCACATACAATTACTAAGACACATACACACACACACGCATACGTACACACACACACACACACACACACACACACAATTAATTACACACAGACACACAGACATACACACCTACACACACAATTATTAACACACACAGGCAGAAGTCTCTTTCACATGCACACGCAGAAATGCACACACAGATTCACAATCAGAGACAAATGCATGTAGTCACATATATATTTACACAGAACGTCCATCAAAATTTGACGATTACACAATGTTCAGCACGTTTCGTACTAGTCTGGTACGGAAGGAATACATGTCCAAATGCAGCACGACTTGGACTAATCCAGGATTGGACTGGGAATTTGCAATTAACATTCATGCCACACGTGTTACAGGCAATGACCACCTCCAACTAGAATCTAGCCATCGCTCCTTAATGTTCAATGGAATCAAGATCACTGAATCCCCCTTTGTCAATACCTGGAGGTTACCATTGCCCAGAAACTGATTTGCCCTAGCCATTTAAGCACTGGCTACAAGAGCAGGTCTCAGGCTAGGAATAGCACCACAAGTAACTCTCCTCCCGAATCCCCAAAGCCTGTCCACCATCTACAAGGCAGAAGACAAGGGTGTGATGGAATACAAACCCCCCACAACTTGCCTGGATGAGTGAGGCTCCCACAACACTCATGAATGTTGACAGAATCCAGGACAAAGCAGCCCACTTGACCGGCACCACATCCAAAAACATTCACTCCCTCCTCCACCAGCAAAATGTAGCAGCATTGCATACAATCAGCAAGATGAATTGCAGGAATTCACCAAGTCTCCGTCGACAGCATCTTCAAAGCACACATCCACTACAATCTCAAAGGTCAAGGGCAGCAGATAGTTGGGAACATCACCACCAGGAAGTTCCCCTCCCTCACTATACTGACATGGAAATATATTGCCGTTCCTTCACTGTTGCTGGGCTAAAATCCTGGAACACCCTTCGTAAGAGCACAGTGGGTTTCCCTACAATGCATGGACTGCAGCTGCTCATGAAGGTAGATCACCACCACCTTCTGTAAGGCAATGGGTATTGGGCAAGAAATCCTGCCCCAGCCAGTGAATGCCACGTGCTATGAATCAAGTGAAAATATATTTTCATATGACTGTCAGTATTCAGTCTCTCGTCAATGATAAAACCAGAATGTTGTTGGTGAGGCATTCGGTAATAGCAAAGCCATTGAATGTCATCAGCTGATGGTTATGGTTTCTCTTTTTGGAGCAGGTATTGCCAGGCTCTTGTATAGTTCAAATGTCACTTGCCACTTGTCAGCCAAAGCCTGAATGTAGTTCACATCTTGCTGCATTTGTACATGGACTGCTTCAGTAACTGAGAATTGGTGAATGGTGCTGAAGATTGTGAAATATTCACCCACTCCTGACCTGATGGTGGAAGGAAGGTTGCTATTGAACAGCTGAAGCAGCTGGTTGGGGCGAGGGCACTGCGCTGAGGAAAGCCGGCAGTGATGTACTGGAGCTGAGGTGACTGATCTCCACCAACCAGAACCGTCTTCCTTTATGCTAAATGTGACTCCAACCAGCGGAGAGTTTTCCCCCTGATTTCCATTGACTGCAGTTTTGCTGGGGCTCCTTGATGCCACACTCGGTCAAATGTGTCCTTGATGTACAGGGCAGTCACCCTCACCTAACCTCGGGAGTTCAGCTCTTTTGTCCTTGATTGAACCAAGACTGTAATGAGTACAGCATATATGTGGCCGTGTCGGAACCCAAACTGGGCATCTGTGAGCAGGTGATTTGTAAGCACGTTCCACTTTATGTTACTGTTGATTACCCCTCCCTTCATTTTACTGATGATGGGGAGTAGACTGATGGGGCGGTAATTGGCCAGGTTGGGTTTGCCCTTCTTTACTCTGTGGACAGAGAATAGCAGGGTAATTTTCCAAATTGCTGGGTAGATGCAAATTTTGTACCTGTACTGGAACCATATATTATTCTGCATTCACGCGATGTGGTTGTCACTGGCCAGGCATTTAATTCCCGTCCTTCAGGCAATTTCAGAGGGTATTCAAGAGTCAACCACATTGCTGTGGATCAGTAGCCACATGCAGGCACTACTAGGATTGTAACTCTTTCGAGTGCAAACACGTTTCCATCTGTTTCAGATGAAGTTACATTATTTCATAGTTTGCCATTGTGAGATTTGAACTCTTGATCTTGTGGTTACAAGCCCAGTACCATAACTACTTGGCTATTCAGGCCAAGTCTACTAGGATTGTAGATATACTTATTCAAGGGTGGTAGTGAACAGGTGGCTTTTGAACACAATGGATGATAGTTTCATCCTGAGACTAGAATTCAATTCCGGATTTATTTATTCTGTAATTGAATTCAAATTCCACAAGCAAGTCTGGCCTTAAAATTTCTGCGAGTCTCTGTTCTTCAAAGTCATTACCATAATCCATCCCCACCTACTTTGACACAACTACGGCAAGTTCTGGAACACAAGTCTTCAGTACTATTGCCGGAATATTGTCAGGGTCCATGGTATTTATTATTTCCAGTGCCTTCTTCTATCTCTTGATATCACACAGTCGTGCTACGGAACCAATATTGAGGCTTGTCTTTATAGTCCCCCAATGTGGGCCCTTTTCACTCCCAGGGCTTCCTCCAAGTTGTGTTCAACATGAAGGAGTATTGGTTCATCAACTGAGCTGGAGAGTGTTTGGGGTTTAGTTGGGGTGGGGGTGGGTGGACCTCAGGTATCAATCAGCAGGAGGGGATCTTGCAAATTTTTGACCTGATTTCATGACAATTCATGAGGGTCGATGTTGAGGGCTTCCAGGGCAATTCACTCCCGACAGTATACCTCTGTGCCGCTATCTCGGCCGGATCTGCCCTGCCGATTGACAGTTCAAACTCAGGGTCGGTAGTAGTGGTTTCTGGGACATTATTCCTAAACTAACGTTCCGCGAGGATGACTATGTCAAGCTGTTGCTTGTCTAGCCTGTAAGACCCAAGCCCTCCACAAAGGCCAGAATCATGGCCCGGTGGAGATATAGAGTGAAACATATTCATTTTAAAAAGGGAATTGGATAAAACATAAAGGGGAACAATTTGCTGGCATATGCAAAAATAACAGACAAATTGTGATTAATCGCAGGATTGTGACCATGGAGCGATTCAAATAGAAGAATGGGTGTTACCAGACCAGGAAACGCTGTAAGGCAGAGGGGACCCGGTTGATGTCTGAACGGGATTTGGTGTGAGTTAGGATATGGGCAGAAGTTTTGGGATGAGCTGCGGTTTATTATGATGCAGATGATGGTTTATTCAGCAGGTGGTCTGAGCTGGAGGCGGTGCTGAGTGATGTTCTGGAGTTGGAAGTGGGCTAGATTGGGGGTGGAGAGAATAGGGAATCGGCTCAGTGTCAAAGAGTCACAGATGGAGTGAACAGTCTCGTTCTACCTCAGACATTGGACAGGGAGGCTCGTGAATCAGTGGGTAGGGAGAGGAGTTGTGATGAACAGTGAAGACAATAGGTTCCATCTTCCCAAAATTCAAATCACAAGAAGAGTAATGAAGATAATTGTGGTTTATAAAACAAACAACTGGACAGAGAGACTTACCAGGCACACCAACAATAGCCAGGATGGGATAATAACCCACTTGTATAAGCAGAAGTGCGTAATAGATGCGAGTAGCTAATGGCAACTGATCATAGTATGTAGAAAGATAGTAAAGGGAATTGGACAAACTCCTGTCCAATGTTGTAACATTCCAATCTATTGTTCTCATATTCTGATCCATTGTTGTAGCATTCCAATCTATTGTTCTCAGATTCTGATCCATTGTTGCAACATTCCAATTTACTGTTCTCGTATACGGATCCATTGTTGTCGCATTCCAATCTATTGTTTCAGATTCTGATCTATTGTCTTCCCTCTTTCTGGGGACACTGATCTCTGTCAGTGTCACAGGTGATGCTCCCATGGACATGGTGTGATAAACATTGAAATGAATCCTTATTAATAAAAGCGGGAAACCCTCCAGTGACCCAATTAGGGTCCATAGAGAGTGACATCAGTTACAGTTATTGAACAAACAGGTTCAGTTAGCCCTTTGCAGTTCAATAATTTTTATATCACATGAAAGTAGATCGGAGAGAACAGGAATATCAAGACAGCGCAAGAAGTGGTGAGATTTCATGAACAAAGGCGTTAGATTATTTACATGTAATGCGGCTTGAGTTGGATAGCCCAGGAGTTATATAAATAGCGTCATAAGCGGTGAGAGTTCAAAAGCAGAGGATTTACAGAAACAGTAATAGTCACATAAAAACTGAGACTACAAGAGCAGGTCAGAGGGTGGAATTGTGCGAAGATTAACTCACCTTCTGATTCCACAAAGCCTGTCCACCATATATAAGGCACAAGTCAGGGTGTGATGCAATCCTCCTCACTGGCCCTGACGAGTACTGCTTCCACAATTCTCAAGAAGCTGGATACAGTCCAGGGAAAAATAGCCCACTGAATTGGTGCCACATCCTCAAACATTCACTCCTCATACACTTCAATGAGGCACATGCGCAGCGGTGTTTACCATTTACAAGAATACTATAGCTATTAAACAAGGCTCCAGCAACCGTACTTTCCAGACTGACAACAAGGAACGTCTAGAAGGCCAGCAGATAGATAGGAAAAGAGCCACCCGAAAGTTTCAATTCAAGTCACTCATCATCCTGCCTTGGAAATATATCGCCCTTCCTTTAATGTCATTGGGTCAGATTCCTGGCACTCCCTTCCTATCAGGACTGTGGATGTACCTACACCACATCGCCTGCAGTAGTTCAAGAAAGCAGCTCACCACCACCTTCTCAAGGGGCAGTGAGAGATGGGCAATGAATGCTGGCCCAGCCAACTTAGCCCACACCTCAGGAGAATAGTGATAGCAGGTATTTTTGGGGATTTTAGACATTGCTGGGTCGATGCAAGTGTTGTCGCTGTATTGGAACAGACTGTCTCGGGAAACAGCACGAGACTTCAATGGTATTGCTGCATTCTTGTCAGGACCCAAAGCCTTTGCAGTATCCACTGACTTCCGGCGTTTCTTGATTTTGCACCATGTGATTCGATTTGACTGAAGACTGGCATCTATGATGATGTTGACCACAGGAGGAGTCGAGGTGTATCATGCAATCCATAATTCTGGGAGAAGATTATTGCAAATGCTTCAGACTTATCCTTGGCACTTATGTGCTGGGATCTGGCAGCATTGAGGATATTCCCCAATGTACCATTAGCAAGCTGTCTGTGTCCTCACAAATCAGGTAGGTTGGTAAAGGTGTGTGTGTGATTCTGACATTGTCCAGCAGAGGGTAGATTGGTAAAGGTGTGTGTGTCATTCTGACATATTCCAGCAGAGGGTAGATTGGTAAAGGTGTGTGTGTCATTCTGACAAATGCTGACAGATTAAACATCGAGAATCAAGGGACTACTGTAAATGAGAAACTGCAACATATTAATATTTGTTTAAAAAAAGTATTAGAGCAATTACTGGGAACAAAAGTAGATAAATCCCCTGAACCTGATGATCTACAACCCAGAATGTTGGAGGAATTTGCTGCAGAGATAGGAGATGCATTGGTGATCATATTTCAAAATTCTGCAGCATCTGGAATGGTTCCTGCAGATTGGAAGGTGGAAAATATAACCCTGTTGTTTAAGAAAGGAGGGAGCGTGTAAACTGGGAACTAGAGATCTGTTAGCTTGTCATAAGTAGTAGGGAAAATGCTAGATTCCGCAATAAAGGATGTGATAATGGAACACTTAGAAAATAATGGTAGGATTGGGTAAATTCAAACAAAAAACTGCGGATGCTGGAAATCCAAAACAAAAACAGCATTACCTGGAAATACTCAGCATGTCTGGCAGCATCGGAGGAGAAGTAAAGAGTTGACGTTTCGAGTCCTCATGACCCTTCAACAGAACAAAGTAGAAATGTTTTTGTTTTGGGCAGATTCAACATGGATTTATGAAAGGGAAATCATTTGTTACATACCTGTTGGATTTTTTTGAGGATGCACTCAGCAGAATAGACAAGGGGACACCCATGGATGTGGTACAGTGAGGTAGCGCAAAGATCACAGTCACAGCTGTTCACAATCGATATCAATAATTTGGATGTGGGGATTTAATGTAATATTTAGAAGTTTTTAGGTGACAGGACATTAGGTGGAAGTGTGAGTTGTGAGGAGGATGCAAAGATGCTTCAAGGGGATCAGGAGAGGATAAGAGAGTGGCCAAAATTTGGCAGATAGAATACAATATGGAGAAATGTGAGGTTATCCACATTGGCAGGAAATAACAAATACAGGCCATTTGTTAAATTGTGAGAGACTGGGAAGCGTTTTTCTTCAAAGGTATTTCAACGTCCTTGTTCATGACATAAAGCTAAAATGAAGGTACAGCAAACAGTTAAAAAGGTAAATGATATGTTGGCTTTTATTACAAGTGGGTTTAAGTTTTGGAGTAAAGATGTTTCACTGCCTTGGTAAGACGGCAACAGGAGCATTCTATGCAGTTTTTGTCTTCTTACCTAAGGAAAGATGTACTTGTCTTAGACTGAGTGCAATCAAGGTTCCACTAAAATAACTCCTGGAGCAATGTGTGCTGGGGAAAAATTAAATAGACTAGGCCTCTATTCTCTGGAGCTTAGAAGAATGAGAGGTGATCTCATTCAGGCAAACAAAATTCTTACAGGGATTAAAAGTGTAGATGTGGGTAGGAGGTTACCCCAGGCTGGGGGTGTCTAGAACCAGGGGAAACAGTGTCAGAATAAGGGGCAGGCCATTTAGGACTGAGATGTGCAAGAATTTCTTCACCCAGTGGGTGGTGAATTTTTGGAATTCACTGCCCCAGAGGAGGCTCAATCATTTAGTATGTTCAAGACAGCGGTTTATAAATTTCTACTCATTGAAAGCATCATGGAACGTGGGGTTAATACAAGGAGATGTTGTTGAAGTGGAAGATGAACAATGATCTCAGTGAATGGTGGAGCGGGCTCTAAGGGCTGAATAGCTGGTTCCTGCTCCTATTTCATATGTGTTTTTTGCAAGGGGAATGCATTGTAAAAGTAGGGAAGGTTTACTGCAGCTATACAGGGCCTTAGTCAGGCAGCATCTGGAGTAAACTGTACAGTTTGGTCTATTTACTTAAGAAAGCGTATAACTGCATTAGAACCAGTTCAGAGAAGATTCACTCGACTGAGTTCTCAGATGAAGGGGTTTATTTTATGATGAAAAGTTAAGCAGATTGGTCCTATACGCATTGGTGTTCAGGAGGCTGAGAGGTGACCTCATTGAACACATGAGATCCTGAGGGGACTTGACAGGGTGTATGCTGAGATTATCTTTCCTCTTGTGGGAGTAGAACTTAGGGGCACTGTTTGAAAAATAGCGGTCTCCCAATTAAGAATGAGATGAGAAGATATTTAGTTAGTGTGTGGAATTTTCTTCCCAAGAGGTGAAGAGAGGCTGGGTCATTGAATATATTCAAGGCTGAGTTAAGCTGGATTTTTGATTGACAAAAGAATCGAGGGTTATTGCAGGCCGACAGAAGGGCAGAGTTCAGGCCAGAATCAGATCAGCCAGAATCAGATCAACCATCATCTTAGCAAATGATGGAGAAGGCTTCGGGGCTGAATGTCCTACTGCTGCTCCTAGTTATTCTGTTCTTATTCCAACATGTTCTTCAGACTACAAGCTCTGCCCAGTGATGGATGGAGAAGCATTATGTTTTGTGGACCCCAGGGCCTCTCAGCTGCCCGTTCATGAAGCCACTCAACCTCTCAGATCCACCAACCATCCGCCCTGCCTTCAGGCCTCTCCTTACCTGAGGAAGGTTGTTCTTGCTATAGAGGGAGGGCAGCGAAAGTTTACCATACTGATTCCTGGGTTGGCGGGACTGACATATGAGGAGAGATTGAGTCGGTTAGGATTATATTCGCTGGAGTTCAGAAGAATAAGCGGAGATCACATAGAAAGCTATAAAATTGTAACACGACTAGACAGGGTAGATGCAGGAAGAATGTTCCCGATAGTAGCGGAGTCCAGATCCAGCTGTCACACTCTGAAGATACGGGTTAACTACTTAGGATTGAGATGAGAAATTTCTTCACCCAGAGAGTGATGAGCCTGTGGAATTCACAAACACAGAAAGTAGTAGAGACCAAAGCATTGCATGTGTTGAAGGAGGAGTTACATATAGTTCTTGGGGTGAATGGGATCAAAGGATTTGGGGAAAAAGCAGGAGCAGACTATTGAGTTGGATGATCAGCCATGATCATAATGAATGGTGGAGCAGGCTCGTAGGGGCGAATGGCCTGTTCCTGCTCCTACTTTCTATATTTCTATGTTTAACTCTGTTTCCCTCTTTGCAAATACTTGCCTGATCTGCTGAGTATTTCCAGTATGTTATATTTATACTTAATTTGCAACATTAATAGAGTTTTCATTTTCATTTATAAATGGATGTTCTGCGTTTGGAATGTCTCTTACTGTATAGTACTATTAATAGTATGCGTTAAAACACTGTGGAATTACCCTGATTCCTGTTATTTTTCTCCTCCTGTTCCTTAGTCTAAGTGATAACCATCTCAGTGATTCTTGCGCCGAGGACGTCGCCTCCGTTCTCAGTACAAACCGTTCACTGACGGATCTGAACCTGGGAATAAACCGTTTTACAGACCGATCTGTCCCCGCTCTCCGCCGCCTCATGCTTACGTGCAGGACTCTGAGTCAGATCCAGTGAGTGTTTGTGTTAAGGTTTAGCGTCATAATTAAAATATAAGTGGGATATCAAAATATAAATGGTCCTGAATCTATCAAACAGCAACAATGAAAAGCGGAGCCGCTGCTCGACAAGATTCTCCCAAACTGAAACTGCTTCATTTACCTCTTGGGACCTTCAGCAGTGACCCCCCCCCCCCCCACCCCCCCACCCCCCACCCCCCTCACCGGGGATCTCCATCCGAGCAGAGTCCAGTCGGGTCAGGGGGAGACTGGTGATGTCGGCGGGGTCAGGGTGACGGCTTATGGGGCTGGGTCAGCCGCGTTGTTGGGTCGGGCTGTAAATCCAGGTGTTTAGTCAGGTTTGGCCAAGGACAGAGTTGGGAGGGTCAGGAGGGAGTGGGGTTGGTGGGGGTGGTTGGAGGGGTTAATCGGGTAGTGTGGGTGTAGTATGATGGTCAGTGGAGGGTGGGGGTGGGTGACTGGGGGACTCGGTTGTGGAGTTACCCAGGAATTAGACCAGGTTTTACAGTCTAACATTTCCTGGGTAACTACCCAGGTAAGCCCTGTGGATTTGTCCCAAGTCTCCGATTCTAACCCAGAGTCAGAGACATTCACACAGGGTCCCGGGCAGCAAGGCTATTACCCAATGGAAATTTAAACCTCTGGGGCAATTCCCACGTAGGCCCGCGAGTCAAGACAAGACAGGGACCCGCTGCCCATCTTCAGCCATATGTCTGGTCTCTGCTGAGCCAGTGAGCAGGAGATTTGTCCCATTAACTCCAGTCTCCCTGTTATTGACACTGTTGTTGAATCTGTTTATTCCTCTTTAATCTTCCATCTCTTTCAGGCTGTGGAGCAATCAGTTCAGTCAAAATGGAGAAAATCAGCTGAAGACGCTGCGGGGAACCATATCTGGACTGAGAGTGAGATGTGAACCTTGGAATTGATAAACGTTCCTGTTCTCATTAAGGGAACATTTTTACCCGAGTTTACGTCCCTCCCTTTTAAGCGGCCCCGCTCCAGGTTCAAATCCTATTGACCGTTTCCCAGTTTCCAGCTCGAGCTGAGTGAGCGTCATCTCCCATTGTGACGTCAGAGACCCACCCGCTCAAAGAGTAACAAGTTGTGGAAGTTCAGTGACCCAGTGGAAACTACCCTGCAATAAATGGACAGGATCCATGTGGGGACCCACAGCATGAAGCTCTGTGGGCCGAATGCATGGATTGTGGTGTAAACCCAGAGCAGGATTGCCAGCATTTAAACAGAGAGAAGATACTTTGATGTTCTGTGTCAGCTGCCTGAAGATGTAACTTTGCTGGATTGATACTATTTTCCAGATACTGATGGACCTGTTGTACATAACATTATTTCCTGATTCATTTTACA
Organism: Isurus oxyrinchus; assembly: GCA_026770705.1. NCBI lineage: Eukaryota > Metazoa > Chordata > Chondrichthyes > Lamniformes > Lamnidae > Isurus > Isurus oxyrinchus. The sequence continues at coordinate 452,463 of JANJGN010000053.1, read as the reverse complement.
TTCCCCATCATACAGTTTGTTTATTCTCCCCTCACTCTGTTACAATATATGGTGAAGTTTCACGGTGTTGATCAGGCTTCAAAAAATCAAGGGATGGGAAACAACAATTTGAAATGAATAATGACCAGATTCGAACAACAGGCTCACACAAAAAAGATGATCTGTTATTGATATCTCCTGGGGCCACAGACTGACAGATCCAGGGACAGAGAGATAAGACTCTATGGTTTAATGTAGGAATCAACACAGAAATGTCAACATAATCACCATACAGTAACGAGAGATTAATACTGATATAGTGGAAAGAACAGGTAACAGGGACAAAAAAAAACAAACTTTGTAAAAGCTTTTCCACTTTTTTATGATATTGTCACTGACACCCAATTAACGCTTATAATCCACAAATTGCAATGAGATAAGTGGCCCATTTAATGGAGTAGATTTCAACTATCAGGGGAGGACTGTGTATTGGGTTATGTTGCTGCACGAACAATCCAGGGGTTTTGCTGATAACCCAGAGAACATAAGTTCAGATGACAGTTTGAGAATTTTAATTCAGTTTAACAGAAGCTGGATTTTAAATAGAAACTGTTGTCATTGATCATTAATCTGCCCGGGTGTTTGTAAAGGAAACATGCCGTCCTTATCTGGCCTGTTCTGTCTCTGACTCCAGACTCTTCAATGTGATTAACTGTCATGTTTGCGGCCACTGAAGTTCCTGAGTATTCCGCTTAGTTGTTTCAAACAGTCACATCGATCATTCAAGTAGGTGCCCCAACAGCGACATCTCAGGGCAATTTGAGTCGACAATGATTTTGATTTCACCAGCAACAACCACAGCTGGGAAGTGGGTGGAACATGTCACTCGGGTATAAAACTGGTGTTTCAGATCCTTGAAATTGAAATTGAAAGTTTTCTGTGAGGCTGCTGATTGCTAATGCCAGTTTCTCACCTGAGGAACAAGTTGAGGGATACATGTTCATGCAGACACCGGGGATCTCCCCATATCTTCTTGTATTAGAGTGGCTGGCATATGTTGTATACCCTGGAAAAGGCAGAGCGCCAGGGATTAACACCTAAAAACAGAGTTTGGAGGCTATTCCCAGCATCATCACATCTCTCTTAAAAGAGCTGAGACCACAGGAAAATGGCACTGCGGCCCAGTTCCTTCTCAATGGAGATCTGTAAGAAACATGTGTTATACCCGCGCTTTCTCTTTGTTAGATCTGAACAATTATTGTGTTTTGTGTCTCCTGTTTAATGGAGCAAGAGCTAGTCTTCTTCCCTATTATTCCCAAATATCCCCTGTCCAATACAATGTGAACAAACTTTGGGGTTTTGTGTCTCCTGTTTAATGGACCGAGAGCTAGTCTTCTTCCCTAATTTCCCCTGCCCAATACAATGTGAACAATTATTGTGTGTTGTGTCTCCTGCTTCGTGCATCTTGAGCTAGTCTTCCCTATTATTCTTAAATTTCCCCGTCCAATACAATGTGAACAATTATTGTGTTATGTTCTTCTCTAATCTGTAAACTTCATTGTTCCGGAGTGTGGGGACATCTATTGGCTGGAACTCAGAACTGTAACAGAGAGGCTCAGATTCACATTCATTGTCAGTGTTACAAAAACAGCCACAATGGGCAATGTAAGCAAATAGTTTCTGTCTGTTAATTATGTTATATTGTTCCACATTTTATAATGAGAAATGCGTAGAATAGACAAATAATAACGATATTGTTTCACTCATTGGATTATTGTAAATTTACCATTTTATCCTTTACTAGACATTAAGCACCATTTCTGTCTGATTTCTCAGGTTTATATGACTGAATAAAAGGAACGCAAATATCAATAAAACTAAGCTTATAGCTTCACAGGTAATAAAAGCCAAAGAGATGGGGGTGAAATACAAACAGAATAAAATGAAATAAATCTGAAAATGCTGGACTGGCTGATCCTGAAACATCTGTGGAGAAGTTTGGGTTAACAGTTCAGGTCCCTGAACCTTCTCTAGACCTGAAAAGTTAATCCATCTTCTCCACAGAGAGATTTGAACTTTCCCCTCCTTTATTTTAATAATGCTTTACTTTGGTTTCAGACTTGCTTATTTTGTATTGAAATATAATTTGTAAATTCCATGGGCCCAAATCTTCCTGTCACCGAATGGTCAAAAATGGGGCATTTGTGAGAAGATGTGTGTTAGGATCCTGCAGAAGTCCAGACTGGGGACATTCCTTATTAAATGGGTCATGGGAGCTGAATCGGCTTTTCCTGTTTCAACATCCTGGGTTGTTCTTCTTCGGTGTCTTGGGGATGACATTAGACAGTAAATAGGAACTCTTTGCTTCTTTATTGCCTGTGAGCTGTCTGATTGGGACTCTTCCTGTCAATCCTGTTTTATTGTCACACTTACAAGGTCTGAACTGTTGCGCTCTTTCCCATGGTCTCTAAGGTTATTAACGAGATTAGGAAGGAATCGGTGATCCTGACCAGTAACAGCCGTTTCCTGATGGTTATCCACAAGAGCGGTTCAGACAATGTCGTCACTTCATTATTAACGACCATAATTAAAACATAAAGGAGACATAACTACAGCAACAACAATAACTTCCATTTATAGGGCACTTTCAACAAAGTAAAATGTCACAAGTTGCAGGACGGTTACAGACAAATTTGACTCAAGAACAGCGTAAATAGGAGCAGGAGTAAACCACACAGCCGGTCCAGCCTCCTCCGCTATTTCATATGATCAGGGCCAGGATTCCCTTCCCTCCATCCGAAGAGTTGGTGGTGAACACAATCCCCGCCAACACCCCCTGCCCCGCAGCCACTTCACTCTGGGATGAGCGTCAATTGGCTGCAGGTGGAACTTCCGGCCCTCACTGGGAGAAAGTCACGCCCCCAGAGAGCTGCTGGCTATTCTGATTGGCTGAGAGGTCACTGGTCCCTGAGGCTCCTGGCGTGGAAACGACCGAGACTGGAAGCAAATTCCAGAGCCTAAATACCAAAATTCCAGTAACAGGTAAGTTTTGGGGGCCTCAGGCCGGGTGGGGGGTGGCCTTGCAGCTGCCGGGCTTAAGGGGTGGGGGCAAAGTTTTTCTTTACTGGTTCATGGGGTGTGGGTGTCCCAGGAAAGAAAGAAATTATTGCCCATCTGTAATTGTCCCTGAACAGACAAGCTGACTAAGCCACTTCCCAGGGCATTTCAGAGTCAACCACATTACTCTGGAGTCATGTAGGAGTTTGGACTCACATGTAGTCCAGACTAGGTAAGGATGGCCGATGAGAGATTTCCTACCCTAAAGGACATTCGTGCACAAGATGGATCTTTACAACAATAGACAATAGTTTCACAGTCACCATTACTGAGATTAGTTTCCATTCCAGAATTTAAGTGAATTCAAAATCCACAAGCTGCTGTGTTGGGATTTGAACCCGTATCCCCAAAGCAGTAGCCTAGGAATAGGGATTACTAGTCTAGCGACAATACCACTACAGCACCATACCCTGCCCTGATGGAGGTACCTTCATTCCGCCCCCACCCCTCGCCCAAAGCCTGAACTGGATCAAGGTCGGGCTTCCTCCATACTCGGGAAGTCCTCCCGCCAGCTTAAAAATTGAGGCTGGGCAGGAAAGGGCCGTTAAGTGAATATATTCAAGAAGGAAATTCATAGATTTCTGGACTCTGCATTTGTCCAGTGTTATAGGGAGAGAGCGGGAGGATAGTGTTGAGATAGAGGACCAGCCGTGTTCATACTGAATAGCGAAGCAGGCTGGAAGGGCTGAATGACCAAGTACTGCTCCTATTTCCTATATTTCTCAATTGAGGCAGGGGTGGGCAGCCCATCTGAGACCTCGTCCACCCCAGCATTAAATTGCTGAGAGATCAGGCAGGCTTCAACGCATTAGGAAGCCTATATGATACTTAACGATGAACCAGCCGCTCCCTTCGCACCTCTTCCCTTGCCCGGCCATCCGCGGACAAACAGCCAGACACAGAGCATCAAATTCAGGCCTCTTTTTTTCAGCTCACAAGCTGTTGGATGCTCAGCAACTCTTACTGGTCTAACAACGTTGAAAGTTTTCTCTTCCAGTGAAAGCTAGCTGTTTTAGTTTTATTTTCCGTAATATTACAGGCATTTGGCAATGTGTCTGATGAAAGAGCAAAAGAGGAACTTGTTTCTTGGGCAAAGCATAAAAAATACCAAAAGGATTGGAAAAACCGAAGATTAAAATAGTTTTTGGGTTGTCTTTTACCTCATTAAAAAAAGTTGACACAGTTGTGCACATTTGAGAATGTTTGCTCCACCCTTTTCAAAAAAAGCAGAGAAGTTCACCCTTTCCCCTGACAGCACATTGATTATTGAACTGAAAACTTTCCCTTTAAAAGATTTGGCTTCATCCCATTTCTTATCTTTCAAGAGAAACTTGACAACAGGAGATTTGGGAGTTGTCCCTAAACTGATTCCAAAAACTTCTGTCTCTGATGTAAAATACTGGATTATGTGAATATTATGGGATGCTAACTTCCTCCAGCGCTGATGCATGAGAGAGAAGAGTAATTAATGGGATGTCCCAGTCAGAATATTAGAGGAAAATAACACCAACAACTGGAAACGAATAACTCCTCCTGGCTATAGTTGATTAGAATATATCAATCCATATGGATCTATGTACATTTTAATGACAGTCAGGAAAGTGGAGATGGAACAAATACGTTGAGAGCTTTATCTTGAGATCTTTGTGTCTTTGCCTCTGATTGACTTAAGGAAACTCCACTTGATAGTCTGCCTCCTCCCTCGGGCATTGCAGCACAAGGTGGGGGGTGGGGAGGTGGGGGGCGGAAATAAGCAAATATCTGCAGGCAAATGCCACCCCCTCCTCCCATCACCCCTTTGCCCATGAATAACGTCTGGTATGATTACTTAAGAGTGAAGAGTGGCTTGTATTAGATGGCATGATATTAGCATATCGGTATGAGTGTGCAGATATGATTTGTTAATGTGCAGTAACTAACATGTGGAAATGTATGATGCTCCTGCACTGAAGAATGGGCCCCAGACCTGCTCAGATACTTGGCAACAGAACCACATGAATGGATTAATGTGACCAGTAGCATGATAAAACATTATAAATCACCAAGGCATAAAACAGATATTCCACAGAAAAAAGTTACTTTAGAAGAATCAGAGTACAATTAGACACACGGGTACCTTCCAGGAGGAGTAAAATTTACATGAAAAGGGATTTTAATTTTGGAAATATCCACAAGTTGGATGCAGGTGAAGAGAGCTGGAGAAACTTTAAAGTCCATGTATAAACTTTTGTTTGAACTGTATGTATTTACGACATTCCAATAATTTAGAATTGTGTTAGGTGATCTGCAGGTGGGGAGAATGAATCAAAGTCAACCTGAAAAAGGTTTTAATGTATTCTTCGGGGCAGCTCAAAGGTTGCTGTTGTAGATTCTGATAATTTTAATAGCTTTATTATGTTATCTACCCTTTGTAATCAAGTAATTAGGAAAAGAAGTTTATAGCTTAGAAATAGATGGATTAACCAGAAATCTCTTGATGCGAGGGCAAATTGTTGGTGGGGCTAATTTTTCGAAGAGGTGACCAGGTGTGCAGATGAGAGCAATATAATTGACGTAGTCTACTTGGACTTTAGCAAAGCTTTCAGCTTTCTTCCAGTTGTTCTCTTTAGCACCTCGGCCGCCACCCCCGCCACCCCTCCCCCCCACACCCCACCCCCGCCTTCTGTCTGAATTTAGTCCCTGAAATGTTCACTGGCTATTCCTCTTCTGATCAAAAAATTGCCGACAGTGTTCCAGTTCAGAGTGTGATTATTAAGGAGCGGAATACGTTCAGTTTATGAGCTCGGTCACGGCTCAGCTCCTCTCTGATAGCGCTGACCCACTGACTGCGCAGCGCTCCCTCATTCCTGACCCACTGACTGTGCGGCGCTCCCTCATTCCCAAAACTATGACAGTGAAGCGCTCCCTCATTCCTGACCTACTGACTGTGCGGCGCTCCTTCATTCCCGAAACTCTGACAGTGAAGTGCTCCCTCATTCCTGACCCAATGACAGTGCGGCGCTCCCGTTTTCCTTATGCTTTGAAAGTGCAGCGATTCCTCATCTCTGACGGACTGTAAGTGCAGCTCTCCCTCTGTTTTGACCATCTGATAGCATAGCGCTCCAGTTTCCTGACCCTCTGACAGTGCAGCATTCACTCATGCCTAACCATCTGACAGTGCAGCGCTTGATCAGTCTGACCCTCCGACAGTGCAGCACTCCCTGAGTCCTCATCCATTGACTGTGCAGCGTTCCTTCAGCAGTGAGTTTCTGATAGTGCAACAGCCTCAGTCCTGACCCTCCAACAGTACAGCTCTCCCGCATTCCTGACCCTTTGAAAGTGTAGCACCCTCTCACTCCTGACCACCTGGCAGGTCAGCACTTGCTCAATTCTCACCCACTGAATGTGCAGTGCTCCCTCATTCCAAATCACCTGACAGTGCAGCGCTCCCTCTGTCCTGGTTCTCAGACCATGTGGCGCTCCCTCAGTTGTGGTTCTCACACCATGTGGCGCTACCTCAATCCAGGGTCTCAGGCAATGTGGCGCTCCCTCATTACTGTCCCTCTGAAAGTGCAGCGCTTCTTCAGTCCTGACTGGCTGACAATGCAGCCCTCATCAGACCTTTCCCAACGACAGTGCAGCGCTCCTCCAGGCATGACTCTAACAGTACAGCACTCCCTCTGTTCTGACCCACGGACTGTGTGGCTCTCCCCCATTCCAGAGCCTCTTACAATGAAACACTCGCTTTTTCAGACCCTCTGATTGTGCAGGGCTCCCTTAATCCTGAGCATTTGATGGTGCAGCAGTGCTGCAGCCCTGAATCTCTGACATTGCAGCATTTCCATTTTCCTGATCTGCTGACAATTCAGCACTTCCCCAGTTCTGACGCTCTAAGAGTGCAGCGTTCCCTTATGCCTAACCCTCTGACAGTGCAGCACTCGATCAGTCCTGACCAACTCTCAGTGTCGTGCTCTCTGAGTCCTCACCCACTGACAGCGTAGCGTTCCATTGGTTTTGACCCTCTGACAGCGCAGCACTCTGTTATTTCTGACCCTCTGAGGCTGCAATGTTCCCTCACGACTAACCCTCTGACAGTGCAGTGCTCGATCAGTCCTGACCCCGTGACAGTGCAGCACTCCCCGACTCCTCACCCACTGACAGCACAGGGCTCCATCAGTCGTGAGAATCTTACAGTGCAACAGTGCCTTAGCCCTGACCCTCCGAAAATGCAGCTCTCCATCAGTCCAAACTGTCTGACAGTGCAGCGCTCCCACAGTCCTGACACTCTGACAGTGCAGTGCCCTCTCAATCCTGCGTTTTTAACTGTGAAGCTCTCCCTCAGTCCAAACTCTCTGACAGTGCAGCGCACACTCAGCCCTGAAGCTTTGACAGTGAAATGCTGCTGCAGTCCTGATGCTCAACAGTGCAGCGTTCCTTAGCCCTGTCACCTTTAAACCACAGATCTACCCCATTCCCTGCCATCCGACAGTTTAGCGCTCCCACAATCCACATCCTCTGGCAATGAAGTGCTCCCTTAGTCCTGACCCTCTGACAGTGCAGCGCTCCCCCAGTCCTGAACCCTCAACACTGACCTTCTAACAGTGCAGTGATGTCTCGGTCATTACCTCCTGACAGTGCAGTACCCCCTGTTTCCTGTCCCTGTGACAAAGCAGAGCCCCATCATGCCCAAACCTGTCACAGTGCAGCGCTCTATCAGTCCAGCCTCTGACTGTGCAGTGCTCCCCGATTCATGACCCCCTGACAGCACATTGCTCATCAGCCCTGACCATGTGACGCTATTTTGTCATCTCAGGCTTAGCATCTGACCATGCGGCGCCCCTCAATGCAAAACCCCTGAAAATGTAACGGTCCCTCAGCCCTTAACATTTGACAGTGCAGCGCTCCCTCAGTCCTAAGCATCTGACAGTGCCATGCTCTTTCAGTCCTAACCATCTGACATTGAACGACTTCCTTACTCCTCACCCACTCATACTGCAGCTCACTACCAATCCTGACCATCTGGCAACACAGTGCTCCCTCAATCCTCACGCACTGACACTGTAGCCCTCCCTCAGTCCAAACCCTTTGACAGTGAAGTACTCTTTTATTCCTGGTCCTCAGACAATGTAGCATTACCTCAGCCCTGTCCCTCTGGCAGTGCCATGCTCCTTCAGCTCTGACAATGCAGCCCTCCAATAGACCTGACCCTCTGACAGTGCAGCACTCCTCCAGTCGTAAAACCCTAAGACAGTAGCACTAATTCAGCCCTGACCCACTGACATTGCGGAGCTCGCTCAGTCCTGACATTTGACAGTGCAGAGCTCGCTCAGTCCCAACCCACTGCCGGTGCAGCACACCCTGATTCCTGACCCTCTGACAATGCAGACCTTCGTCATGCTTAACCCTCTGACAGTGCAGCTTTCGTCTTGACCCTCTGATACTGCAGCACTCACTGATTCCTGACCCTCTGCCAAATGCCACGCTCCCTCATGCGTAAACCTCTGACAATGCAGCATTCATCCTGTCCGTCTGATACTGCAGCATTCACTGATTCCTGACCCTCTCACAATGCAGCCCTCCGTCATGCTTAACCCTCTTACAATGCAGCACCCTATCGTTCCAGGACCTCTGACAGTGCAGCGCTCCCCCATTCCTGAGCCCCTCGCAGTGCATTGCTCCATCAGGCCTGACCTCTTGACACTGCAGTTCCACCTCAGGCCTGGCCTCTGACTGTGCAGCGCTCCCTCAGTCCTAACCCCCTGAAAGTGCAGCGTTCCCTCAGTCCTGACCATCTGACAGTGCAGCGCTCTCTCAGCCCTGAACATCTAGCAGTGGAGCGCTCCCTCAATCCTCACACACAGTGGCAGAGCTCCCTCAGTCCAAATCCTCTGACAGTGCAGCAATCCCTCAGTCCTGTTCCTCAGACAATTTAGCACTCCCTCAACCTGTCCCTTTGAAAATGCAGCGCTCCTTCAGTCCTGACTCGCTGACAATGCAGCCCTCCCTCAGAACTGACCTTCTGACAGTGCAGCGCTCCTCCAGTCGTTACCCACTAAGTATACAGCAGGCCCTCCCTACGCATCCACTGAATTTTGCAGAACTCTCTCAGTTCTGACCCACTGACTGTGCTGCACTCCCTCGCTGCCTTACCTCTTACCTTGAGGCGCACCCTCATTCCTCACCATCTGACTCTGCAGCGCTCCCTCAAACCTGACTCTTTGACAGTGCAGCGGTACTGCCGTCCTGACTCGCTGACGTTGCAGCACAGCCTCAATCCTGATCTTTTGACAATGCAGCGGTACTGCAGTCCTCATCTCTGACAGAGCAGCGTGCCCGTATTCCTGACCCCCTGACAATTCGGCACTACCTCAGTCCTGACCATCGACAGTGTCCGACAGGCCTCCTCCTGGAACACCAGGGTTTTATGATTCACGCGTCTCATTTCTACACGGACAGGGAGATTAGAAAACAGCTCAAGGCACGAAGGTAATGAATGATTCTGGGCAGCTGCCCCATGCTTTGTACCGACTATTATGCCTGATGTTTTGTACCGGCATGTAACAAGGTTACACGAGTCCAGCTGTGGTGACCAAGGGTCTAAGTTGCTGTACATGAGAGTTGTACATGGCGTTCGGTGTGAATGTTCAAACACTGCCCGCAACCTCCATGATTGAAATGATTATTTTATTCTCTCAGCTTCTTAACTCGAGAATGCAATTCATTTAATTAATTGACACAAAGCTTGGAAATACAAATCAGTTATCCAGATCAATTGAATAATGTTTATTTGTTAGATACTGAAGAAACTTCAAAAACCCGTGAACAACATGGTCAGAAATAAATTGAAATGTATTTTAATAGAGAACAAGGTTGGGAGAAAAATCATTGCCTTCAGCTCATGAACGTTAAAGGTATTTGATTTCATTCAGTTTTATCTGTGTAAAACGACCACAATAGGACTGGAATCTACAATCTCCTCATAATGTTGCAGATAAACGGGGCTTAAACGCCGTATCCATTCGGCCATGACAAAAGCCAAACCTCCAGCAAACAAATGTCAATAGATTTTACCGATACATTCAAGCACCTGACTCACATTGTACGTAGCGCACATTGTCCCCGAGTCCTCATCCACTCCTGAAGCTGAATTCTGACTGTTTCTATGAATCTTGTTTGTTAATGTGTTGTGTTAACAGGAAAACACGATGTTCACGTTGGGAAAGCAGCAGAAACCGCACGGCAGGAAGTTGAGGAAATGTTTTCAATTTCACAAGAACAATTTATTTACGTCGTAGTAGAAAGAGAGTCAATATAAATTAGAACAGGGGCATTAATTGAACTCGACTTAGGACAGGAAACATGGGTTCGGTTTTTCACTTTTCTAGCCAATACCCGAATAACGGCCCAAACAGATTTAACCACCTTCTTCAGTTCTTCCCTGAATTTAGTTTGTGTAGCTGCATTAACACGTGTTTGTACAGCGGCTCAAAAACATCAGCATGTAAACTGATTGAGAAGCGATGTATGTGAAACATATATAATCGGGTCGGTAATGCACGACTAAGCTGTGAGTTACAGAACAGACGGCAGCTGTCAGCCACAACACTATAAAACTGCCTGATATAATGAACAGGAAAATAATGGATTTCCTTCCGTTTTCCACATCTGGGTCATTGTGATTCTTAGTGTTGTGAGCCCGGAGTTCCCTACGGGCTCTGGTAGCTGTTAAATTATATCGGATTGTCAATTGAATAACAATATGAAAACAAAAGGAAGTAAGAGAGAGAAAATACTTCCGAACCCAAAGTCCGCTACCCCGGCAGGCGATATAAAAAATAAATCCCAGCTTGGGCGGAAACCCCGTGAACATTGTTAATGATCAGTTTGTGTTATAGTTAAACCTGAATTGGATATTCTCCAAATATTTCAGCACAAAAGCCGTTGTTAAGAACACTGTAGCAATTTTGACAACGCAACCCTTTATTTTAACCTTCTGACAGCAAATAGATACGCACTGGTCAAAAATGAACGAGACTGTAAACCACACAGGCGTATATAGGCCATTTTATTCATGTACATGTTTAGCTTGCCGACGGCAGTTTAGGAGAGGAATGAGTGTGGGAAGAATTATCTGCACTGAACCACTTGACTCCTCAACTTCCACAGCTGAACCTGGATGTCTCAGTTTCCCTTTACATCACCACAACTAGTTTCAGTTTGCACAGAAGGTTTGGTTTCCAAATTTCAGTTTTATTTTTTTGTTTCCTCAGGATATGGGGGGATCAGTTTCCTTTCTCTGTTCCCTTTTCCAGATTGGGCCTGGCTTAATAAAATAAAACAAGCTTTGAAAGGACAGATTCCATCACAGGAACGATTTGACAGACTACGTTCTGCCGCATTGGTGTGTTCTATTATTGAGATTAGCAAGTTCCTTGCAGAAAAGAATAGTTTCTCAATCACACGTTTCTACAGAGCATTTCCGCTACCAGGTCAATGTGCTGTGTTTTCCTTTCACTGATCCACTCTCCGCGAGCCTATCTCTTGTTGGGATGCTGTGTTGTTGTTCAGCCTATTAAGTTCCATGTCAATCAGAGCTATTTTGCATGTCTTATCGACCACCTACAAGTTGTCTCTCTGATTCGTGTGCATAGTCCTGACGTTCCCGCTTGCGAATCGACGATTAGACATCTCCTAAGGTTTAGTGTGTTTGATTTATTTGCCTGGAGCAATGGATTCTATCAACTTGTTCTGGAAAGACTCTAATCAAAAGAACTCAATGAAGAAGCTGGACAGTGGTGGGTCAGCACCTTAGTAGTCGGGCGCTGCCCGATATGTGGTGGGTGGCTAATGACCAGAGAGATACACTTGTCCAGCCCATCGCCGGAGGCTGCATGCATCACTCATTCATTATGGCAATCAAATTGGGCTTATCACTCTTAGCTACTGTTTCCCGTGTTGTGCTAACATTCTGCAATGAAAATGGGGTGCCCTCTCTCCAGGACTCCAGTTTTGGCAAAATGTGTGTAGATGTTGGGCTGCCCAAATGGCATGGTGCTACTCTTGACCTCCCCGGTTGAATCTTCAGCAGTGCAGAAGACTGTCCTTGTCCCCAGTTTCATTGTATTCTTCCCCTCATCTGATGCCTTAAAAATAAACCTTGTCTCTTTAGTTCAGCTGCTAAAGGGCGCAAGCTCCATCAAATCATTGATGTGAAAGCCCATCCAGGACCTCGACTCCTCCCCTCCCCTTTGGCCTCATTCCCTCTTCCAATCTCAGTTCCGACTGTGAATTCACCATGCCCCTCTCTGATGCTGAACGTTCAGTGCTCAGTAAAGGACTCAGGTTCATACCCTTATGCCCTTGCCTCAATGAATTTCGGGCTCAGCATGATGCTCAGCTCACTTCTGCTGCCTTTGCATCCATGCTCACTTCTTTGGGCAGACGTCCACCACCTCCACGCCCCTGGCCCTGGTTCTCCCCCAAAAACTTCAATGGTTCTTTTCACCCGCATCGAGTATTTTTCCTCCACCTGGACCCCTCCTTCCAGCCTCTTACATGCTCTTGATCTTTCATTAAGAGCTGTCAGATTGACATCGACTGTTTCAATTTCTCTGCTCCTCTCACCCACTCTAACCTGTCTCCTTCTGAAGTTGCTGCATTCCGTTCTCTCAGGTCCAATCCTGACTTTGTTATCAAACCTGCTGACAACGGTGGTGCTGTTGTTGTCTGGCGCACTGACAGCTACCTTGCAGATGCTGAACGTCAACTCGCAGGCTTCCTCCTACCTCCCCCTCGACCATGACACCACCACCAAACATCAAGCCATTGTTTCCAAGGTGGTCACTGGCCTGAACTCCTCTTCTCTCCACAGCTTCCAACCTCATAGCCTCCCAACCTCGGAGAGCACGCTACTACCTCCTCCCCAAAATCCACAAACAGGTCTGTCCCAGTCGGCCGATTGTGTCAGCCTATTCCTCCCCCACAGAACTTATTTCTTCCTATCTTGCCCAGTTCTCTCTCACTTTCTCCAGTCTCGTCCCACCTACATCCACGATTCCCCTGATCCTCTACATCATATCAACACTTGCCAGTTTCCTGGCCCTTACCGCCTCCCCTTCACCATGGATGTCCAATCCTGCTACACCTCCATCCCCTGCAAGGCTGTTCTGATTGTTCTCGGCTTCTTCCTTGAACAGAGCCCCAAACAATCCCCAACCACCACCTCTCTCCTCCTTCTCTCACTGAACAATTTCTCCTTAAATCGCCTCACTTCCGCAAATAAAAGGTGTGCTATGATTATCCACTCAGATCCCAGTTATACCTGTCTCTTAATGGGTTATGTAGAGCATTCCTGGTTTCAGTCCTACACAGGACCCATCCCACAACTCTTTCTTCAGTACATCGATGACGGTTTCAGAGCCACTTCATGCTCTCTTCTGGGCTGGAAAAAAATGTATCAATTTTGTTTCCAATTTCCACCCTTCAGTAACTTTCACATGATCCATCTCTGACACTTCTCTTCCATCCCAAGACCTCTCTGTCTCAACGTCTGGCGATAGACTGTCCACCAAATCCATTGCAACCCAACCGACTCGCACAGCTACCTCGATGGCAGCTCCTCGCACCCTCCTTCATGTAAGGACTCCATTGCATTCTCTCGGTTACTTCAAATCCGTCGCATCTGTTCCAATGATGCCACTTTCCATAACAATGCTTCTGACACTTCTTCCTGAACCGTGGTTTCCCAGCCACGGTGGCTCACAGGGCTCTCAGGCATCTCTGACCCATCTCCCACGATTCTGCCCTCACACTTTCCTCCCCCTCCCAGAACCTTGATAGGTCATGTACTCACTTTTCAACCCATCAACCTCCACATTCAATCGTTCTTCCTCCACATATTCCGCCAAATCCAGCATGATGCCACCACCAAACAGATCATCCCTTCACCCACCCTTTCGGCATTTCCTATGCACCGTTCTCTCAGGGGCACGCTGGTCCACTCCTGCATCACCTCCAACACCTCAAGCCCCTCCCATGACACTTTCCCATGCAATCGCAGCAGGTGCAAAACCTTCCCTTTTACGTCTCCACTCCTCAAACTCCAAGGGCCCAAACTCTCCTTCCCAGTCAAGCAACATTTCACTTGCACTTACTTCAATTCAGTGTAATGCATTCGCTGGTCCCAATTCGGTCTCCCCTACATTGGAGAGACCAAATGCAGACTGGGTGACCGCTTTGTGGAACAAATACGGCCTAGACACATGCCTGACCCAAACTTTCCTGCCGCTTGCCATTTCAACACACCACCCACATGTCCATCCTTGGCCTGCTGCATTGTTCCAGTGAAGCTCAGTGCAAACTGGAGGAGCAGCACCTCATCTTCCGACTAGGCACTTTACAGGCTTCCGGACTTAACATTGAGTTCAACATCTCTCTCCTCCAACCTCGAGCCTTTTTGATCGTTTTTTTTTCAAATATGTTTTTATTAATTTATATATATATTATTTCCCCCTCCGATTTCAATTACTTTTTTTGAAATGTATTCGTTGTTTATACCCATCCTTTAGCCTAAATCGATTTTCCCCACATCATCCCCTCCCCCCAACGCACCCGCACGAGGGTCAGTTGTCACTTGTTAATTCTGCTTTCCACTCTTAATGTCACCATTAGCATCTCCTTTAGCCAGTATCAGCACCCTCAACACGCATTCGGACTTATGCTTATTAGATCTTTTGCAATCTCTCCTTTGCCACCACCTACTACTGGTTTTCTATTGGGCTTCAACTGTACCACCGCCTTAAACAGTTTACACATCACCACATTTTTACTTCTCTTTAGTTTGAAAGAAGAGTCATATGGGCTCGAAACATAAAATCTGTCTTTCTCTCGACAGATGCTGTCAGGCTCCACAGTATTTTGCTTTTAACTTAAAAGAAAATTTCGTCATTAAGCAGAAATAAAAGATCATCAACAGTTCCTCAAAGCTGACTGCCAGTCGGATTGGCAGAACCTGGCCACCAACGGGATCCTGCAACAATCTAGACTTTGGCTTTGGGAGAGCCTCACGATTATGTGGAACATTAAAGTGTGACGGGTAAAATGTTTTGTCACTGAAATCAACAAATGAAGCTCTTTCACAATTGAAGTTCAAAATCCATTGTACATGTAAGGTTTAAAATAACATTCTTGAACACTGAGGTGATGTGCCATAAGTATATTAAGGATGCAATAATACACCAATGGGAATTTGAAATTCCAATCACACCGAGCTACTATTGGTGGGCGACCCAAATATAGCAGAGCGCTGAGTTCAGTATCTGAAGCCGAATAGATAGTGAAGCTTTGAGTCAGTGTATGCTTGTTTCCGTGTACTAGACAATGCACCTAACATGCATTGCTTTATTGCATTGAAGCTGAAATATTTATTTATTGATAATTTCACTCGTGATAAATATCCAAGAAAAAAAACATTTTAACAGCAAGTCTGTTCTTATTTTTGTAGCTATCATTTTACATAAAACGAGGCCCGTTCATGTGTGTCCTCAGAAGAACGACACAAGATGGTTCTCCAATGTGACTTTTTTTATTCGTTCATGCAGTGTGGGGGTGCAGTCAGCATTTATTGCTCATTTATTGTTCAGGGAGCGTTTAAGAGTCAACCACTATGCTGTGGGTCTGGAGTCACACGTAAGCCACACCAGGTAATGTCTGGAAGATTCCTTCCCTGAAGCACATTAGTAAAGCAGGTGGGTTGTTTTGACGATCGGCAATGGTTTCATGGTCATCATCAAACATTTGCTTACAGTTTATTTTGTGGAATTTATTTTTCACCATTTGCGTTAGTGAGATTTGAATCCCGGTCTCCAGAACATTGCCCCAGGGTCTCTGAATACAATCTTAGTGAAAATATTACACCGTCATTCCGTCCTCTTAAAATGGTGACATCATATGCAATGTGTGGATCAAATTAAATACCTTACTATTTCATCCTAGAACTGACTATTGTTGCAGGGTAGGCTGAGACCATTCCAAAAGTACTTCATCTAGAGTGTTAATTCCCTCTTTAACCGGCAAAGATTAAGGTTAATATAGCTGAAAAATAAGGAAAACTACTATAGCTTGAACGCACCAGAGGATAGTCTGATCAACCTTTTTGTTTAAGTGCCTGTTATTGAGATTAAAGTATTTAAAGTCAACACTAAATTAGATCTCCTCAAGGTCATATACTTACTACGATTCGTATTATGTCTGCACCATCCGTCCGCTCGTTCAGTCAATTCTGTTCTTTAGAACGAGGTTAAGCATTTTACTTAGTAATTATGCTCTAACATTGGAACCGCTCTTTTGAACATTTCAATCATCCTTGGCGCTTCATGATCATAGTTTCACTTTTGCACGTCCAAAGATGCCTCAAAATTATGGATATTATTCTATTAAATACAGAAAAATGTTCTCCTTTCTTACTGTCTAGGAGAATATATCGGTGTGGGTGGGGGTGGGGGTTGGAGTGCTGTCGGGGGGTGGAAGGAGAGGGGTGGGGTGTTGCGTGTGGCCTCCGGATATTTGTTTGGAATCTTGCCCTCCATTACCCAGATGTTTAGGGTACTGTTCAAATTATCAAAGCTAATATTCACATTAATCAGTATAACCAATATCACAACTAACTGCAAGACAGAACTATGAATGATCTCTCTTAACTCCACTTCCCACACACTCACTAGTTTGTATATTGATATCAAATTGATTTTATTTGTCGAGTCGTGACCATCTGGATTATATTCAGGAGGACTGGATAAATAGATACAGATAGCGCCCGTCAGTTGTGGGATCAAGAACTAAACGCCAGATATAAAATATTAAATGTCAGAGCGATTTAGAAATGATGGTGAAGCAATGTCTTTACGTGGAGAACTGGGAGATGATGGAATTCGCAGATTCAGAAAGTATTCCAAAATTAAGAGGAAAATAAATAAGCTGGTGTCTAAAAATATGTAGGTTATGTTCATACAAGGCGGGTAAAATTATTGGGACTATTTTTTTGGCTGGAGATAAAGGCCCAAGAGGTTTGGATGTGTAAAATGATCTGTTTCCTTGTTATAAAACACCAATATGTTCAAGACCACTTGAGAGTTTAAGTTAATATGATGAGCCAAGTTTTTGCTGCCGTTATAATTAGATACTGATCAGGAGACACGACGCTCATCTATCACTACTGGAAACAATGGAGAGTGGAACCTGACGGGGGTCCAGGGTTTGTAACATTCACACCAATATTACAGGTAAACTATAAACAAGCACGATTTCAACACGCACTTCGTTGCTTCTATTCTAAAGGAATCTATCAATTTATATAACAGAGAGTATTATTCCTGTAGCTGGAGTGGAAGGGAGTAAGCGCCATCTCCCATGTGTGCGAATACATATCTGAACCTCAAGTATGACTGTTCCCTTTGAATCTGGGGTGAAAAGTGCAAGGTCTCAGCAGGAAATTGAGCTGCACAGTTTCGGACAGTAGTAGACATGAAAGACACGGCTCTAAGATCAGGAAATGTTTCTTGATGCCTGTTGATTTTCAATGATAACCAACCCCTTTGATCCAAACGGAAAGATGGCTATTCTGTACGGAATCACGGGCTGCAATTCTGCTCTAACTAGGGCGGGGCATTTGGCTTTTATATTTCATATTTTAAACCACTGACAAAATAAATTTCCATGGAGATTTCAACACATTAACGAGCTTTTCCCTGAACTTCCTTTGCGTCGCTGCACAAATGCAGGTGTTAAACAAGACTTCAGCTGGGTGAGCATATATCCGGCTTCAGTGGCAATAAGTGCAGGATCTGTATATTCTGGTTGGATACATAGGGACTGGGCATCAATCCACTGACTCACCACCGATGTCAGACTCAACAATATAAAATTGGCCGACACGGCGAACAGTAAAATAATGGATTTCCTTCATTTCTCCAGCTCTGGATCATGCTGATTCCCAGCCCTGGGAGTACGGAGTCTCCTGCGGGCAATATCGGTTACTACAATGAGCCTGACCGTGAAACAATTACACAGCAATGTCAATGCAAAAGGAACCAATGAAAATAGAAAACTTTGTAATCTGAAGGCGATCTGAAAAAGGCCACATTGGGGCTGAAATCCCACTGAATATTTTTGGTTATTATTTTCTGTTCAAATGCAAACGAGAAAGGGATGTTCTCTAAGTACATTATCACAGAAACAATTATTATGACGATGGACGCAGTTCCTGCTGTGCAATACCTGATTTTCAGTTTCTCACAACATATAGCTACAAACCGGTCAGTTGTGAAGCAGACAGTAAACCACATGGACAAACCGACGTTGGTACAAGTCATGTACAGCATAAGTTTGCAAATGACATTGTAGGAGAGGAATGAATACGGAAAGCGTTCCCTTAGAATTTGCTGAGCAAATCTATAGAGGAGCGTGGCCAGTAGAGCCACTGCTGCCATGGCCACCATATGAATGGAGATACTTATGGAAAGGCGGCACTTTCCTCTGCAGAGGGTCACTATAGTCAGAAGATTCACTGTAAGAAAGAGGAAAAAGAGTTAAATAAGTCTGGGGTGTGGGGATGGCACTCAGAAACCTCCGGTCACAATTTGTGGGGCAATGTACAGATTTGTTGCTACTTTCAATTCGGAACATGGTTTCCTTTCAAAATATTCGGCCAGCATTGCCGATATTTCTTTTGAATCAGGTAATTCATTGAAGACTCAATTAGCTCATACATATTTCATTCAGGAAGTAACAGGTTCGTTCGGATTCAGGAAGGTGGTTGGTAAAAGAGCATGGTCCACAACATTGAGGCCCAGACACTGATAACACATGGCAGAGGTTGGGGGGCTGGGGCCGTGGTGTCCACGGGGGGAGTTAGATGGTTCACTGTGGGGTGGTGACGGAAGGTTACCGACTTGGGACGATATTGTAAAACATGAGTAATCAGTCAATTATCTGTCATTTTTCTATAATGATTTTTTTCCATGCTTAATACCATTAAACTGCGAAAAAGTGCATATATCTTCCATAGCTGTGTGATTAAGGAAAGATGGGGTGTAAACAGCAACAGCTAAACAATACGTATTTTTGTAGCACTTTCAAGGAAGTGCCGGAAAAGCAAACTAAACAGGGAACACGTGGGGAGCTGTTAGGATGGTGGCTTAAAGATTCGTCAAAGAGTGAAACTTTAATGAATATCTTGAAAGGCTGATGAGACGTAGAGAGACAATGGAAGGGGCGATTTTCGGGAAATTCGGAGAGTTGGACCTCAGCACCAAAGATACGGGAATGAGTAGTGGAACAATTAAAACTTGGTATGTCCAAGATGACAAATTTAGAAGATCGCAAATGTCGCTCTGGTCTGTGGGGTTGCAGGAGATGTCAGGTTTGCAATTGGCGAGACCTGGGGGTAATGGGTGTTGCGGTGTGGAGAGTGGTGGGGAGCCGGTGGGGGTGGGGGGGGAGGGCGGTTGGAAGGGGAGGGGGAGGTGGCGATTTGCACACAAGGATGGAGATTTTGAAATCAAGGCATTGTTTAACCGGGAAATGAAGTAGACCAGCGACAACAGGCATGATATGCTAACATGACTCGTTGTGGATAAAGCTTCGGGAGCAGAGATTTTTATCACCACAAGCTTATGGAAGGCAGAATGTAGGAGGCCGGGCGGTTGTGCATTGGAATCGCAAAGTCTGCAGGTGACAAATCTAAAATGAGGAATTCAACAGCAAATCAACAGGGACAAGGCAAAATCGGACAATGTTACGTTAATGATCTAAGATTGGTCACAACATACTGTGGAATTATGGTCAGAAGCTCATTTAATGGCGAAATTCTGACACCAAAATAATCTTATTAGTCCCATACAATTTTTCAGCAGGGGAAATGAGTCAAAGTTAGGCAACAGAGTTTTGAAATGAACCAATACAATGGCTTATGGCTTCCTGATATTTAACAGGTGGAGATTTATGATCGTTTGCTGCTGGATCTGTGATAAGAAGCCTAATGATTCGGCGGTGGTGGAGCAATCTAGATGTTCGATTGTGAGGGAGATCTGGCTATCAACAGTGGGCATTTGTTTTATTCATTCCCAGGCGAAGCCTGTATTTGTTGTCCATCTCTTTGTGTAATTGAGAATGTGGTGGTGAGCCGCCTTCTTGCACCTCGGCAGTCCATGTGGTGTAGGTGCACCCACAGTGCTGTTACAAAGGGAGATTTTGACCATGCAGAAGTGAAGGAATGACGATAGATCTCCAAGTCAGAATGATCAGTGGCTTGGAGGGGAACTTCGACGTTGTGTTTTTTCCCTCGAGTCTGTTGTCCATGTCCTTTCAAATGGTTGTGGATTTTGAAGATGTGGACGAAGGAGTCTGGGTGACTTCCTGGTTGAGTCCCTGTTTCATGTGAAAACAATTGCGACTTTTGAGGGTGATTTCGACGAGTGGCAGCATGTTGTTGGGAAATAGGAAGCGGACAGGAATAGGTCCGAGTGGCAGTTTCTATAGCAGAGGTAATGGCGCAGAAGAGGGAAATGAAGCCCTTGCAATCGATGCTCTGGCTGTGATTAAAAGAGAAGGAATCGCACTGAATCACAGAATGGTTATGGTGCAGAAGTGGACCATTCGTCCGCTCGTGTCTACTCCTGCTCTAAGAATGAGCAACCTATTTAGTATTATTCCCTGCACCCCAACCTCCCACTCTCCATCCCACCCCACCTCCACCCCTACTTCCCGTAACTCTGCACATTCTTCCTCTCAGATAACAGTCTAACTATGACCGCTTCAATTGCATCGGTCTCCTCGACAGTCTCAGGCAGTGCACTCCACACCCGAACACTCGCTGCACAAAAATGTTTCTCTTCATATCAATTCTCCTTCCTTAAGTAATTTATCCATACAATTTCCCTCTCTTTCTCGATCCTTTCACGAATGGGACAATTATCTACTCTGTCCAAAAGCCTCATGATTCTGAATACCTCCATCAAATCTACTCTCAAACATTCATTCTCTAAGGAAAAGAATCCTAACTTATCCAATCTATCTTTATAACCAAATTTCCTCACCCTGGAACCAATCCAGTCAATCTGTTCTGCACCCTCTCTAATGCCTTCTCATCCTTCCTGTAATGTGGCAACCAGAACTGGACACAATACTGTAGCAGAGGCCGAAATAAGGCCTTGTTCAAATGCAACATTAAATTCTTGCTATTGTACTCGATTAATAAACCCCAGGATACGGCAGAGCACTGTCAACATGTCCTGTTCCCTTCAATATTCATGAGCAAACAGTCGCTTAGTAATACAGAACTTGAGTGCTGTTGAAAAAATACATTTTGTCTTGCACTCATGTGGACAAGCACATGAATGACAATGTTAGGGAACTTTTTAGCAAATGCTCTGCAATCAGAGAATCACATCTAATGTCGGACAAAGTATTTTGAGTTCTGCAACCTCAATCTGTTGGGGTACCGTCTGTACCTTGCCCGTTCCGACAGCAGAGGTGACGTGCTGTTTGATACGATTTCATAGGTCTCCTATCAAACAGCAGCTCCCTGCTCCTGTTCACAATGGGCAAGGTACAGACCATACCCAACCAGCCCGTGCTAGCAAAACTCAAAACACGGTGTCCAAATTAGATGAGATTCTGCGATTGGACAACATTTGCTAAATATTCCTCAGTGTTAAAAAAATTTTGCTGAAAACCAAGTTAAGACTGAGTTGGGTTCGTAGTGTGGCGCATCTGTGTGTACAAGGTGCTGCATATATCAGTACCCAGAGCAATGTTCTTTGCAGCCAGAAAGAACGTGTACACAAAATGTGCCTGTTTCAGTGAAACAAAATAAATAATAGCTACTTGTTTATTCTTTCCTCGGTGCAATGCTTTGGTGATTTCCAAGCCGCAAGGTTTAAAATTTGAAACAATTCAGTAGTCATCCACCGGTGCTTTCTCCACGGCAACACCTCTACCAATCAGAGTCCACTTGCGAATCACTGAGCACTCTCTCATATTGGACAGTATAAAGTTGTTACTTCCCTGACATTGATAGTCTTACGATTGTCATTATTACTCTTATTGCAAGGCATAAATCTTTGACAAAATGCCTTTTTTAAGCGTTAACCAATTTATGAACGCATACAACCAAGTCTGTCTGTCCCTCCACACCCTTCAGAGTTGTACGCTACTTTTACAATGACCCTCCATTTTCTTCCTACCAAAAGTACTCACTTCACATCAGTTCGCATTAATCTTTATCTGCCTCTAGTCTGCCCATTCCACCAACTTGTCGACGATCCTTTGATGTTCTATACTCATCTACACACAATTTGGAATACCTCTAAGGTTTATATATCTGCAAGGATTAAAATTTTGTCCTATTCACAAGGGTCTCAGTCATTAATGCATATGAGCGAAAGCACGTGTCCCAACTATGATCACTGGGGAACTCCAGTTCAAACCTTCATCCAGCCCGAAAAGAAATTGATTCAGGAAAACTTTCCATTTCCTTTCGTTCAGGGAGTTACGTCTGCAACTTGTTACTGTTCCATTTATTGCACGAGCTGCAAACTTGCTCACAAGTCTGTTGCCTTACATTGCAGTCTCCCTCACCGGCGAGAAGGATTCCTTAATTTCCTGTGCATGTTCATCAAATGATCCCTCTGGACAAGAGGCAAGGCAAGGAGAAAATTCTCATTCTACTACATAATCATTAAAAGTGAGATGTTCAACAGCTATCAGACAACAGGGAATACTGACTTACCAGGAGTACCAATGGCTACGATCGCAGGATAGTAAATATCCTTGCTCTGTAGAATTATTGGCCGTTCCATTCTTTAGAAGAACCTTCGCCTCCTGTCCTGTTCTGCAGTTCACATTGGAATGTATCTGAGATTCTTAAGACATCTCCTTTATAGTACAATCCGTGCCCAGCTGAGAAAAGCAGCTTGCATAACATTTGGCGTTAGTTCCAGTCACTTAACAAACAAACATCGCTTTGGCTTCAGTGAATTCAGAACGGCAATGGCAAAGTTGTGCAGGTCAGTCCACCAAACGCCTGCCACTGAAATTCATCATCAGAATGAAATCCCAATGGAAATGTGCCTCAACGTATACATGATAACTTTGTGGATCAGCATTTCAACGACTCAACAAAGGTTCTGGATCTAGTTTAGATCCTTTTTAGATCTAATAGTGTGCCATGAGGACGGTTTAATTAATAATCTTATAAAACGCGATTTCTAAGGGAGACTGAAAATAATAAGGTAGAAGTTTAGATCTTATTTTTGCAAATGATTTGGTTTACGCTAATTCTAGGATGATGACTCTCAAAATAGCAAACAAATAGCTTTTGAATGCGAGCTGTCAAATGTAGTTTGGATCACCATTGTTAAAGATGTGATTGTGGACATACAATGGTACTCATTAAAATAATTACTGTACAATTTTAAACACGTATACATCCATTTAAGTTGTATCAGCCCCAAGGCGAAAGAAGAACAGTGCAACCATTACAAACAAGAGTGGTTAAAGATACCATAGTAAAAAACCGCGGGAATGGAAAGCTTTTAGATTTCAGCCAAAGAGGATCTACATTTTACAAGGATAATGTAAATAGAATATGATATTACACCAACTGCTAACTTTAAAGAAAGTTTGTAAGCATTTCTATAAATTATGCAGATCAGAACAAAAAAAAATCGTGAGATTAAACATTGAACCTTTGGACTCAGAGAAAGGTGGAATTATAATGGGGATTTGGCTCAAAACCGATTCAGAATAAACCTGAAACCAAATATCAAGTGAATATATTGAACGTGTGTAAATCCGTACCAGAAAATAAACATTTCTGGAGACATTCATGGGGGTAAGTTGCAAACGATCTCCTAGACCTTCCCACTTACAACATGGCGTTTTACAGAAGAGGTAGCTGCAAAAACAGCAGATGTATTGGATTCGATCTTTCAAAATTACTTAGAATCCAGAACAGTTCCCAAGGATTGGAAGGTAACGAACCCCGCTATTTAGGAAGGTGGCAAGAAAGAAAACGGGGACCTATTAGATTAACATCACTGCTAGGCAAAATGATATATTTTTTTTTCGGGATGTGCTAATAGAACACTTCGAAAATCAAAATGCTATTCAATAACTTAAACAATTTTGTGAAGGGGAAATTGAGTACTATGATCTTATCAGCCATTTTGAGGATGTAACTGTAGGGAGGATAAAGGGAACACAAGTGAATGCACTAAATCTGGATTTTCAGAATGTATCCGTTAAAGTATCCCTAGAGGTTATTATCCAAACGTAGAAAATATTGGATTTGGCGAAAATACTAGCAAGTAAAATGAATTGCTGAATGAAGAGATAGTAGGAAAAAAAGTGACATTTTCACCTTGGCAGGCTGTAATTAGAAGGAAGCCTAATGGATAAATAATTCGGTCACAGCTATGTACATGCTATATTAATGGCCGAGAAGATGGAACTGAGTTCGAAGTGCGGGGTAAAGTTGTTTCCCACACCAAGAGCTCATGTGAGACTGGAAAAGAGCACCGTCACATTGTGATATAAAGAGTCACATAACAGTAAACCTGGGATAGACAGGTTCGGACATCGGAAATACGTGAACTAGAGGCTCTTGTAGAAAACGGCATGGAGATTTCTCTTTGTCTGGGCTATAGTGATGCTGATGTATATCGCCGAGTGTTACGAATAAACAGTGACTGTTCAACAGTTGAACTTTCTTTGCAAGACCAATGGACAGAAACCTTACAAACTTGGTGGCAACTAATGACCGAACCCAGAACTCAAGACAAGCTGGGGGAAGACTCCAAGATCTAAAAAACTGAATGAACCATATCCTGACCTGACAAATTCACCAAAACTGAACAGCACAGGTGGAGATAACCTAAGATGAAACGCAATTGCAGAACTGGAGGCTCGTGGGCAGAAGAGAAATCCACTGTGTAGCTGAAGAACTCCAGCACAGCACAGCACGGGCAATGTGTATCCCCATCCAATACAGAGTCAAATAATCTAGATAGATCGCAAGGGTGAGAGAGGTAATAATATTCTAAAAATCCGTACCAAGGCTGAACGTGTATTTAAAAGTATTGAGGGTATCAATCAGGCAGAACAATCTCTTTCTTCAATCACCGCGCCCAGCCCATGTCCAGAGTCAGCGGCCTAGAACCGTTGAAATACAAACAGTTGAGGCCTCAGTGAAAGCCGGAAATCACCTTTGATCAATTGAATACTATACTCTCGGACATTCGCGAGAAGACCCAAACGTTACATTCAAAGACTTGCTGCAAAGAAAATAGATCACTTTAAGGTTGGGTCCGACATTGCGAGGGGAGTCCGCCAAAAACCAAAAAGCGCGGGATGAAGTGAACTAAACGGTTACTGCAGAACCATCTTTAAAAGTGTAACAACAATTAAATCAGAACTCTCCTCTGCTGAAAGAAAAACAGCCATGGATAATAAATCGGAGCTACTAGTTCGATTTTTGCTGATCCAAGGAGCAAATTGGTGGCATTGGCGGGCATTTTTAAAAGATTTACGATAGCTTTAGGGTTAGATAAGGAGACACAGGCTGAAGATCTGAAAACACTTTTGTAATCAGAAGGTCCGATAACCGATTACGTCATTGTGAGCCAATGAAAAAATGAATCTCCGGGTGAATTTGAAGCTATTCTGAAATCTTTCGACACCTATTTTAATTTAAGAAGGATTAAAATTTTAGTGCAAGGAAAGTTTAACAACAAGTCCAGCAACCTGGAGAGTCCATTGGCCTCCTGGACCTCGTGGTTCCGATAACGGCCGACAATTCACTAGTGAAGGCTTCACTCCATTCACCACCCATTACAGATTTCAGCAACTTACCTGCTCCCCAAATTTACCACAATCAAATGCTGAGGCGGAAAGAGGCGGCGCACAGTTAAACCCCCTTTTGAGATATAGAAAATACCTCCCATCGACCCTTTGAACATTGCGCTCGAACTTGCTTCAGTGCAACAGGCTGCAGCTGAGCAATGTACCGCATAATCTTAGTACAACTTATTTCCCCTAGGTTCTTTTACCAAGCTGTAACTGTTTACATTTCGGCATCTTGTATTCAACCTGCCCTGTTCTTTCCCACACACTCAGCCCATCCATCTCCCTCTGCAAATTTTCTGCGTTATCTCCAACACACACTTTCCCGCCACTTTTCATCGTCAGTAAATTTGGATACTTTGTGTTGTAAGAGTTCTTTTCAGTAGGTGCTCAGAGGCTTACAATGTTGAACTATAACCGTTTGTTGGCAACACATAACTGAATGTGTGTGTGTGTGTGAATGTGTGCATGTTTGTGTTTTTGAGTGGTTGCGTACAAACTGTACCCCAGACTAATAGCTATTTCCATGCTCACATTTACTCAAGCCTCCTGATCCTGCCTGTCCCATGCCCTAACCTGTCTATCTTAGGTATACTGTCATGTCACTCTTTCTATCACGCTTTGGCAGTACTGTTCTCCAGCCTCACATTAAGTCTTGCTATGCAGAATATACTCGCAGTATCTTTCCCTCCATTCTTAACCCAAAATAATTGCAGTACAATATTTTGTGCAGTTAACCTTTCTCCTTGTTCAAGCCTATGACTTTATAAATTCAGACAGTCTGGAGGCCTGACACTTCTACCAGATGTCGTTCTGGTTACTTCTAGAGGGTTGTCGGCCCATTTGTTTTGGACCAGCTTTCTAAATTTGGAGTTGAAAAATCAGAGTATCGTTTGTTTCTGGCACGTTCTTTTATTCATTCATGAGATGTGGCAGCCGTCTGGCTAGGCCGGTGTTTATTACCCATCAACAATTGCCCTTGATAAGGTGGTGCTGAGCTGCTTTATTGAACCGCATCAATTCAAGTGATCTAGGTACACCCACTTGTTTGTCTGTACCTGATTAGCTTCAAAGTATGATAGGAGGTTGTCCTCAATGGATGAGGAGGAGAATCCTGTTCCGGCAGTTTCTACCTTCTGGAGTATATAACAGGTATAATCCTGCCAGATCTTTGCCTCCCCAGACTAGGTTGCCCTGTCTTTCAAGTTGCCTGGTCCAAACATTCTCACTTCTGTTTAACTGGACCAGGTTCTTGGTGCAGTATCTCATACTGTAGGCAGAACGGTGCATGTTCATAGGACGATTGTCGGTCCTGAACTTCCTTCTGGTTCCTGACTGCCAGAATAACATAGAGATCCAACCTGCCAGTGTTTCGGTCTCCTTACCTAAGGAAGGACAGCTTTCAATCACTGAAAGGACAATGTTTCTTTATTAGACAGGTTCATGGGAGGAGATGATTGTGTGTGAAGAGGGACTCATTAACTAGGCCTGCACTCAGGTGACCGGCCTGCTTTGAAAACACTATTTTTAGTAATATTTAAATCTCAGAACACTCCAGCTTAGAGAATCATGCGAGATACCAGAGTCAGAATTATTGGCCGTTCCATTCTTTAGAAGAACCTTCGCCTCCTGTCCTGTTCTGCAGTTCACATTGGAATGTATCTGAGATTCTTAAGACATCTCCTTTATAGTACAATCCGTGCCCAGCTGAGAAAAGCAGCTTGCATAACATTTGGCGTTAGTTCCAGTCACTTAACAAACAAACATCGCTTTGGCTTCAGTGAATTCAGAACGGCAATGGCAAAGTTGTGCAGGTCAGTCCACCAAACGCCTGCCACTGAAATTCATCATCAGAATGAAATCCCAATGGAAATGTGCCTCAACGTATACATGATAACTTTGTGGATCAGCATTTCAACGACTCAACAAAGGTTCTGGATCTAGTTTAGATCCTTTTTAGATCTAATAGTGTGCCATGAGGACGGTTTAATTAATAATCTTATAAAACGCGATTTCTAAGGGAGACTGAAAATAATAAGGTAGAAGTTTAGATCTTATTTTTGCAAATGATTTGGTTTACGCTAATTCTAGGATGATGACTCTCAAAATAGCAAACAAATAGCTTTTGAATGCGAGCTGTCAAATGTAGTTTGGATCACCATTGTTAAAGATGTGATTGTGGACATACAATGGTACTCATTAAAATAATTACTGTACAATTTTAAACACGTATACATCCATTTAAGTTGTATCAGCCCCAAGGCGAAAGAAGAACAGTGCAACCATTACAAACAAGAGTGGTTAAAGATACCATAGTAAAAAACCGCGGGAATGGAAAGCTTTTAGATTTCAGCCAAAGAGGATCTACATTTTACAAGGATAATGTAAATAGAATATGATATTACACCAACTGCTAACTTTAAAGAAAGTTTGTAAGCATTTCTATAAATTATGCAGATCAGAACAAAAAAAAATCGTGAGATTAAACATTGAACCTTTGGACTCAGAGAAAGGTGGAATTATAATGGGGATTTGGATCAAAACCGATTCAGAATAAACCTGAAACCAAATATCAAGTGAATATATTGAACGTGTGTAAATCCGTACCAGAAAATAAACATTTCTGGAGACATTCATGGGGGTAAGTTGCAAACGATCTCCTAGACCTTCCCACTTACAACATGGCGTTTTACAGAAGAGGTAGCTGCAAAAACAGCAGATGTATTGGATTCGATCTTTCAAAATTACTTAGAATCCAGAACAGTTCCCAAGGATTGGAAGGTAACGAACCCCGCTATTTAGGAAGGTGGCAAGAAAGAAAACGGGGACCTATTAGATTAACATCACTGCTAGGCAAAATGATATATTTTTTTTCGGGATGTGCTAATAGAACACTTCGAAAATCAAAATGCTATTCAATAACTTAAACAATTTTGTGAAGGGGAAATTGAGTACTATGATCTTATCAGCCATTTTGAGGATGTAACTGTAGGGAGGATAAAGGGAACACAAGTGAATGCACTAAATCTGGATTTTCAGAATGTATCCGTTAAAGTATCCCTAGAGGTTATTATCCAAACGTAGAAAATATTGGATTTGGCGAAAATACTAGCAAGTAAAATGAATTGCTGAATGAAGAGATAGTAGGAAGAAAAGTGACATTTTCACCTTGGCAGGCTGTAATTAGAAGGAAGCCTAATGGATAAATAATTCGGTCACAGCTATGTACATGCTATATTAATGGCCGAGAAGATGGAACTGAGTTCGAAGTGCGGGGTAAAGTTGTTTCCCACACCAAGAGCTCATGTGAGACTGGAAAAGAGCACCGTCACATTGTGATATAAAGAGTCACATAACAGTAAACCTGGGATAGACAGGTTCGGACATCGGAAATACGTGAACTAGAGGCTCTTGTAGAAAACGGCATGGAGATTTCTCTTTGTCTGGGCTATAGTGATGCTGATGTATATCGCCGAGTGTTACGAATAAACAGTGACTGTTCAACAGTTGAACTTTCTTTGCAAGACCAATGGACAGAAACCTTACAAACTTGGTGGCAACTAATGACCGAACCCAGAACTCAAGACAAGCTGGGGGAAGACTCCAAGATCTAAAAAACTGAATGAACCATATCCTGACCTGACAAATTCACCAAAACTGAACAGCACAGGTGGAGATAACCTAAGATGAAACGCAATTGCAGAACTGGAGGCTCGTGGGCAGAAGAGAAATCCACTGTGCAGCTGAAGAACTCCAGCACAGCACAGCACGGGCAATGTGTATCCCCATCCAATACAGAGTCAAATAATCTAGATAGATCGCAAGGGTGAGAGAGGTAATAATATTCTAAAAATCCGTACCAAGGCTGAACGTGTATTTAAAAGTATTGAGGGTATCAATCAGGCAGAACAATCTCTTTCTTCAATCACCGCGCCCAGCCCATGTCCAGAGTCAGCGGCCTAGAACCGTTGAAATACAAACAGTTGAGGCCTCAGTGAAAGCCGGAAATCACCTTTGATCAATTGAATACTATACTCTCGGACATTCGCGAGAAGACCCAAACGTTACATTCAAAGACTTGCTGCAAAGAAAATAGATCACTTTAAGGTTGGGTCCGACATTGCGAGGGGAGTCCGCCAAAAACCAAAAAGCGCGGGATGAAGTGAACTAAACGGTTACTGCAGAACCATCTTTAAAAGTGTAACAACAATTAAATCAGAACTCTCCTCTGCTGAAAGAAAAACAGCCATGGATAATAAATCGGAGCTACTAGTTCGATTTTTGCTGATCCAAGGAGCAAATTGGTGGCATTGGCGGGCATTTTTAAAAGATTTACGATAGCTTTAGGGTTAGATAAGGAGACACAGGCTGAAGATCTGAAAACACTTTTGTAATCAGAAGGTCCGATAACCGATTACGTCATTGTGAGCCAATGAAAAAATGAATCTCCGGGTGAATTTGAAGCTATTCTGAAATCTTTCGACACCTATTTTAATTTAAGAAGGATTAAAATTTTAGTGCAAGGAAAGTTTAACAACAAGTCCAGCAACCTGGAGAGTCCATTGGCCTCCTGGACCTCGTGGTTCCGATAACGGCCGACAATTCACTAGTGAAGGCTTCACTCCATTCACCACCCATTACAGATTTCAGCAACTTACCTGCTCCCCAAATTTACCACAATCAAATGCTGAGGCGGAAAGAGGCGGCGCACAGTTAAACCCCCTTTTGAGATATAGAAAATACCTCCCATCGACCCTTTGAACATTGCGCTCGAACTTGCTTCAGTGCAACAGGCTGCAGCTGAGCAATGTACCGCATAATCTTAGTACAACTTATTTCCCCTAGGTTCTTTTACCAAGCTGTAACTGTTTACATTTCGGCATCTTGTATTCAACCTGCCCTGTTCTTTCCCACACACTCAGCCCATCCATCTCCCTCTGCAAATTTTCTGCGTTATCTCCAACACACACTTTCCCGCCACTTTTCATCGTCAGTAAATTTGGATACTTTGTGTTGTAAGAGTTCTTTTCAGTAGGTGCTCAGAGGCTTACAATGTTGAACTATAACCGTTTGTTGGCAACACATAACTGAATGTGTGTGTGTGTGTGAATGTGTGCATGTTTGTGTTTTTGAGTGGTTGCGTACAAACTGTACCCCAGACTAATAGCTATTTCCATGCTCACATTTACTCAAGCCTCCTGATCCTGCCTGTCCCATGCCCTAACCTGTCTATCTTAGGTATACTGTCATGTCACTCTTTCTATCACGCTTTGGCAGTACTGTTCTCCAGCCTCACATTAAGTCTTGCTATGCAGAATATACTCGCAGTATCTTTCCCTCCATTCTTAACCCAAAATAATTGCAGTACAATATTTTGTGCAGTTAACCTTTCTCCTTGTTCAAGCCTATGACTTTATAAATTCAGACAGTCTGGAGGCCTGACACTTCTACCAGATGTCGTTCTGGTTACTTCTAGAGGGTTGTCGGCCCATTTGTTTTGGACCAGCTTTCTAAATTTGGAGTTGAAAAATCAGAGTATCGTTTGTTTCTGGCACGTTCTTTTATTCATTCATGAGATGTGGCAGCCGTCTGGCTAGGCCGGTGTTTATTACCCATCAACAATTGCCCTTGATAAGGTGGTGCTGAGCTGCTTTATTGAACCGCATCAATTCAAGTGATCTAGGTACACCCACTTGTTTGTCTGTACCTGATTAGCTTCAAAGTATGATAGGAGGTTGTCCTCAATGGATGAGGAGGAGAATCCTGTTCCGGCAGTTTCTACCTTCTGGAGTATATAACAGGTATAATCCTGCCAGATCTTTGCCTCCCCAGACTAGGTTGCCCTGTCTTTCAAGTTGCCTGGTCCAAACATTCTCACTTCTGTTTAACTGGACCAGGTTCTTGGTGCAGTATCTCATACTGTAGGCAGAACGGTGCATGTTCATAGGACGATTGTCGGTCCTGAACTTCCTTCTGGTTCCTGACTGCCAGAATAACATAGAGATCCAACCTGCCAGTGTTTCGGTCTCCTTACCTAAGGAAGGACAGCTTTCAATCACTGAAAGGACAATGTTTCTTTATTAGACAGGTTCATGGGAGGAGATGATTGTGTGTGAAGAGGGACTCATTAACTAGGCCTGCACTCAGGTGACCGGCCTGCTTTGAAAACACTATTTTTAGTAATATTTAAATCTCAGAACACTCCAGCTTAGAGAATCATGCGAGATACCAGAGTCAGGAGCTTTGACAAGAGCTCCATCACTTCAGTGCTATCCAGTAGCTCCATCCAAGATCCATCTGCCAACTATATAACTGCAGCAGTTTTAATAAAGACTATTCCAGCTTCCTCTACCTGGACTGCTGAGACACATTTAGCATCAGAACGCTCCCGAGTAAGAATTTATTGGCAGACCATAGACTCACAATAGCATAAGGTATCGACAGGGGTACTCCAGAGTAGCCTGAGTTCTGGATCGATGTGATATTGTCCTGTGATAACGCTGCAAATGTAAGTTAGTCATCACTGGGCAGAGATGACAATAACCTAACAAACAACCCTTATTACAGCTCTTGTGAGGAAGGTGGGGGCTGATTTATGTTTCTTACTGTTCAAAAAGCTACGGTGACACTTCATCTACGGTGGCCGCCATTTTATTCTTGCTCCACCAGCTCTATGTTTATTCATCTGCCAAAGTGATTTTTACTGACGTGACCCCAGAATTTTATCTGCTTTCATGTTAGAAAGGAGCACAGTTTGATGTTGAACTGAATGAGTCACAGGCATCCCGAATATTCTCTGGGTTGTCTGCTTACCACACCACAAGGTCCAGCCACGTCCAGTGTTATGGGGTGAATGGATAAAATTAAAAGCAAACATCTCTGTGTCAACCTCTCTTCTCCAGGTCTCTCTCCCTCGATATCCCTCCAACTCTCTCTCTTTCCATTTTTCTCCCCCTATCCCCCTATCGGCATTCCATAGGGATCGCTCCCTCCGGGACACCCTGGCACACTCCTCCATCACCCCCTACTCATCAACCCCCTCCTATGGCACCACCCCATGCCCACGCAAAAGATGCAACACCTGCCCTTTCACTTCCTTTCTCCTCACCGTGCAAGGACCCTAACTTTCCTTTCAAGTGAAGCAGCATTTCACTTGCATTTCCCCCAACTTAGTCTACTGCATTCGTTGCTCCCAATGTGGTCTCTTCTACATTGGAGAGACCAAACGTAAATTGGGCGACCGCTTTGCAGAACACCTGCAGTCAGTCCACAACAATGACCCAAAGCTCCCTGTCGCTTGCCATTTTAACACTTCACCCTGCTCTCTTGCCCACATGTCTGTCCTTGGCTTGCTGCATTGTTCCAGTGAAGCCCAACGCAAACTGGAGGAACAACACCTCATGTTCCGAGAAGGCACTTTAGAGCCTTCCAGACTGAATATTGAATTCAACAACTTTATGTCGTTAGCTCCCTCGCCCATCCCCACCCCCTTTTTGTTTCCCCCTTCCATTTTTTTTCCCAACAAATTATAAAGATTTTCCTTTTCCCACCTATTTCCATTATTTACAAAAAAACATCCCAACTAGAGCTATACGTTGAGTGCCCTACCATCCATTCTTAATTAGCACATTCGTTTAGATAATATCACCTACTTTAACTTTAACGCCTATGTGTTCTTTTGTACCATTGTTGCTGACATCTTTTAATGATCTGCTTCTATCAGTGCTTGTTTGTCCCTACAACCACACCGCCCCCCCTCCACCTCCCTCTCTCTCTTTCTCCGCACCCCCCCCCCCCAGCCCCCCCCCCCCCCCCCCCCACCCCACACACACACACACACCTTAAACCAGCTTATATTTCAACTCTTTCTTGGACTCGAACTCAAGTTCTGTCGAAGGGTCATGAGGACACGAAACGTGAACTCTTTTCTTCTCCGCCGATGCTGCCAGACCTGCTGAGTTTTTCCAGGTAATTCTGTTTTGTTTTTGTTTCCATTTTTCTCCCTCTGGCTCTCTATGTGTCTCTCTCTCTCAACCCTCAACATCCCCGCCTCCCTTCCACCCGTCTCTCTCTCTCTCACACACAAACACACGCGCATGCAAACACACACACACACAAACAAACACAAACACACACTGATGCTAACACACGTTCTTCCAATTCTGGCCCAAGCGAATTGAAACGAAATATTTTCAGGAATGCCGCAGTGACTGCATTTAAATAGATTGTATGGGTCAAGTCTTGGTTCCCTGGCACGAATGGGAAAGAATAGCCAGAATAAACCAAAGGTTTTCGATGAGGAAATATGTATCGAGCAAAATGTTAGAAGTAAAGGCTGTCAGATTGTTTTCTTTTTAGTCCTTCACCTGATGAAGGCTAGCTGGCTGGACCAGCCTATATTGCTCATCCTAATTGTCCTTGAGCAGTTGATGGTTTGCTGCCTTCCTGAACCGCCACACTTCCTGTGCTTTAAGTGCACACACAGTTCTGTTAGGGAGGGAGTTCCAGGGTTTTCACCACGTGACAGTCAAGGAAATGCGATATATTTCCGAGTCAGGACGGTGAGTAACTTGGACCGGAAAGTCGAGGTGGAGTTGCTCCCATTGGAGCTGCTGCCCTTGTCCTTCCAGATGGTAGTGGTCGTGGTTTTGGAAGGTGCTGCCTAAGGAGACTTGGTGAATCATTGCAGTGCATACTGTAGATGGTAGACACTGTTTATGTCGTCCGTCAGTGGCGGACGAGTGAATGCTTGTGCGTGGTGTGCCACTCAACCGGGCTATGTGGAACTGGACCGTGTCAAATTACTTGGGTATTGTGGGATATGCACTCATCCAGGCAAGTGGGTAGTGTCCCTTCACACTCCTGACTTGTGCCTTGTAGATTACAGACAGGCTCTCAGGTGTCAGGGAGTGAGTTACTTGTCGCTGGATGCATAGCCTCTGACTTGCTCTTGTAGCCACAGCATTTATATCGCTTGTCCAGTTCAGTTTCTGGTCAATGTTAACCGCCAGAATGTTGATTGTGGGGATTCACTGAAGTGCAGTCGGACATAAAGGGGCGACGGTTAGATTATCTCTTGGTGGAGATTATCATTGCCTGTCACTTGTGTGCTTTAAATGCAACTTGCCACTTGTCAGCCCAAGCCTGGATATTGTCCAGGCGTTGTTGCAATTTGCCATGGGCTGCTTCAGTATCCGAGGAGTCGCGAATGATGCTGAACATTTTGCAATTATCAGTGAACATCTCCAGTTCTGACCTTATGTTGGATGGAAGATCATTGATGAAACAACTGATGTTGGTTTGGCCGAGCACACGACCCTGAGGACACTACACCACAAGTGAGAGCCATGGAAAATAATAGAAAATTCATTGGAGAAGTGAAGAATAAATACAGGTAGAAAAGACCGACTGGGATAATAGACTAGCAGTCTTTTTCTCTATGGAGATAAATATAAAAGGTTGTGAAAACAGGAACGGGCATTATAAACCTGGTATTACTTAAATGTTGATAATTCACCAGGATTGATTCAGGGGCAGGGTCTTGAGCAAAGTAAGGTTGGAAATTGCGGAGGGCAGTGGGTCGCACATTTCCAATCCTGCTTAGTTATAACGGACGATGCTAGAGGATAGTAGAATTGCAAATATTATACCATTGTTCACGAAATGTAACTAATTATCATTTGGTAAACCACACACGCACCAGTTTAACCTCAAGTGGTGGAATAGCTTTTGGAAACGATATCCAGAGACAAAATGTGTTACCACATGGATAAGTGTGGATTCTTTAAGGAAAACATGTCTGGATGTGTTAAAAGCAGATTATGTTCAGTTAACTTGATTGTTTTGGGAAGAGGACTGTCAGTGGAGAATGGGAGTCAGCTGAATGGGAGGAGACAAAGAGCCTCAGTTAATTCCTAAATAATGGGATTCTCCAGCTAACAGCAGCGTCATCAATGCTGTTTTTCTCCAACATAGGACCGAGGCGTCAATGTGGAGGGCACCATTTCAAAATGTGTGGATGACACAAAACTCAGAAGTGTTGTAAAATTCAGAGGAGAAAAGTAATAAACTTGCTGAGGACAGAGGTAGTGTGAAGGGACAGATGCCATGAAGTGAAATTTAATGCGAAGAAGAGTGAAGTTGTACATTATTTCAGGGAGAGCGAAGAAGGGTGATATAAAGTACACCAGCCAATGCTAAATGAGATGCAGGAGCCGAGGTGGCTGGATAAATAGCTGCACCAACCATTGAAGTTGGCAGCACATGTCGGGACGTTAGTTAAATTAGTGACCGGTGATTCAGCGCAAAATCAAGTGTGTACACCGACTGTGCGATGGATTTTCAATTCACTCCCAGCATTCAACAGAGTTGCAAGGAGAGGGAACTGGAAGATCATTCTACCTGGCTTTCAGTCAGAGATTCGTTGTGTTTATAGCAAATATAGTAACAACTAACCAGAAGGAAAAATAAACCAATTGCAGTCGTCATGTATGCGTTGATCTCAGGGACAGTCGGCTCGCAGCACCGCTTGACAGAAGAGAACACTGTGGACAGTTCTCACTGATTGCCGCTAATAATTGCTCTGTGCTGAGTGTTCTTCATAAGAAGTGAAACCGAGTTAAATTTAATTCAAAAGCTTATACGGCGAAAGCGTTCCTTTCTCAGTTTGTGAATTTTAATGAATTATGTGCCGCCGAAAAATTTCTGAGCTGTGACGCATATTTTGTATTATCGGTGTTTTGTTTCATCCGGACGTGGTTTATAGAAATTCGCAACAAATTGTTCCACTGTTGTACGAAACTTGTAAAGCACGTAGAAACAAATGATTTTAGTGCCGCCAGCTGAACAGTCGATGCAGAGCCAGTCTTAAAGGATGTGAGGAGTACACAAAGAGCATATCATTCAGGCATCCAGTGAGCAATGGACGTATTTTCTAGATGGTGAGAATCAGGGGAACAAGTAGTTGCAAAAGGATTTGGGCCTTCAGGTACATCGCTCACTAACCGCCAATGCACGTGTACAAACAATCACTTTAAGATCTCAAGTTCCAGTTTGTCATATCTGAACGACCAGTCAGTGCAATAGATATTTATACAACTGCCTTAAATTTGCTGCTACACGGATATATGTAACTGGCTAAAAACCTGCAAAGGAATTTTGTAATGCAATGTTAGGAATTACATACCATCATCTTGCTATAAACATGACTGTAGACCACATCTGGGGTCGCAAACTTATAAGGAATTCTTTAAATAAGTGATGGTACTGTATGACGGTGCGAATTGAGAATTCTGAGCGTGGTATGATGGAGGCAGCAGAACAGCCAGAAAGTTGTTGATTTTTTGCGAAGCCATGAAACACATAATACATCTGCTCCTATTTCGCATATTCTTACAGGCACTGCTCAGACGAAGCATCAGGATTACATTGACACTGGATTGGAAGCAGTGCTGATTCCGGAGTTTGGTTGGTTACTTTAGGAGTTCACTTCTCATAATCTTAGATTTGTATAATTTCAGGAAGGGTAAAGCAGAAAACGTGCCCGTCCTGCCTTTGCTGGTTTATTGAAGGAGACATTCACCTAGTATCAATCCCCCGCCGTTTTCTGCATCTTCCCCGCCTCCCGCCCCTTTTGAGGACTTCTACTTGTATCTAATCTCTTGAGAAAAGAAGAATGAAGGGTGGCCTGATCTAGGTTTCTACCCT
This sequence comes from Isurus oxyrinchus, assembly GCA_026770705.1. Lineage (NCBI taxonomy): Eukaryota > Metazoa > Chordata > Chondrichthyes > Lamniformes > Lamnidae > Isurus > Isurus oxyrinchus. Next base: position 414,783 of record JANJGN010000053.1, on the reverse strand, counting down.
GTTAGAATATAGGGTTAGATGAAATAGAGAGAAACTGCTTCCGCCGTCGGGACGAATGGAGTTGAACCAGCACATATTGCTGGCACTAATTCACAGCGACAGTGTCTCGGCCAACGCAGGGAAAAGTCCAGAAGAACTTATCACACTGAGAGCAGCTGGGAATCTAGAAATAATTCCTAAAAATTATCAAGGACGCCGAAATTTCGAGAAAAAATTCTTTATTGTTTGCAAACCGATTAAACATATTCATCTCTTCTGTTCTCTTGAATAAGTCAGTAAGCTTTTCTTTTGTTAACCTGCAATTTCACTGGGACTAAGCCGTTTGACCCAAAAGGCTGCACTTGGACTAGGTCAGGAGCAATGTGCCCTCAGAATAAATGCCTGATGCTCTAATGACACGGCTATCCGGGCTGTATTGAACGTTTTTCCCATCGCTGCCTTCGCCGTCTAACAAAAGTTTTCACAGCGTTTATATTTTTTCCATTTCCTTCCGTGGTAATTCAAAGCCTGCAACACATTTACCCCACAGGCAGACCGGCAGGCTCCCTTTGGGTTCATTTGACAAATCTTCTAACTAGCATCACGTATTCGCTCCGAACCAGTGGCGTGTGAAGCGACAAATGTCGTTATCCTGGTATGTGCACTGGACCTTCAAAGCTTTGAAGGGTGTATTTATTTCAGGGAGTTACTAAGTTGCAGGAATTGAAAACCGAGCTCCACGGCCACAGAGACGGATTTCACGAGTGGTAAACGATTTATTATGGTGCTTGTTTGGGGAAAGTGTGATACTATTCCGTTGAAAGCAACACAGCTCATTCGGAGTGGCGTTTAAATTTTATGAATCACTAAGTGTAGGGATGTAAATGGATTTGTCAGCCCGAGAGCATCATTAAAACGATCCACCATTTAACCCTACCCACTCTTTCTTGCATAACGTGCGGTAACATAAACCAGTCAACCTCCTCCCTTGGTCTGTTAAACCTGTTATAAAGCAAAGTGCTTCCTTAAGTAAACACCTCTAAATGTAATGTTGGTCCATTCGGGCTTCTTAATATCGGCACATAAACCCAAATGTATTTTCGGACATTGCTAAGTTGATGTAACCTTCATAACATCTGCCTCCATGTTATTTCTAACTGGGTTTAACAGGTTTAGTTTCATCACGTTTCTATCTTTGCCCCTTCATATTACATTCGGACGGTTGCTATGCAACCTTTCTCAACCCTATCTGGGCATCTCTTTTCATACTTCACCATAACCATTACAACTCTCGATAGCTGTTACATCAGGAAATATGTTCTCCTCTTCCCTCCACCATCAGACATTCGCCTTTGTACATCCGACCCTTTCCAACTCTCCACGTTTTTAAAAGTAGGTATATTTATATATTTCTTCATTTGTGATGATAAGTCATCAACCTGCACAGGTCACGCCAATGCCACCACAGGTGCCCCCTGACCTGCTGAGTATTTCCAGGTGGTTTGATTTTATTCCCAACAATCACGTTGCATTGCTTTACTATCTGAAAGTTTGGTGGAATGAGATTCAATCTGAATTTAAAGAGAACTAATTTACAGGGTTACGTGGGAAGCTGGATTGTGGAACAAAATTGACAGCTCTTTCCAAGAACGGGCACAGAGTCGACGGGCCGACAGGCCTCCTTCTGAACAGCAGAATTTGATGAATCACAGCTTTCATTTCTGCTTTGACTGCAAGATTAGAAAATAGCTGAAGACGTGAAGGTGATGACCGAATGGTTCCAGGTAATTGTGTGATGTTTTGTGCCGAACATGTAATACATGTAAGATGATTTCAAGCACAACATAGGTCTACAACTTACTATTATATTAACTCATAAAACCCCTAATTAATTTAGCTTCCAATTACAGCCCCGTTAAGGCAATAGTAAGAACAATTACATTTCAACAGACCCCGGCAAGTCAACACAATCCCCTGGTCAGAGGTATTCAAACTGGCTATTCCAAGCTTCGTCTGTGTAGACAGCAGGCTTAATACACAAATACAGAAGGCTGTTTGCACTTCCAGTCGACCTTAGAATGCCTTCCCTGCCCTCGTTCTCCTTTATATATGTTTGTCCTTTTTAATGTAAGCCCCATTGTTCCCATATATCCTTGTGACTTTACCTTTCTCATAATATGAATCATATTGCTGATCACAGTGCTAATATTATCAGGAACCTTTGGAAAAAGTAACCATGCTGATTGCTTGCCTTCCCTGGCTAGGTGTAACATCCAACCATCTCTTTGAAATTCAAAGTACTGTGATTTATCTTAAACTGCAAATTCTGCTCACCTCACATTTTGAGACTGCAGCCATGTTTTCCCATTTATCATTTCAAACCTAGCTTCATTTGATGAGTCAAAGCCTCCTGACCAGCTGTCTCCAATTCAATTAAATCCCACACACACTCAGAGAAACTAATCAAATCCTCCTACTTTTAAAATAAATCACAATGATGTTATGAGAATTATTGTACGTTCTTGACATCTGAATTCCGTCCCTCAAACTCTATCCCCCTTTACCTCTCTCTTCTTTTTTCAAACACTCGTTCAAATCTACCCATTTGGCCAGATATTTCGTCATTTTCCAAAATACATCCTTGTGAAAATTCGTTCTAAATGTTGATATATAACGCTCCTTTCAAGCACATTGGCAAGCGGCATGGTCGGGAGTGTTATCTTGTCAAATGCAACAGATACATACAAGATTCTGCTGTGTTGTTCAGTTAAGCGGACTTCAAAATTAAATTCTGTGGATCCGTTGAATGTTAATATATCCGTCCAGTCAGAGCTTGGGTTGTGGAATATTGATGAGGATCACTGCTGAATCGGGGATGACGAGTTTTATCTAAAGTTGGCTCCCATTTTTATCAGCAGGTACCAGAGGCTATCCACGTTCATCATGCCGGAACACCACCATTGATTTGCAAATTGGTAATTTCCATGAGGTGACTAGGACTGCACACAGTACTCAAATTGTTGTCTAACTAATGATTGATAAAGTTCCAACATAACCTCCCTGCTAGTATGTGTTATGCGTCGTCTATTAAACGAAATGATTCTACCTGACTTCTTAAATACCTCATTGGCCTTTCAAGCAATATTCGGAAATCTGTGGAGATTCGCTGCAATGTCCATCACTTTCTCTAAATCTCGCAATATTCTCTTCATTAATTGTGTAGCCCCTTCGACCTGTTTGAGCTCCCCAGCTGCATTACATCGCTCTCCCCCACTCCCTTTAGCACTTTTCTGACCATCTAACCAGTCAATTTATATCTTCCTGATATCAAACCTCCTCACTTTCAAACACAGCCACTTTTCTCGTTGCTTGAAAAAATCATGAAGATTTTCTCTATATATATATTGCCAGATAGCTAATATGTGTCATGAAAAGCACGGCTAAATATGCATGTGGCTTTTTATTCAGGAGAGAAATCTGGTTGCTGCAAATCTATGTCCCCAATACCCTTAACGCTGATGTTTTCAGGATTCACGTCGGAGCTCTGGTGCTCTTTTAAATGTAAGTTCTCCATTGGCTCTGCCATGCAGCCAGATGAAGAATTACAAATGATCTTTGCAGCAAAACACTGCAATGGATTTGAAAACTTTGCATTATAACTACACGCCGTTGATTGGTGACACATAACCTCCTGGGCTCAGAAATCAATGCTGCCCCTGTCTAATTCCAACCAATCTCCAATGCTTCGTTATGAAGACAGCCAGAAGAGGGTAAGTGCGATGCAAAACAAGAGTGAGCTCCCCCACAATCTTACTCTGGGACTTGTGAAGCGGCACTGTTGCATGACTGTTAACCAGATAAATACATCAACCACAGAGGCAGATGGCCTTTTACTTACCGCTTTCCCTACTTGCTCTGATCGCTTCAAAGTCATCGATTGAGGGCCATGGGTGAATATATTTCAGTTCCCGGATATTACAACTCCCCCAATTGATAGCACCAAATGTAAATTTCAACTGACAATCGGTAATTTCTTGTTTAAGCTCCCGTCATGCATTTGCCGGACTGTGAGCACCTTCTTTCCAACTCGCCATGAAATCCACACGCTTCAATTCCAACATCCTTGAGATACAGCAACATTTTTACTTCAGTGTTTGAAATGCTTATATAGTTTATTTAATTTAGCATTGTTCCGAAGGCAATTGTGAATGAGCAACTTGCACTGGTCATGCGCGAAATGCCCACACCCCATGAAATAAATAGGAAAGAGATTGCATGAGATATCAGCTATTGATGACAGGAGCTTTTGCAACTTATGGTTTGCTTTGGACAGATTACTTTCAACATTGAGAAGAAGGATAACAGCTTTGTTACGATCGAATCATTTAGCAGCTCTGAGAAAAAACTACCCTTACAGGTTGCTCGTAACCTGAAGCATTAAGTGGGCAAATAGGAGAGTTCCAGCCCCTGCGTAATCAATCAGCAAGGAAGAATGCTGAATCCTCCACTCACTGAACGTTAAATTTGAAAACCAAATAGTACGGCCGGTTAGCTCAAATGGTTAGAGTGTGGTGCTAATAATGCCAATGTTATGGGTTCGATCACTGTACGAGCCAACGTATATTATTAGACTTGGAAGTAATTAAAGCCCACACCCGGTTCAGTTGTTATTCCTCCGTTGTCCGATAGAAAGAGCGTTTCGAAAAGTTCTTCTGCAGCGTTGCAGGCTGTTTTAATTTCCATCCATGTTTCCTGCTTCTGGAACATTTCTGCCTCTATTTCTGACAAATCCGTCCTTCTTTTAACAATTCTGTGCCACAAATTTGTTGGCGATAAGACAACAAATCTTTGCTACTGTACAACGGAACTCTTGCAAACGACGCTCTGCTCAGCAAATATATCCTTACAGCTCCCTGGTAACCTAAAGGTTCGACTGACCAAATATAGGAGTTCTAGCCTGCGCGCGATCAGTCAGGCAAGAAAGAATGCTGAATTCTCCACTCACTGTTAGATTGAATTTGAAAAGCATTTGATCAAACAAGGAAACATGCAGGTGGCGACATGTTAGCTCCTATATAAAGGCAAAATGATGCGGATGCTGGAAATCTAAAACAAAACATGCTTGAAAGCAGAGTCGCCAGAGTCATAAAGACTCGAAATGTTAACTGTGTCTTTCCCTCTACAGATGTTGTCGACCTGCTGAGTTTTTACAGCATTTTCTGTTTTTGATCAGTTAGCTCCAATGGGTAGAGGATGATGCCAATAGAATTGAAGCTCATGGGCTCGATCCCCATTGAACAACCGGACATGGGAGATGTATGGTAAGTCTGCCCCTATTTCAGTTCAGTTGTAGTCCTTATACTGTTATGTTATTAGAGGTTCACTTGTAATTCCTCTCCTGTCATATCAGAATAGGAATTCGAATAGAACCATGTTCTCCTGCGGCATCGCAGGTTGAGCTTTTTTTGCTTCCACACTTCCTGCCTTTGGAAAATTTCTGCCTGTTGTCCTAACAGATCCGTCCTTCTTTTCACACTTCTCTGCAACAAATCTGTCAGCATCATGGCAACAAATATTTTCTCCTGTACAGCAAACCACTTGCAGACGAGCAGTGACATCGCTGTCAAATGTGCCTTTGCCTGCCGTTCGCTGCAATGCTGCAGGCAAATTCACTCGAGCCAACTTGCAAGTGTCAGTGCACCCAATCATACTAGCCAACCATAAAGTGATTGCATTCCAGCTATCAACAGCATTCTATACGACAACAATAACCCGCTTCACAACAATTTCACCTAAATACTGCATCTGTCAGCAAAGTCTATCCATTAACAAATTTCTCAACAGTCAGTCAGCCGCTGGCGAGGCCAAACAATCATTTGCTGCTCCGAGATGTCTTTTAAAAAAAGCAGCACAATATATTCCTAATTTGTTGTTACTTATTCTCAGACATGCCCGGAACGTAGTAACATACTGAACCGCAAGTGTACTTCATTTCTGAGCTACTTGTAAGCAACGGATAAGCCAGATCGCTGAGAAACTATTGTTTTCACGTCTAACCTGTCGTAATTCCAATCTCAGATTCAGACAATTTAGCCACGAAGACACCCAGCAGAGGGTAAACCCAACGCCAAATAACTGTGAGCTCTCCCCACGGTTTTGTAGCTTTGCTGTATGACTGTTACTGGGATAGATTTATAAATCATCAAGGGCAGTCGGCCTGTTATTTTCTCTCTTATTTACTGGTTCCGCAACTTGCTCTAACCACCTTAAGCCCTTGATTGAGAGCAGGTGGAAATATATTTCAGTTTCCTGCACTTGCAACTTCCCCGACCTTTACTACCAAATGTCAAATTGAACAGGCTCTCGGTCATTTCTCGCTAAAGAACCGGTCATAATTTGTAAAAACTGTGATCGTCTTACTTCTCTTTCGCAATTCGATTCCAATTCCAAGCTTCACTTGCATCAACCTGAGGAAAGGGCAACATCTCAAAAATAATTTTACTTCAATATTTGCAGTGCTTTCACTTTGTACATGTAGCAATCCTTCTGACGGCAATTTCGGATGAGCAACTTATACTGGTCGTGGAGGCATACCCATATCCCCTGAAATAAATTGAAAAATGGAGATTGGATAAGATGTCAGTCTATTGATGGCGAGAAGTTTTTCAGCTTGAGGTTTGCTTTGAGCAGAATATTTTCAACATTCAGAAGGGGAGTGTTGTTGTTGCTGAGCAGCTTTGTGACAATTGGAACAATGAAGCAGCTCTGAGGAAAACTCATTCCCTTCCAGCTTCCGGGTAACCTGAAGCTTTGAATTTACAAATACGGTAGTTCCGATGTTCCAGCTGGTGCGCGGTCAGTCAGCAAGGACTGAGTGTCAATGGTCCTTCGGTCGTTATTCGGTACCATTCCAGACACAGAATCCGAGTGACCCCCGCCACCCTCCCCCCCCCCCGCGCCCCCCTCCCTCCCCCGACACACACTCACACATACACCCCCACTGCTGCCTTGATATTGTCTCAAAGAAATTTAATGGAAGGATATTGAGCGTATTTTGTGTTCATGTTTTGAAAAAGTGTCTGCGTGTATGATAGGAAAGAACCAAGGTTCATAATTCTCAGTCGGAACAAATCTGAACATTCCCTCTTCATACTGTGATACTTATCTGGCTGTCGCTATTACTGATCTCGTTTCCCTCTTTCTGATGGAGAATGTATTGACAATCAAATATCTCGCCACAAGGAACTGTGGCCTTTCCAAATGTATCTCTGTCAATTTGGTGACTGGCAAAAACAGATCTACTGGCATTTTTTTCACATGTTAGAATTTCAAACTTTCAGCACAATCTTTACACATTCATTCCTCTCCAACACTGTAATTGTTAAGGCAGTACCAAACTTTAATTTGAGCAGGCACTCTGTCATTTCGTGCTGAAGCACCTGTCTTAAATTGGCACTGAAGTGGTCGCCTTACTTCTCATTTGCAATTTAGCTCCATTTCCAATCTTCAGATGTCACTGTCACTTTCAGCGATATATGGCCAGAATTTTAAAGCAAACAATATCACTGTGAAAACTGCTATAGTGACCATAACAGCGGTCTCTGTCTTGATCTATTAGGAGAATATGCCAATTCGGTTGCCTAGGAACACAAATATTCATTTTATCAGCAACTGAACAAACTGCAGAAACGGGTGATCAACAAACTGATCATTAACAATGTTCATTGGGGCTCCCGCCCTGGCATGGATTTTTTGTTCCCATTGTCTTCCGGGGTAGCGGAATTTTCGCATGTATTTTATCTCGATTTCCCAATTTTCTTTTTATTTTATTAATTAATTGTTTGACAATCAGGCACATTTTAACAGCTACCAGAGACCGCAAGGGACTCCCAGCACACAACAGCAAGAATCAGAATGCCACAGAGGTGGGAAACCGAATAAAGCCCTTTATTTGCCTGTTCACTATATCAGGCAGTTTTATGATGCTGCGGTTGACAGCTGCTCTCTGTTATGTAACTATCAGCTTAGCCTTTATTTCCAACGCGATTTTACACCCCTGGCATACATCGCCTCTCAAACTGTTTATATGTTGATTTATTTGAGTTCCTGTTCAACAACTTGCGTTTATGCAGCTACACAAGCTGTTAACATCCTTTCATGCAGATTAACCCCCTCCAAATGAATGAAAGCAAACCGCGTTAATGCTCATGAGCAGAAAATCCTGCTTTTCCTCCCAAATATTTCAGGTTCTTCGTTAAAATACATATCAACCAGTTTCCTGAAGTTGTTGCCGCTTGTTCCGTTTCTAACAAATCTACGTTAACTAATTGCTCTGCGTAAATTACTTGCGTTTCCAAACTTCGGGTGAATGGGTTTAATTTAATGCATTTTCAAGTCAGGGGGCTGATGCGAGAAGATAATCATATTAATCATGGAGGGTGCGAGCTGTGTTTGAACGTTCACTCCCAAACGCATTAACAACAGTCATGCACAAACTCGGTCACCACAGCTGGACAAATGCAGCCTTGTTACATGTCAGCACAAAATGCCAGGCACAATGTAATGTACAAAACATCAGGAGACAATTGCCTGGAACATTCGTTCATCACCTTCACCTCATGAGCCCTTTTCTAATCTCCCAGCCCATGTCGAAATGAAACTCGTGAATCGCGGAATCCTATCAGTCAGAAGGAAGCCTGTCGGCCCATCGAGTCTGCCCATGCTCTTTGATAGATCTGTTAATAATGTTCTGCAATCCAGCATTTTTCCATTACCCTGTAAATTAGTTCTATTGCAATCCCAATTGAATCTGATTTCACCATCCTTTCAGGTGGAAAAGCACAGCAGCTTCAAAGCAGGCAATATAAAAAAAACAGAACTGACAAAGAAAGAAATGCAACAAAAGTTTGCGATGCCTCTTTGTGGACAGTGAAGGCGGCTGTGGGAAGCATGTGAATCGAAGCCCAGGTACCTCTGTCGGTAGAGCATCAGGCTTTGATCCTGAGGATCCAGGTTTCCATCGCTGTTTGGTCGTTGTCTTTTTGGCTCAAGGTGTTCGCTCCCAGCAAAACGGCAACAAAACGAATCATGGATGTTGAATTCTTCAAGGAGAACTGAAGAAACGGAGAACCCTTTGATTTGCAGAAAAATACCCACAATCTCGTAATTGTGGCAGCTTCGATTGACTTTAGAATTGTTTTCAGGTTTCCAGTTACTCTAAGTGTGAAAAGTGCTTCCTGATTTTTCCCTTGGCTGGTACGATTGCTTTGGATCAGAGGCAAAAACATGTCAAGATTCAACCCCATTCTTACCGGCGGGAAAAACAATTTTTCCGTGTTTAACCTAACAAATCACTTTAACAGGTTTGAAAACGTTATTCTTCTATCCTCAAGGAAATAGAAAAGTTTGAAAGCCCTGAAAAGGGTGGAGAGTGTCGGGCGGTGTTATGCAGGGATCAGGAAGAAGGACAAGGATTGATACTGGGCGAAATTCTCCTTCTGAAAGCCAGCTGAGACAGGATGGGCCAAATGGCCTTCTGTGCTGTGCCCGTTCTATGATTATATTTTAAATGTCAGTGTGTAGGCAATGAGGTTGAGGTCACTATGATATTCTTTCAACTGAGACTTGGAAATTACCCCAGGTTAGGGTTGCTGTAAGTTTTGGAATGCATCGACAGCTTTTACGATTTTTATTTTTTGGTTGAGAGAATTGCTGGTTACGCCAACATTTATTTGTGGATCCTTCTTCTCCAATGTGCGTGCAAACTCTGCACAGCTTATGTCTGATCCTTTGATTGTGGGACCATATCAAATGAAAATGTCTGTGAGGACAGGAGACAATAGGTACAAAAACCAAGTGTTGTAATGGGAATGAGATGCACAGGATTTGTAGAAGGCACTAGTTGAGTCTCAGTTGTTGTATCCAATCTGGCTCTGATTGCTGCTCTATAGGGACGATGTGATGATGTGAAGGATGTTGGAAAAAGGACAGAAAAGATTCATGAGAATACTCCTGGAATGAGGAACTTCAGTTATGATGGTAGATTGGAGATGTTAGGGCTGTTTTCCTGGGAGAAAAGAAGGTTGAGAGGCGATTTGTTAGAAGGATTGAAAATCACGAGGTGCCTGGTCAGAAGAGACAGGGAGAAAGTGTTCCCTTTCGTCCAATGTTCAAAACTGAGAGGGTAGAGATTAAAAGTAGTTCATAAAAAAAGGAAAAGTGACACGAGGAAAATATTTACTTTTCTTGCAAAAAGTCGTTAAGGCCTGGAATGCACTGCCTGAGAATGTGCTGGAGGCAGGATCAAAGGAAGCATTGACAAGAGAGTTACACTATTATCTGGCTTTAAATCCTTGCCTGTGGCCCTGGGTTCTAGGTTCCAAGTCATAGGAAATAACTTCCAAAAAGAATTATTATATTCCTCCTTCAATCATGAGTATGGGTTTCGGTAAAGAAGCTGTCAGTCGGTAAAATGTAGGGACTCAGCTGTGCTTTAGTGTCTGGATTTGAAGAGGGTTAGGAGGGAGTTCAAGAAGCAAGCAAAGTTCCAGAGGGGGGAAACTGAATGTTTGGCGAGGAGGAAAAGCGAGGAATGTGAATGGCGTTCACCATCTTTCATATTTTATTCAATGAAGGACCCAAAGGGAAAATCATCTCTGTGCCAAGGAGCTGCTGATCAGTGCAGTGACCGGAAATAGAACTGAAATTAGCAGACTTCTGGTGTTTACTGAGGGAGAGGAAAAGGGGTAAGCAAGGAAACAAAAGATGGTGGATTCTGAATAGCTGCCGTCAAAAAGCAAAGGAAATGAAGGAAAAAAAAGTAAATTTTAAAAATGAACAAAATGGTGGCAGAGATTAAAATGTACGTTATTCTGTGACGTTATATTCACGGTTTACAAGATGCACGTTTGCTGTCGCATTCTTCATGAATACTACGTGTATAGACTTTACCAAACCGAGCTTTGCCCGATTCCACTCCGTTTTAAAGTATCTTTTTTTGAGCAAACTGTCCTCGATTCAATATACCAAAGCACTAATTTCACAGAAATTCCGATTCATCCCCAATTGAGGTGAAAGAGCCAGTTTCTTCCTTAACGCACGCATGGAAATGTGGCCTGACTGTGTGGGTTGAGGACCCGTCTTTTCAAGGGGCTCTAATATCCCGGGAATCTGTGAAAACAACCGCAGATTCTTGACTCTGTTGATATACAACCTTTATCTGCACCTGTCTCCCACATACCAACTAATGTCAAGCTCTGTTTCTAATTTGGTGTGCTTTCTCTCGATCAATACCAGAGCATTATTCTCGTCGGGGAATTGAACCCCAGTCTCCAGCGTGACAAATAGAATATTAACCACTATACTAACGAATAAACTGAACTGCAAGATGTGTACAGGCTTAGATCTTCCTTGCCTCTGACATGCACACACAAACTCCTTTACAGCGCAGCAAAGCAATGATCATTGCGCTGCTGCATAGGAGCTGCTTTCTGACTCACCTAAACGAGCAGAGTTATCGACCGGTGTAAAAAGCAATCTATTATATATAAAGCCAAAAAATGCAATGGTGAACATATGTGTGTGTGTGACGCGGAGGGAATGATAGAGGGGTGGAGAGGGACAGAGAGAAAAAGAGCCAGTGATGCCAGAGGACTGGAGGATTGATTATGTTATATCCATGTTGAAGAAAATGGCGGCTGGAAATATTCTGATTTGAATTTCTCCAGCGTGTCTTTTCGGAACAAAATCTCACCGAAATGGATCAGAATAATCTCCGGGCTTGGCGTTTCTTGTTTGACAGGTTTAAAATTATCAATAATAAAAACAAAAAATACCCAAAAAAGCTCAGGAGGTCTGGCAGCGTCTGCACAGAGACTAACCAAGTTTACGTCTCGAGTCGGCATAAACTCCTCAAACTGCCATTGGTGGGAATGGAATACGAATCAGTTGCGCGGAAGACAGATTATATTCCCCACAACACCACTAACGCTGATTACAGGCCTTTCAACGGCGGGGAAAATTCCAATGCACTTACCAAGAGCGTTAACATTAAAAATAAAATGGTCGGTTTCTATGCAGCCATTCACAATCTCATCTGGACACATCGTTTGTTTATTTTTATCAGAACCATTACAATTCTGTTCAGCCTTTGTACCATGACACAGTTTCTCTCCTCCACCCCAACAACACACTGCCCCTAAAAAAAACCCTCACACACCTCTTTTATTAACCCTGCGCCCTCCCGCTCTCCACCAGTTAAACATTATATACTTCTACATTTCTTTTGTTCTGATGACAATCCATCGACCTGAATAGGTCACTGTGTTTGTTACACTGATGCTCTATGTTCTATGACCTCCTAAACATATTGGGTCCTTTTTCTTGTTTCTGTTATTTTTTTTTCACTTTTCCAGTGACTACACTGTTTTCCTTTTCCATCTGAAAGGTTTGCGTAAAAGTTGCGAATAATATTTATATTCCTTGTTCTTGCTCCTTGCTATTCTTCGAGTTTTCTTCCTCCATAGATCTGTTTGTCTCGTGAACTCCCGCCTAACGCTCCTCAATTCCGGACACTAAACCCCAGCTCAGTCCCAATGCTGAAGCCACTGATTTCCCCAGTAATGAAGTCCTCTTTCCTGATTTCTTCAGTGATTTGACACAAGCTTTCCAAATACTAAAGGAAACAGATCAGTATGTCGAAGAGCCTGTTTATATTGGCTGGGAATCTTGGAGTGAAAACATTAAAAACAGAGATTCCAGCATGGAAATTAGGAAATTACTCTACACACAAAGCGAGTTAGACCTTTACGGTCACATTCTGTGAACGGAATCTCATGTTTGATTGATTGTTATGTTTTCAATCTGAGATTGATCGAGTTTTGTTAAAGGAGGTTATTAAGGAAAATGAGGCAAAGGCGAGTAGATGGAGTTAGTCACCAAATAGACACAACATCATTGAACATATTCTAGGGACAAACTAGCTTCAGAAACAGGAAACTTCGAGGAAAACAAGTAACCTACAGTTTTCTGGACTCAGCATTGAGTTCAAGAAAGGTAAATCATAACATCTGCTTCCATGTTGGTTCTTGCGCCTATATTTTTTTTTCCTGGTTTGGTTTTGTCACGGTTCTTTCTTTCTACATCATGTCACATTTAGGCGGTTGCTATGCTGCCACTCAAACCTACATCTGGACATATTTTCTGTTCTTTACTGGACCCACAGGAATACAGAAATATTACAGTGCAGCAGAAGGTCATTCGGACCATCCTGTCTGCAGCAGAACTCCGAATGAGATATTCCCTGGATTCTTCTCCTAGCCCTGCACATTTTCCCTTTGTAGATATCAGGCTAATTCACGGGTTAATGTTTCAATTGAACCTGCCTGACCCAATCTCAGGCACTGCATCCCAGATCGGAACCACATTCAGTGAAAAATAATCATTCCCTCATGTCATTTTAGCTTCTTTAATTAACTGAATTCAACCTGTGCCCTCTCGATCTCGATCCTTTCACGGGTGGGAACACGTCCTCCCTATGTACAATGCCCAAACCCCTCATGATTTTCTATACATTTATCAAATGAGCTCCCAACCTTCTCTTCCCCAAGGAAAACAATGCTAACTTCTCCCAATCTCTCTGCATACCTGAATTTCCGCATCTCAGAAACAATTCTTGTGGACGTTCTCCCCCCTATTTCCAACATCCTTCACATCTTCATATTCTTCCTCAAATGCAACGCCCAGAACCAGACGGAATACACCAGCTAGTGCTGAAATTGTGACTCAAAAAATTTCATTTGCCTTACACCCATTACAACACTCTTTGTGCCGTGAAAAATGTTGTCTCCTGCCTCACAGGCAATCACTTTCGAAACGACCGCAAAACCGCTGAGTCAGATCTAAGCTCTGCAGTCCAGCAACATCGAGTCATGTATGGTGGTGGAAAATTTAACATCTAACTGGAAGGGGAAGCTAAGCGAATAAATGTTGGCCTGCTCACACATCATTTTCACAGGAAACATTGAGTTAGGAAAGAGATGAAATATTGAAAGAACTCATCTCAAAAAGTGGGAAAATGTGCGGAAAAATCGGCTGCTCTGATAGTTTCGGTTAGCGGGTAAATTATTGAAACCTTCGATAGACCTGCATTATTTACTAACCTTGCTCTGTGGGAACTGATTGCAGCACCTTCTGTTCTTATTTCAGATTCCCAACGTGAGCAGTCTGTCCCTTTCTGAACAATAAAACAATCGCAGTGCGGGAATCGACATTCAAATAAAGAATTAGGAATCAGCAGAGGGAAAACGTTCAGTGAATTAGTGAATTTTGCTGAATCCGAGTAGTCCTTTCTCGGCTCCACACTAAACTTCAGGGAAAACATTCATTATCTGCCATGAGGAACAAGCCTGGTTATGTTTTAAACAGAAGGTGAATGGAGGTTTTTAACCTTTTTATCTGAATTACACCTGCGCGTGATTTCCGTGCAAGATTTCACAGAAACAGATCAACTACAGCTCCGAGTGTGGGGTTTCTGATTTCAGAGGTTTAAAAAAAACCAACAAACTGCGATGTTAGGGAATTGAACCTTAGTCAACTGTTTGAAAAGCAAAGTCACTCACCAATATACCACCATCACTGAACTCGGTAATTTCGCAGCTGCAAAGTTTCCTAAGGCACTTAAGAAGAGCGTTATCGTTAAAAATAAAGCTGATGCTCAGCCACGGAAGGAGAAATTAGGTGTGGTGACAAAAGTTTTCTCTGAGAGGTAGACTTTAAGGGGTTTCCTAAAGATGAGAGAGAGCTAGAGAGGTGGAGGTGTTTCGGGAGGGAGCAGGTCAGCTGAATACAACATTGTCGATGCTGTAGAGATTAAAACCCGGAATGCACAAGATGGCAGAACAGGAGGTATCTGGAAGATTTGTTGGGCTGGAGGAGGTTATGTAGAAATGGGGGCGAAGTCATGGAGAGGTTTTAAAGTAAGGCTGAGGGTTTTAAAATTGCGGCATTTCCGGGGCAGGAGACAGTGTCGGTCAACAATCACGGGGGTGATTGGTGAACTGGACTTGGTTCAGGTGATGTTCCAGGCGGCAGGATTTTGGATGAGCACAGGTATGTGTGGGGTAGAAGATGGGAGGCCGGCCAGGGGAACACTAGAATAGTCAAGTCTAGAGTGAACAAAGGCATGGATGATTGTTTCAGCAGCTGAATAACTGAGGCAGGGTCGCAGTTGGACATGCTTAGGATGTTCCAGTATTGAGAGTTCATCTGATAACAGCCTGTCAGTCTGCCTAATATCTTTCGGTTTTTCAGAGACATTAGGATTAAAATTTAGACAGTGTCAGCCATTATTGTTCAATATTAGGATTGTTATTGTATCTGTATCACTGAAACATTGTGTCACTGCGGGACATTTCGCATTTCAATGCAATCAGAATCTGAACTAAATGTCCCAGACTGTGGCAAAGAAGTGAGAGCCTTTAAAACTGAAAGTTGCCCCTTTAAGTCACCCAGTCGGGTTCATTCCCTGCAGGAGACTTGCTCTTCATGAACCATTAATATCAATAATTCCTGGCACTGGGTTCACTGAGAGGGATGAAGAGTGAGTGAACAGAGCGGAGTGTCACAGTTGTTGTGTTCCTGACTCTCCCCCTCCCGGTAGTTTAGTGAGGACTCAGTCTCCCAGGGAATGTGTTGTCCCCAATTCCACCCGATTCCTGTCTTTTAAAACTGAGTGAACTGACAGCTGTCCTTAACTCCAGTATCTGGATCCTGGTGAATTCATTGTGGTTTAGTGTTTAGACAACACAATACAAACAAGGTTCTTAGAAAATATCAGATTCAGGAGGGGATGAGAATCGTGGGCAATGTGCGCTGTCGACCTTCTGATTCAGGTTTCTGAACGTTACGGAAAGAAGAAAGGATACTTGTTGTATTGTTGCTGTTATGGTCGTTTGGCCTACTAGATAAGGCGTTTTATTTCCCTGTGTCGTGCAAGATTATCAGAAGATTGTAATTTGTAGTGCTGTAATTTGTACTATGATCATTTCACGCTGATAAATTGCCGTGGACAGAAGTTCTCGCACACTTTGTGTGTAGAATTCTTTTTTTTCTAATTCTCTTGGTAAATACTCAGTCTTTAACTCTTTAACGGTGGCACTGGGTCCTAGATTCCCAGTCAGCGGAAATAGTTTTGAGCTGGTGTTACTTGCTCAAGGTTACAAAAAATTGTATCGAATTCCTCCTGCAATCACGAGGAAGGACCTCGGTAAAGGGTCAGTGAGTGCGTTAAATGTAGGGACAGAGTTGTGGTTTGGTATCGGGAATTGAAGAGGGCTACGAGCGAGTTCAAGAGACAAACAGATTTACAGAGGAAGGAAACTGAATGATTGGCGAGGAGGGAGAGAGAGGAATATGAATGGCCGTCACCATCTTTCAAATTATATTCAAAGATCAAAATAGAAAATAACCTCTGTGCCAAGGAGCTGCTGATAGTGCAGAGAGCAGGAAATAGAGTTGGAATTAGGAGAATCATCCTGTTCACTGAGGGACAGGCAATGGGATTAGAAAATAAAAGTTGTGAGGTGGCAGGGATGAAAGGCAGGACCCTGAAATGCTGCAGTCAACAAGCAATGGAAACAAAGGCAAAACACGTTTAATAAATTAATAAAATGGTGGCAGAGGTTATAACGTAAGGTACCCTGTCATGTTACAATCACTGTTTATTGACAGATTACTAATGAACTCTGCCTCGTTAGTCATTACTAAATCGAGTGCGGCCGGTTGCTCTACATTTTAAACTAGTTTCTTTCAGCCAGCCGTATTAGTTTTAAGCTACCAATTCACTAATATTCCGATTCAGCCCAGTTTAAGTGAAAGAGCCAGCTTCGGGTGTTCGGATACATTGGCAAAAGTCGGCTGACATTTGGTGTGAAAGGGCTTTCCTCTCAAGGAATGCTAATATTCTGAGATCTCTTGGAAACAGGCGTTGATACTGAAACGGAATCTTTAACTGCACTCTCTCCGGCATATCAACCGATATTAAATGCATTTCCAATTTCGTGTGTTCCCTCTTGTGAAGATAATAGGACTACGAATATTACACGTCGGGGAATTGAACCCAGGTCTCCCACGTGACAGGCGGGGATACCAACCACGATCCTGACGAGGAATTGCTCAACTTTACTGCAGAGTAGAGAAACCTGGGGTTAACTTAACTCAGTAACAAATGAACATGCTGAAGTGGCACAATGTGGGACTGGAGGCGTTGCGGGCTTCCTTCATTTTTTTCAGCGACTAGAGGGATGACCGGGTACCTTATGTGATTGAACTCGCTGTTTTTCAATTGCAATCAGGAAATTATGATGCATAATAACCCACAAATTGATAGATTTTTTGAATGAAAGAAATTGAAATGTCCTCCAATTAGCACATTCATATCGTGAAGCATTTCTCTTTTGTGTAGTGTCGTTTATCAATGGGAAAATCTGACCGCCAGGGCGATCTGCAGATGCCATATTCACAGCAAACTTCTAGGGAAGTTGCCAATATGGGGAATTATCAGTGAATACGCGGCACACGCCTATTCACAATCATGCGCATGACTAACGAAAAAATATAAATCCTGCACCTGCAGTGAAAGTCTAGCAGAATTCAGAGACAATGAAAATGTCTTCAATTCAGGTTATCCGTTTTGTTGCAAAACCTGGCAAAATAAGACTTCTTCTGACCCCAATTTGGGACTTTTAATAATGATAGGGATTTATTTTTCCTCTTGAATCATTTTCCGACCAGGAATCCAAGGAGGGAAAATAAATATTCAAATTTTAAAATGAAACGTGAATATATTTATGTTCACCCTGCAGTGACGGGGAGATCCCCACTCTCATTATTGTGTCCAGCCTCCTGCTGAGCCGCCGTCTTGCATTTGTGCAGCAGCTGTTTATTATTCGGTTCAGCTCTGTCTCTCCCGTCACTGGCTCTCCACCCTGTCGATGGTGCTGTCTCATGAGCTCCGAGAAGGTAACGCATTCGCTTATTAAAATCACAAGACATAGACTGTTTGAGTGAAACATTTGTTCCCAGACCGAGTGTTTAGTTCACCAGCCAGCCGCCCCTGAGAATTACATGCCATTACTTGCTTTATAAATGCCTAGCTACTGGTTGATAAATGCACTCACCCTTGTCAGCATCAATCGCCTTCAAGGTTAAAGGCCTCCTCCGTTCAGCTGTAGAAGCTTGACCCCTGCAGACTGAGTTCGGTAGTGCATCGCTAGTGAAGAGTGGATGTACCAGGCGGCTTACAACCAGATTTCTCTGTTCCAAATTTTTCAGGGTCTTTAATTGTTCAGTTGCTACCAAAAACAATTGACGATGTTCCAGTTCCAGCTTCTCTTGGCCACGGTTATGAAAGTTAGGTAATTAATTTGAGCAGCTGATAGTCCGATGACTGCAAATGTGTGTTGTTACTAATGGGATGTGAAAACTGGACATTGTGCTTTCAGTTTCTGAGTGAATTGTACTTGTGTCATATCTCCGCTCCCATTCACTTTCTTGAATCCTGCCTCCAGGAGGTATCCTTTGTGTGAAAATGGTTTCTTTTTGGCCCTGCAGCTATGCAATTTCGGCACGCATGAGTGGTTGATTGGCAGTTGGCCCTTGTGGTCTGCCATATTGCTGGGAATGACTGCTGGTCTTTTTGCAAAATTTAAAAAGAAATGTTTCAATGATGGGGACGAAACCATCATAAACAGCGAGTCAAAGCTTGATTGTTGAGATTTGTCATTTAAACTTCCAGTCTGCAGACAAGAATCACTCATTGGCGTCCCTAAACATCCAAGTATCTATTCTGAGCTAAGCAGGCTACTATATGCCTTACAGAGTGGTGGAACAAAGGATTTTTACATTATCTAAATGTGACATCCCTGACAATGTCGGTATCCCAACCCCATGAGAATGGTTAAAAGTCAACCATATTTGTACAGGCCAGACTGGGTAAGGACAACAGATTTCCATACCGAAAGAGCAGTTGTGACCCTCATATTTCTTTACAAAAATCGATGATAGCCTTATTTAGATTCAGCATTATTTACTTTAGATTTACATCCTAGAATTTCTCAACCAACTTTAAATTCGATCAGCTGACAGAGTTGGATTTGAACCTTGAGCATTCACCTCTCTGTCTTACGAATCCAGTGCCATGACCAGATGATATGTTAATGACTCGGATTCGGGCATAGAGAGTACTATAGCTAAATATGCAGATTACACCAAAATAGGTGGGAAAGGAAGTTGCAATGAATAAATAAGAAATTTACAACAAAATAGGGACAGGTTAGGTGAACCGGCCAGAATTTGGCAGATTGAGTTTAATGTTGATAAGCGAGAGGCTCTCCATTTTACCCAGAAGAATGACAAGGTGACTTATCATTGAAATGGAGAGAAACTTCAGAATGTGCCAGTTCCGTGCGATCTGGGTGTCCAAATGCATGAAACGCTGAAAGGTACTGTGCAGGTACAGCAGATAATAAGGGAAGCAAAGGGAGTTTTGGCATTTATTGATAAAGGAGTGGAGAACAAATATATGGAAGTGTGGTTGCAACTGTACACGGCATTGGTGTGACCGCACCTGAAGTACTGTGCACAGTCTAGATCTCCTTATTTGAGGATTGATGTCATTGCATTGGAGGCGCTTCAGAGGAGATTCACTAGATTGATTTTCAGAGTTGAGGGGCTTTTCTAATGAAGATAGATTGACAAGTCTAGGCCCTTACCCACTAAGGGTTAGAAGGATGATAGAAGATCTAATTGAGATATAAAAGATGCTAAAGGGGATATACAAAGTAGACGTGGAGCGGATGTTTCCCCTTGTGGGGCATTCCAAATCGAGAGGCCATAGTTTCAGGCTAATGGATGGTAGATTTAAATCAGATATGAGGAGGAATTACTTTTCTCAAAGGATAATGAAAGCCACTCCCTCAGAGTGCAGTGGGTGCATGGTGCTTAATACATTAAAGGAGGTTTCAGATAGACTTTTATTTAGTAGCCGATTCAAAGATTATGGATTGGGTGGGAAATTGGAATTGAGGCCGAAATTAGATCTCCCACGATCGTTTTGAATGGCGGGACAGGCTCGAGGGTTTGAATTTCCGACTCCTTCTCCTAGTTCTTATGCCCTCATGTTCTTGCATTCTTATGTTCTCCTCTTTCCACTGTTCTGCTGGAGCAATTTCTCCAGCACAAACAGATGCATTTGGCGGATGATCCAAGTCTCACAGCCATCTCGAAGTGCGATTGCAACAACAGGATTGTTGGTATTGCTCAAACTCTCAGACCTTCCTGCAGAAATCTGGGAGGCTGAGGTGCTACCTTATACATAATGATAATGTCGGGGTAGGGGATATGCCGGGCCATGAACTTAGAGATTGTGATTGAAAGCAAACCTGCTGTTGCTGATGGCCCACAGTGACGTATGAATGCCCTTGATTTGAACTGTTGGATGTGTTAGAAATCTCTCCCATTTAGCAAGATGTTAGTGTCACACAGCACGATAGATGGTATCCTTGAAGTGAAGAAAGTTGGTTTGTCAAGGATGACACTGATGTCAATATTTGTTTAATCTTTAAGTCGGTTTCTTAAGGTTGACATATAGTCAATCTTTGCTCAATCTTAAACATATTTACGGAATAAATTATTATGATAATCAGATTGTCGCCACAATCCCTCTTGTCATCTTCAGTTACTCGAAACGAGGACACCATCGGACAGGCTTCATGATTTGTGCGTGCACTGGTGTCTAAGCAGCTCAACCCTGGGGCCAATGTTCTTCATGGAGAGACGGTAGCGATTTCTCTGAGGAAGGGGATATCTCGAGGATTGTTCTGTTCAATCTTCTTCCCTTTTTTTCGATTCTCCACAGCAGAGCTCATGTGGTCAGTCTCTGACTGCGCTGCCGAATATTGGATGATGCAATGCCATAAGGCATGATTATCGGCAGCCTCCTCCCATACAATTCGATGTCTGTTTTGACCTCTTTTGAATGTGGCCACAATAATGCCCTTAAAATATTTTATCTGCCCTCGTTGAGCCTTGGTGACTTCGTCGAGCTTTGCAAGGACATTCTGCTTCAGAGGGTGTTTAATTGACATGTGAATTCATTCTCCAGAACAGTAGAGCTGACATCACATGGCCAGAGTTGTGATATTGGAAGAATTGTTCTCACGGGGGACGCCTTTTTTCACATTTCTCACCACTTGGCGTTAAGCATCCTCTGTAAACACCACTGGTGGAATTTCTGCAGCATCAGAAATTACCTTTGGCAGGTGACTCAAGTCTCACAGCCATCTTGAAGGATGCTGACAACAACAGCGTTTTTGATGTTGCTCAAAATCTCAGACCTTCCTACAAAAACTTCGAATTAGAGATCCTACCGGCAAACTTCAGCAATGTTAACGTTATTCCATTGTTTATGATGGGTGATAAATCAATAACTATGAACGATCGGGACATGTCCCTTCAGTCTAGTCTGAGGATGATTATCAAGTTAATCCTCCTCAATCACCTTCTGCTCGTCAGTGAATTCATCCTTCCGGAGATCCAATTTGTATTCTGGACATTTTTCGGAAACACAACATGATATTTTACTCTGGTCAAATCCAAGACAAGTGCTCAGAAAAACACACGGCTTTTTATGATCAGTCAAAAGTCTTTGAACTAATAAAGCGGGGAGCCCTTTGGAAATTCTCCCGGAGACTTTGGAGTCTAGTAAAAATGTTGTCAGTGTTGTAATGTTGGAGGAGAAACAGCTCTTTTACACATAGGATGCCACGAACAGATAATCTGTTTTTTCTGTGATGTTGATTGTGGGCGGTTTTAGGGGGAGAGGGACAAATAAGGACCAGATTTCTGCGGAAAGCTCCCATGCTCGTCTTTTAGATCGGGCCATGGTATATTTTACAACAACCCGAGCAGGCGGCTAAAATCTCATTTACTCTGAAAGCAAAATACTTTCCTGTCAGTGGACATCAGTTGAGGTCTTCGACCTGAGAGAACATCATTCTCCACTAAACACATTGCTAAAACATCTCGCTTCACCAGCCCCTTGTGTTTGCTGATCTGCTTCACCTTCATCAGAGAACAATTAATGGTTAATCTCTGACTGAAAAACAGCTGAACGTCTATAGTACGCTTGAGATTCGGACTTAATGGGTTCTGAAATGGCAGAATTGTATAAATATTCAGAATGAATGGAATTCCTATGGTCCCTGTGGTGTCTTTGAAAGAGAGATTCCATGTCGTCCCTTTTGTCTGCACTTTACCCATAGCTCTCATAAACCCCAGCTCCACACCTGCCAGTAATCACCCAGTTTCCTTTGAAACGTACTATTGAATCAGCTTCCACCATGTCTTCAGGTAGTGTATTCCAGATTCTAACAACTTTATATAAAAATATGATATGTTTCTGTCCCCTCAAATCCTTTTACCAATTGTTGTAAACAATGTTACTGTTCCTTGTTCCAGTGAAAACAGATTCTCCTTACTCTCTCTAAGCTGCACATTAATTTGATACCTCTATTCGATTCCACTGCTCTAAGTAGGGCAAGTCCAGCATCTCCAGTCTCCCCATGGAACTGAATTATTTTTATCTCTGTCACCATTCCAGTGATTCTCCTCTGAAATTCTCCTAGACTCTGAAATCCTTTCTAATATGTAGTGAGTAAATTCAGGCACAAATCCTGAGCTTACGAATATCCAGTGATGTATGAAACTTCAACAAAGCTTCTTGCTTTTGTGCTCTCTGCCTTTAAGTATAAACTAATACACCCTCAGTGCCTTCTTAACAATCTTATCAAATTGTTCTCACAGTGATAAAGGAATGTGCACACGTGTCCTTTCTGTTCCCGCACAATGTTTAATTTTGTGCATTTTAGTTTAAAACGTCTCTCCTCATTCCTCCTCCCAAATGTATCCTTCACATGCTCCTGAATTAAATTTCCATTCCATGTGTCTCTCCATTTCGCCAATCTCAGTATATGTCCTGAAGTTTATGACTATGCACCTCACTGTTTACATTTTTGGATCCCTGTAATCTGCAATTATGGACATACGAAATACAAAGCCATTAGGCTCCTCGAGCCTGCTCCACCATTCAAAAAGATCATGGCTCGTCTGTTTTTTGTTCGAATTCTACGTTCTCATCCAACTGGGAAAAAATCTGAATCACTTGCATAACAAAATCTGCCTGAAAGTGATTCAGCATCCCTCTCTCCATTGATGTCGGCCTTCTGAGGCAAAGATCCAAAGTCGCCGAACACTGAGAGAAAGCAAGTCCTCCTTATCAATGTCAGAAAAGGGAGCCATCTAATTTTAGAACAGTGCCCCCTTGTTCTTGAAATGATGTCTTTCACTATGAAAACCGACAATAATTAAGTCTACCATAAAGAGCAGTGGTCATCTTACCGAGCCCTAACTCACTACTGTAACTTTTCCCGCTG
Organism: Isurus oxyrinchus; assembly: GCA_026770705.1. Lineage (NCBI taxonomy): Eukaryota > Metazoa > Chordata > Chondrichthyes > Lamniformes > Lamnidae > Isurus > Isurus oxyrinchus. The sequence continues at coordinate 391,315 of JANJGN010000053.1, read as the reverse complement.
ATAATTCTCTCTTCGCCAATTTTGTATCCAATCTGTCACTGTCCCTTTAATCCATGAAATTCAGTTTTCATATCCAGTCCCTTAAATGGTACTTGGTCATATTTTGTTCATATAAATATCATTATGTTAACTTCCCTGATCAACCCTCTCATTACTGAGGGAAAAAAAATTCCATTATATTTATCAGATACGAATTATCATTAACATGCTCTTGTTTCTGGTCATTTATGAACATGCTTATCTGAAAAAGAAACAATTATTTCTGCCAGGTTTATGGTCTGCTGAAATTACCCCACCAACGCCATTATTATGACAGCTCTGTTTTATCAGGGTTAATCCCTGTTTCCTATAATATGCACCAGGGGACATTTTCAAACATCAGGGCCTCTGGCTCCAATGCCAGGATTGAAAGTTTATGGTTGGTGCCTCCGCTATTTACATTATTCCTTTCCTCAGTCTCCATCATACATCCCACCCAGACCGGGTAACTGTTCTAATTTATTCTTGTATAGAAACATGATGGATGGAAACGAGTTAACTCAACCTGTTTGTTCAGTGATTGTGACTAATATTAGTCTACATGGGTCTTAATTGTGTCACTGGGGTGTTTCCCACTTCTATTAATAAGGGACATATTTCAATGCATTAGTTCTTAGCATCAGCGGGAGAATCACTTCCGACACCAACAGTGATCAGCGTCACCAGTGAGAGGGAGAGGAGAGATCAGAATCTGAGAAGAACAGGTTTGAATGTTCGAACAATGGATCCAAATCTGACAGTAACAGAGCGGAATGCTACAAGAATGTACAGAAGTTTATCCTTGGCGCTTTACTCGCTTTCTACATATTATGATCGTTTGTCATTAGCTGATCGCATCTATTACTTTTTTCGGGTTGTTCAAGGAGGTTATTACCCCATCCTGGCTCTTGTTGGTGTACCTAGTAAGTGTCTCTGCCTAGTTATTTATTCTATAAACCACATTTAACTTGATTGCTGTACTTGTATTGTGAATTTTGGAACTATGGGGGCCACTGTCTTCACTTTCAGTCAGAAACGTCTCTCCCTATACTCTGAATCTGAGACTGAACCAGCCTGTCCAGAACATGTGTGATCCCTTTGACCCTGAAGTGATTTTAGTTGCCCCATATTCTCTCCACTTCCAATCCTTCCCACTACCTTCTCCATCATATCATCCATCACCCTCTCCGCCTCAGCCCAGCTACTGAATAAACCTTCACCTGTGTCTGAAGTCAGAATCGACTATCCCAGTGTTATCCTGGTCGTCCTCCCACTTACTACCCTTCATAAGACCCAACAAATCCCAAACTAACTTTTGCATATCCTAAATCATACCAAATCCGTTTCACCCAGCACCTCTGTTCTCACTGAACTTCTTTGCTTCCAGGTCTCGTATCACCTCACTTATAATATTCTCATTCTTATGATATGATCACTCCATGTGTAACTCCTGTGACTAAATCAAATTGCTCTGTTAGTTTTGCATTTTCTTGCAAATTGCTCAGCTGAAGTTTTATTCAATATAATTACAACATGATTATAATTCACGCTATATCTCCCCATGTCAATGATTCTGGTCTTTGTAGATGGCCAAACTTCTGAAACCGAAACAATTAAATGCTGCGTGAGGCCCTGGCATTGACTTCCCAGCGTCTCCCAACTAGTACTCCATGTTGGACAGACGGTTTCAGGAGCTTTGATACATGAAACTCGGATTGTTCCTGTCCATTGAACGTCTGGTTACTCACTCTCAGCTGAACATTTTTCCTGCAACACAGCCAACAACCACCTGTGCTTTCTTAAAGGATTAGGCATTAAACCTACAGGTGAGGGGAGTTTGACTGAATTATTTAATTGAAAAGATCGTAAAAGTGTTATTGATGGTTTTCTCTAGCTCACTGTGTAATGAGCTGCTGCTTACTTCCAGGAAGGACACTGTGTTTGCTAACCGAACTTTGGAAGAGCTAAGGGGATAGTAGTTAAAGTGCACCTGAGTCTGTAACATGACCAACAAATGGAGAGGGGAAGCTCTGTAAAAAATGGAGGAGGGGGCGATTGTGCCCATCTAATCACAGTTTTTCAAGAACACTTTACTAAGCTCCACCTAACCCTGGAGAAGCGCGTAACGGAAACCTGACTTAACAAGGAAGTGGTGAAGCAGCTTTTCCATCCACTTAAATACAACTGCGAACCTCATACCAGGGTGAGGAAGGTGCTGTCAAATGCGATTAATGTCACAGATTCATTGCACTTCGATGGATTGGGAAATTCCTGGAAGGATGATCTCAATCGATCTGTCTAGCTGGTGACCGAGACCATCCATGCCGGGTGAGATGAATACGTTGTTTTTTTTTCCCTCAGCAGGGAGAAGTAGAATTATAATTTCCACGGTTTTCCCAGCAAAGTTGGATTCCGATGCTGAATATTGCTCTGCAGAATCCCCTTGCCAACGTGGAGACATACAGGAACAGCAAAATCTCTTACCTCATTAACGTACTATTCCTGTGTGCCTATGCAGAGTACATGCTGGTGAATGTTCGCTATCCCAATAATAGCCATGGAACCCGCATTCTGAAGCAGCCGGCCATTCACTCCGTCTTCTGATCTGTTTCTTAACTGAATCGTGGCTGCTCGGAGATGAATTCTGCCGCCTCGGTATCTGATTCAAAACACCCACGCCCTCATCAATCCCCATCGCCAAGCAACAATCTGAAAATAACACATGTCTAGAGTTAACAACTATCAGTGTGATGAATCAATGCTTCTGATTCCTGAACCACCGAGTGTCACCACCCACCACCCCCGCCTCCACCTGCTGCCCACCCAGTGCACGCTGGAGCAGATAATGAAGTTCATGGAGTTCTGCTGCACCCTGCATATCAACTCCATTATGAGGATACAGGCATTGTCACCAGAAATGCGGAGGGTACTTCAGGGGGAGGAGATGGAGGCAGATGAGATATTTTCTGGACACCTTGGACCCGGACAGGATGTTGGAGAGTGCTTGCTAACACTTTGGTTCACAGTGGGCAACTTCCCTTTCCCATCATGGTTCCCCCATTCTCCACTGTTAAACACACCTGATACGCTAGTCACAGCTTCCCTTTGGCCACCATCCTGTTAGAAAAACCAGCAACAAAAGCAAGATGATTCGCATCCTTATTCAACATTAAATCCAAGTGTGCAAACAAAACTGAAATGTTTCCCCTTGTGTGTTCCTTCAATGTTTGTCTTGTAGTATCTCCCTGCTTGCCTAGTGCTCCTAGACAGTGCTCACCCAGTGAATCACAAACATACGATTAAGGAGCAGGAGTTTCACGTTCGGCCGCTCGGGCCTAGCCCGCCATTTGATAAGATCATGGCTGACCTGAAAGAAATCCTGTCCTCGATGACCTGCTAAGAATCTGCCTTAAAAGTATTCAAAGGCTTTGTTCACACCCACGGATTCAGGTTGGGGTTTCAAAAGCCTCACGACCCCCTGCGAGAAAAAAATGGCCTCATCACTGTTATAAATACGCGACACCTTATTTTTAAACATTGAAAACAAGTTCTAGTTTCTCACAAAAGAGCAAACATCCCCTCCAAGTTCACTCTCTAGACTTCCTTAAGGGTATTATATGTTTCAATAGAGTCGCGTCATACTCTTCTAAACTCAAGCGGATACATTCCCAAATTGTATTTATAAGATAACCTGCCCATTCCAGGTCTTACTCTGGGAAACATTCTCTGAATTGTGTCCAACACATTTGCATCCCCCCTTAACTAACGTGTCCAAAATTGTACACAATACTCTAGATGTTTTTTCAGTCGTGTTCTGCGCAGCTGAAACATAGCCTATCAACATTTTTATTCAATCTGCGTCACAATAAATAACAACATTCTAGTAGCTTTCTTAATTAATTGATAAAGCTGCATACTAGATCTTGCGATTCATGCACATTCATGCTGCCAATCCTTTTGCATCTCAGAGCTCTGAAAATTCTCACAATTTCAATAAAATGTCTCATCTCTATTCTTCCTGCCAAAATGGAGAATTTCAACCTTTTAACAAGTTATACTCCATTTACCAGATTTTTGCCTTTTTTTCAGATTTTTTCCAGATCTCAGATTCACTTGCAAAAACTATTTTTTTGGTAAATTCGTCATGTTCTTTCTACAAAGTAATTGCATCCATATCTTTCTGCCAACAGAAAATTAGCCAAGCATATATGCATAATGGGGATACGGTGCACCTCAGATGCATCACCCTGAAGGGCGTAGCCCCACTTAAGACTTTCCCTCGCCTCTGAAACCTGCATCCCTCCCGTAGGTCAGCTTGCTATGTCTGACAGCTAGGCCTTTTCAACTCCCTTTACAAAACAACAGTTCGGCTTCCCTTAGCTCCACTTTTTCCTGGACTGGCTTTTGTCAATGACCCACTGGTTTGGAGAGGTGGTGTTGTAATGCTAATGTCGATGCTCTCGTAATTGAAGGCTAATGCTCAGGTGACAAAAGTTCAAATCCAGTGAAGGAATTGCTAATTGCCAAAAAATCCATCTCGTTCAATCTTTAGGGAATGAAATATCACCCACCCCTTATTTGGTCTGGCGTACATGAGACTCCATACTCAGAGCAATGTGACTTAATCTTGAATACTTTCTAAAATTACACTAATGGGGAAATTATGAATGTGAATTAAATGCCTGGCCAGTGGCACCCATATCGCATGAATGCAGAAATAAATGCTGTTCCAGGGCAAGTACTACACCCTTCAATGAGGAAAATTGCCCAGCTATGTTCTGTACAAAAATAAACAGGAGGAATATAATCTGGAAATTACCGGTTCATCAAAAGTCAATCAAGTGGCACAGGCTTAGTTAGAAGCTGTTCAATGACGCTTAGTTTGGTTTCAGCCAGGGACACTCGTTTGACATCATTTCAGTCTTGGTTGAAACATGGACAAAAAATCTGACTGCCAACATGAGGTAAGGCTGACGACCCTTGACAGCAAGGCCACATTTGACGGAGTCTGGCATCAAGGAGCCCTAGCAAAGCTGGAGTCAATGGGGGTCGGTTGCTTGGGGGTGGGATGGGCGGTATAGCCGCTGGTGGGTGTCATACCCAGCACAAGTAAAATGGTTTTGGTTATTGGAGGTTAGTCATCTCAACTCCAAGTCATAACTGGAGTTCTTCCTCAGTGAAGTGACCTCTGCCCAACCATCTTCAACTTATCAATGAAAAGTCTTCCTTCCGTCACATGGTCAGAAGTGGGAATGTTCATTTTTGATTTCACAATATTCAGCACAATTCGTGTCTCTGCGGATACTGAAGCAGTCCATATCGAACTGCAAAAAGAGCTGGACAATATCCAGGCTCGGGCTGAAAAGTGGCAAGTAACATTCATTGCATACAAGCAACCAGCAATGAACATCACCCTCAAATGTGAACTTAAAAATCGGTTGTTGATTTTAATAGCATTGTTTGCACTCAATGCATCATTATGAATCTCTTGGGTCCCATTGACTTGAAACTGAAATGGACCAGTAACATAAATAATTTGTCTGCAAGAGCAGGTCAGAGGCTGGAAAGCCTGTGGCGAGTAACTGACTTCCTGACTCCCCAAAATCTGTCCACCGTCTACAAAGTGCAAGTCAGGAGTGTGATTGAATACTCCCCACTTGCCTGGATGAGTGCAGTTCCCACAATACTCAAGAAGTTTGACACAATGCAGGGCAAAGCAGACTAGTTGATTGGGACCACACACAAAAGCATTCGCTCCCTCCACCAGCAACGCAGCGTAGCAGCAGGTGTATCATTTCCAAGATAGAAACCAACCATTTACCAATGCTATTTCGACAGCATTTTCTAAACCCACGATGAGTGCAATCGAGAAAGAGAAGGAGAGCAGATAGTTGCAAACACCACCAACTGGATGTTCTCCTCCAAGTCACTCAGTACCCTGAATTCAAAATATATCGCTGTTCCTCAATGTCGCTGGCTCAGAATCCTGGAACTCCCTTCCTAACAGCACTCTAGGTGTACCTACACCACATGGAACTCAGCGGTTCAAGAAGGAAGCTCACTACCACCTTTTCACTAGGAACTAGGTATGGGCACTGAATAGTAGCCCAGCCAGCAAAGCCCGCATCCCATGAATTAACAACAGGAAATAATTTCACTAGGCAGCGTTACCAGAAGAAATGACGTGTTCTCTATAACAAACTGTGAATGGTGAAAATACAGAAGTGATCACTCCAGAGATACAGTCAAGAATGTTTAGTTTGTAAGATAAATGGAATAACATCTATTGAATATATCTGGAATTTACCCCAATACTTAATTTGTTTATTCTGTCGAGAATGATGAACTTTTTCAGCTTCGAACTTAGAAATTGAATCAAGTCTAATTTGGACATTGCACTCAACAGAGGTCTACATGGCTAATTTTAGGTAAGTCCTCCTTATTTTTTTTCGCTTTTTGGAAATGTCCTTCAATTAAATTTCACCACTGAATTCCGAGGATCCACCTGTCAGTGTTAAAGCATAAACAAATAACCTATTGAACCCGCCATTGGTTCAAAATGTAGCTCAGATACTTCAACCTCTCAGGGATGTCTCTACAACCCATAGCTTCCAGGGTATGGCATATTATTGTACATTGCTGCATGCTCCGTAACTTGGCATTATGAAGGAGTCTGCCCTTGGAGCTGAAGGAGGGCGAGAAAAGGATCCTTACCTCGAATGAGAATGAGGAGGTAAATTTGAAGAAACATGAGGAGGATAATGAAGGAGTTGGTATTAAGGCAGAAAGGCCACGGGAGAGTCCCTGGCGATAAGGGGCGTGGTGTGATCAGTGATGGACACAGGAGCCCATGAAGGACTTCATCATGGCCAGAGCATGTTTCATCCAGCATCGCTTCACATGATGGCTGTCATGGAAGAGCATGAACAAAGGCATGCAAGAGATGGGAAGATTTTCAAAACATCAAAGACAGGGCATTGTATCCATCATGTCACGCATGAGGGAATTAATCTGGATAATACGCACAAGGTGTTGGAGAGAAAATGGTAACCCCTGAACGCATCTTGTCTTCAACATCTTGTTTGAATATTTTGAATTATTCATGTAAAACATTTGTTATTATTCATGGGATATGAGCGTGTCACTTGCAAGGCCAGTATTCGTTGACAATCTGTAATCATCCTTGAATGCTTTCCTTGCTGAGCCATTTCAGAAGCCAATTAAGGGTCTACCACATTGCTGCAGTCCTAGAGTCAGTCTGGGGAAGGATGGCAAATGTCCTTCCGTACATGACATTGGGGAAACAGATTGTTTTTTAATAAGAAGATCGATGATGGTTTCACTGCCACCATTACTGACACCATACTTATATTGCACATTTATTAATAGCATTTAAATTCCACCAGCTACCATGTAGGAATTTAAACCCATGGACAAGAGCATTGAAGCGGACGCCTGGACTACTTGTTGAGCGACAATATCCCCAAGGTTTCACCAGATAGATGTTACATGTATTTCTGAAAATCCATAGTTTACCTAAATACCACTGTGACCAAAGTAGTTCTCCAAATACCGCTGTTTCCAGCACCAATGGTATTTCTAATGTTTTATTCAACTTTTTCCCTCGGAGGAGGTGCAAACAGGCTGCTCACCTCTGTAGCTATATGATTGTGAGAATCATGGTGGTGAGCCTCATCATTCAAGAAACCGTTGGGACTCTCCCTGTGATTGCACGACCCGCATCTGTGCTGGAACAGCTCACGCACTTGCACCCGGGTGTCAGATGTTGCTTCTATCTGAGGGATGAAGGACTCAGAAGGAACTGAGATTCTCTCAAATTTCATCTGTCCCTCAGAGACTTTTTCCGATCGCACAGCCTTGGGGCTGGTGCCCCTTTGGTAGGATTGGCTGGGCAGCTGGTGCACTGCTTGGATTCCCTCGAGGTACTGATCTTCCACCAATGAGGTAGTCCTGTTCAGGGCCCTGAGATTAACCCCCACTACTGCACTGGAGCTGGTGCAACAGTACAGGATATCTCATACCTGTTGCATTGACTCACCACGAGGTTGGCCAATCTCTCATGGTTTCTCGTCATGGGCTGCCCATACCAGCGGCAAGATCTAAGTCATGATCACCTTGAGCTCCACAATTCAGAACGGATGAGGTCTCAATGTTTCAGGCAACTGTGTCCGATGGCATCATATCTGCTGCTCTGTTTACAAATAATGAATCCCAAGCTGAGACTCCGGAGGCTTTCTCTCACTGTCCCAAGGGGTGCCCCAGTTTCGGTCCTACATGCTCCGGTGGGAACAATGATCAGAAATCACTGAATATGATACCTCCTCCTATGGCTGATGCTGTGCTCATCACCCTGTGGTCCCCACCTTATGTTGGCAGCTGCACCCAGCGCCAAATGAATCTCTGGGCTGTTGCCTGTTAAATGCAATGGTGGTGATGGTAATTCCTCTGGCAAGCCTACCTCCTCCTCATGGAGGGGAGGAATGGGGGAATGTGCGGTGGGTCTGGAGCTCTGGGATTTGTGAGAGACACACAAGGCAGCAATAAGCAGATTATACTCTTTCTAAGTGACTTTCTTCCATATCTCTCTCGGCATTTGGTTTATGCCAATCACTGTCTTCCTGGCTAAAGTAAATCATAACTTGTTACACATTACCAATCCGGCCCGAGTTTCCATTCCAAAACCAAGTTCCTTCAATACCGCACCACACCCCACCTCCCCGCCACACCCCCCCCCCCCCCCCCCCCAAACCCCGACCACCACCACTCACTCTCAAACCCGGAGGGAACTTGGGCCCTTCAGGGAACAGTATGTACCTGTGTCAGTCTACCCCTGCCAGGAGGTTGTCCAGGCCGTGCTCCAAGAATAAGAGTGCAGCTGCCACCTGGGACTCTGAAGGGAGCCTGGAACATTCAGGGAACAGGATCTCCTGCTATGTTTCGACCTCTGTCAGCTGGATATCCAGGCCATGCTCCGTGAAGCAGGTTGCTGCTTCTCTCTGGAACTACTGGCATCTTCATCAGTCTGCCATCCAGGTATAAGGGAATAGTCTGCAAAGGGTCAAGATGTATGGTATTAATGCTGTTCCTATCATGAATCTCATGGGATGTATTGTCGGTGAGAACGGTGGTCCTTCATTGTGTGCCATATGAGAAAATGTTTGGTGGGACATAGGCCGGGGGCCTCAGTATTGCCTCAGAAATGACAGGGTGGCTGTTCATGTCCCATGTCACCAATCAGATAACTCATGAAATTATTTTCTTAATAATTTTCTATTTTTTTTAATCGAAAATTAGGTTTCCGGAGTTGCTGCATTTTCTGTCTCTGTGTTTGAATTAATTACATTTTGTAGTCAAGCAGACAGGCAATTTGAAGTTATAAACAGATATATGGTGTAGACGTGTCTTTAACATGCTAAGGAGTAAACGTGTTTTGGGGCATAGCACATAAGGAGTAAAGTAAATTTGCAGTGATATATAGTTCCTGTTGGAATTTAGTTTTCAAAGGGATCTCCGTCTGTGTACAAATAGCCAGACAAGATAGCAAAGGTGTCTGTTTATTTGTCTCAAGGGTTATTGACAACACATAGTGGCAACTTGAAAATATATTCATTAGGGGCATTAGGAGAAAGTAAAGTTACAAAGACAAATGGACACAATGGAGTTTACAAGTTAGAATGGGAGGTCGATGGCGAAAGGAGAATGAAGCTCTGCATCAGGAAAAATACATTGTAGGACCGAACAGAAGTGGAGAAGCCTCCAGCATTTGCACATAAACCTGCTGTCTACAGAAACGGAAGCTGGAAAGAGGCATTTTGAATTCCACTGTCTGGGATATTAGGTTAACTTGTTGGACAGACTTAAGAGCGAAAATGGATTATTTTTACCATTTCCTTAAATGGAATGTAACTGGGAGCAAGGTTAATTAGCGATTTCAAGAGTTGTTCGAGTGATAATTTGTAGTTCTGCTTATGAGTTTCAATCCACTCTTGTCAATAAATATTCAAAGAACAGGCAGTGTCTTTTTTGGATGAGCACAAAAAGATTGTTGCATCAGGGTACAGAGGTTAGAGCAGATTGACTGCATTGGAGCTGAATAGGGGACACAGCCATGGCTAGTGAGTAAACCAAAGCAAATTTTATTTAAGGGGGCAGCTGACACAGAGCAACAATGTTTCAATAATTAGCGAGATGAACAGTAATTGCCTGCATTGCAAAGATCAGAAACCTAAACCCAGGTAGGCATAACCCAGAAGCCCAGGCTCATGCCCTGGGGACATGAGCTGAAATCCCACTACAATAGCCGGTGGAATTTAAATAAAATTAATAGAAACTGAAATTGGAAACTAGTCTCAGTATGTTATCTTATACATTCATGGGATGCGGGCGTCGATGGGTAGGCCAGCATTTACTGCCCATCCCTAATTTTCCTCGTTCAGAGGGCATTAAAGATTCAACCAGAGATAAGGCAGGAGTAAAAGTCTTGAACTCGTGGAAGACGAATTTTGCAGAGATGAGAAGGGTCTTGGCTCAGGTGGACTGGACAGCATGGCTGGAGGATAAAACAGTGGGAAACCAGTGGGAAGCACTAAAAAGCACGATCCTAATTGTATAAAAAGACATGTAACCTACCAAAATAAGAGCGGTGCTGTCAAATCTGGAGCCCCCTGATTGTCCAGAGGAATACAAGGGAAGATCAAACAGAAAAGGAAAGCCTAGGATTGGCACAAAGATCTAGGCACTGCAGATAGCCCAGACGAATATAGGAATTATAGGGATGAAGTGAAAAAGGAAATAAGAAAATCAAAGGGAAGACATGAAAAAAGATTAGCAAGTAATGTTAAAGATAACCCAAAGATAATATACCAATAAGTTAAAGATAAATGTTATTTATGGAGATATTGGGATCTTTCAGAGATTAAAATGTAAACTTGTGTGTAGAAGCAGAGGCTGTGGGAAGCGTTTTGAATGTATATTTTGTCTCAGTGTTTACTAAGGTAAGGGAGAATTTAGATAAAGTCGTCCAGGAGGAAAACTGCGAGATATTGGACTGGATAGTCATAAAGATGAGGAAGTACTAGAAGGGTTGAAATCCTTGAAATATGATGAGCCAACAGGGCCAGATGGATTGTTTCCAAGGCTGCTAAAGGAAGTCAGAGAGGAGATAGCAGACGCTCTGAGGATGATTTTCCAATCTGCAAAATATACAGGGGAGGTATCGGAGGATTGGAGAATTGCAAATGTAGTTCCATTGTTTGAAAAGATATCAAAGGAAATTCCAAACAATTATGGGCCATTAGACTGACATCAGTTGTGAGCAAATTAGTGGAATCAATCCTCAGGATTATTTGTCATTTGGAAGGTCATGGACTAGTCAGGGATGGTCAGCATAGATTTGATAAAGGGAGGTCTTGCCTCACAAATTTGAGTGAATTCTTTGAGGAAATGACAAGAAGGGTTGATGAAGGTCATGCAGTGGATGTTGTGTAAATGGATGCTGTGTACATGGATTTTAGAAATGCATTTGACAAGATCCCACATAGCAGATTGAGCAGGAAAATAAAGGCCCATGGGATTCAGGGTAATGTGTCAAACTGGATAGAAGGTTGGCTTTTGTAACAGGAAACAACGGGTAATGGTCGATGGATGCCCCGGTGAAGGCAAAGTTGTATCAAGTGGTGTTCCTACAGGTCTCGGTGTTTGGACCCTTGCTGTTTTTGTGCTGTATTAACGATTTGGACGGGAATTGGGGAGGCACAATTGGGAAATTTGCATTTTACTCAAAGATTGGTGGAATAATGGGTGGTGTCAAGGATAGCCATAATCTCACAAACGATATAGATCGGGGATGGAGTGGGTGGTAACGTGGGGCTGATGTATTTAAGCATAGAGAATTGTGAGGTCATATATTTAGAGAGGGCAAACAGTTACAGAGATTACATAATAAATGGGGATATACAAAGATGGTAGATGTAGGGACCGATCTTGGCGTATGAGTACACAGGTCCCTGTAAGCAGCATTTCAAGTAGACTGGGTTGTAAAGAACGCATATGGAATGCTTTCCTTCATTGGCAGAGGTATAGAATATAAAAGTAACAATATAATGTTGGAATTGGATAAAACACTGGTGAGGACACAAGTTGTGTATTGTGTGCATTTCTGGTCACCACGTTACAGGAAAGACGTAATAGCTCTGGAGAGATTGTGGAGGATGTTTACAAGAATATTGCCAGGGTTAGAAAAGTGTAGCTATGAGGAAAGTTTGGATTGGTTGGGATTATTTTCCTTAGAGCAAAGAAGTCTGAGAGATGACTTTATTGAGGTGTACACAAGTATGAGGGGAATAGAAAAAGTTGACAGGATAAAATTGTTTCCCTTGTTGGAGAATTCTAGAAGCAGGGGACATAGTTACAAGATAAGTGGCAGAAGGTGCAGGGGCGACATGAAGAAGAACATTTTTACGCAAAGCGTAGTGGGTGTCTGGAACTCGCTGCCCAAGTTGTTGGTCAAGGCGGAAACTCTAATTTTTTTTTAAAAAGGGTATGGACCTGAGCCTTAGGTAATGTAAGTTGCAGGGTTATGGGCCGGGTGCAGGAAGGTGGGCTTGGAAAGTGTACCTGGTTTCCTCGGTCTGGCATGAACAAGATGGGCCGAATGGCCTCCTTCTGTGCTGTAACTTTTCTATGGTTCTATGGTGCTACGTCTGTGGTGCTGGAGTTACATGGAGACCAGACTGTGTAAGGACAGCAGATTCAATTCCCTTAACAATATTAGTGAACCAAATGAGTTTTTATAACTACCAACAATTTTTCATAGTCATCATTAGCTTCTGGTTCCAGATTCTTACTGAATTAAAATTCCACTGTCTGCCATGGTGCCATCGACACCAGTCTCCAAAGCTTTAACCTTGGTCTCTGCATTTATCTAAACACCCTACTGGTGAACGAATTTCCTTGAGAGAAGGAAAGCTGCAGTCCTTACATGGTCAGGCCTACACGTGACTCCAGACCAAAGCAATCTGTTTGACTCTAAACTGCGCACTGAAATGGCCGAGGAAATGACGCACTTGAAGGCGGAAAATTGACGGGCAACAAACAATGGATTTTATACCGATATCCCAATGCCCTTAAACAAATTAAACCACAATGGCATCAGAGATCTCTGGGAACCAACCCTGAGCTCATACACAAAAGGGAGTTGGAAATCACACCCATATCCCTCGAAGTCTCTCCAAGATGGAAACGTGTCAGGAATTGGATGAGGATGGAGGTTTATGATGTTGGGAATTAGCCAGGGTCGTGTTTTTCGAGCCCCAAAAATAGAAGCCCACCCCACACCCAAGTCTCTCTGTCCCTGCGGCTGAATTAAAAAGAGCCTCTTTAGGTCATATTGTTTTTCATCCTCTTTCCTACAAAACTCTATCACTTCACACTTTCTGTTTTAAACTGCTTCTTTCAGGTTTCTGTCCATTTGACGAGGGAGATCATGCACTCCTGCGGTCTCTTACTGCCCTTCACAATGTGTTTTAACATTGATGATTTTCCTTCTTTTGTAACTTTTATAATTCCCACTGTGTGCACAAACCCACGGCATTAACATACGTTAACAGTGCAGCGGGACCAACACTGGCCCTGGAAATCCCCTGGATACTTCATTGGTATATGAAAGGCATGCATTTTCCACTGCTCTCTGCTTTATGTCACGAAGACAATTTCCAAGCCAGGCTGCCATCCTGTTTTAATGCCATGTGTTTCAATTTTGGACCAACTCTGTGATATGGCAATTTATCAAAAACCTTTTGAAGGGGTAGAAAATTGGGGAGGGCAGGGCAGGAGAGAACATAAAATCATCAACTAGGACAAAATCCAGTAATTGCGCTTGGTCCATGGAAATTTTCCTCCCACTGATGTTCGTCTAACCAGTCTGCAATTAGCTTTACAACCACTCCCTATTTTTTGAAATAACAGGGTTAAATTTGCCACGCTCCAAGCAGCCGGGGCTCTTCCAGAATTAACAAAATTTTGGAAGATGTCAACCAACCCATTCATTATTTCTGTGGCTTACTCATTTAGTGAAATTGGATGTCGATTATCAGGCCTTGGGAATTTATCAGCTTTCAGTCCCATTGAGTTATACGACACAATTGTTTTAGTAATACTATTTTCGGTCATTTCTTCCTCCTCACTGGATTCTTTGTTCCCCAGTATCCTGAGAACTTATCTGTGCCTTCTTCCGTGAAGACAGAACTAAAATAGACATGTAATTGTTCTGTCATTTTGTTGTTCCCTAATAAACATTCTAGCGCTTTAGATTGGAAGGGATATACATTTGCCTTCAAGAAACTTTATTTCCTTTTACGTACTTTTCAAGGTTTTGCGATCCTTTTTATGTTCCGTGCAAATTTAATCTCATGACCCATTTTCCCCCTCTTAATCAATCCCTTTGCTGTATTCTAAACTATTCCCAATTCTTAGGCTTGCTACTTCTCTAACAACTTTATATGAGTCCACTTTGGATCTAATGCCATATTTATTTATTTTTTGACATGGTAGGGGGACTTTTCCTGTATTGTTTTTGCGCAAGAAAGGAATGCATAACTTTTGCAATGCTTACAATCATTCTTTAAATGCACACTATTGTCTATCCACCGCCATGCCTTTTAATGAAGCTCCCCAATCTGCCTCGAGCCAACTCACTACTCACTGGACCGGACGGCTGAGGAATGTAAGGCTCCGGCCTGCTTTTAGGTCCTGCTCTGTGGCAGTGCTATGCTGCATGGCCTGTGTATCTAGAGCTGCACTGGTTACAGGAAGAGAAGGTTCGGATGGGCCATATAATCCCGGGGTCACCTGGAGGAATGGCCCCATGATGTGATCTGCCTGATGCTCCGCTCCAGGGCTGCGTGAGGGGCCTGGCTGACTCATGGATGAAAAGTGGAAGCTGGACACAAATAGAGCTGCAGTGCAGCCCTCTGACTTTTAAACTGTTTGGTGCCAACTTGAGAGTCAGTGATTTGAGCCTTCTCGTGTGTGTATTTGCCTTTGAGTGTTTTGTGTTTGACTGTGTGAATGTGTGTGTGTTTGTGGGTATTTTTCAATTTCATTTTTACGATTTCTGGATTTCTCTGGCATTTTAGCTTTTAATTTCCATCCTTAATTGATGAATCATGCCTATCATGTGTGTGTGCGTTTGTATTTTTGTGCGTGAGTATTTGTATCTGTGCATATTTGTGCACATGTGTACCTTCATGTGTTCTTGCTTGCATTTGAGGGTGTGTGTTTGACTCTGTGTGTGTTTGTCTGAGTGTTTGCATGTGTAGTGCGTGTGTTTGAATCTGTGTGAGTCTGTATGGGTGTTCATATCTGTCCATCTGTGTGTATGTTTGTGTGTGTCTGTGTGTCATTGTGTGCGTGCGTCAGAGTGTAGGTGTGGGATTGTGTGTGTGTGCACTTGTGACCATTTTTGAAATTCATTTCTCCGGTTTGATGGCTTCACCGGCTAGGTGAGCTTTCAATTACCATCCCTAATTGGCCTTGTGAATGATACCTATCGTGTGTGTGTGTGTTTGTGTGTTTGTGCACATGTGTGCATTTCTGCGTGTGTAGTTTCTTGTGAGAGTGTGTGTTTGTCTGTGTGTGTTCCTTACTGTGTGTGTGTGTGTGTGTGTGTGTGTGTGTGTGTGTGTGTGTGTGTGTGTGTGTGTGCTTTTGTGTGCATTTTTGTAATTCCTGTTTACGATTTGTGGGTTACCCTGGAAGGCCAGCTTCTTAATTTCCATCCCTAATTAGTTCTCCGAAGTATGTCTATCTTCCGTGTGTGTGTGTGTTTACATGTGTGTGTGTCTGTGAATGTGTGTCTGTGCACATTTTTTGTGTGTAAGTCTGAATGTGCATTTCATCTAAAGTCTGCTATTGTGAATTTATATCTGTGTGTGTGTGAGTATTTGAATATGTGTAAGCTTGTGCCCATCTGTAAATTCCTGCGTGTGTGCTTGCATGCGAGAGCGTGTTTGAATGTGTGAATGTTTGCGTGTGTGTGTGAGAGAGAGAGAAGAGAGAGAATGTGTCAAATGTAGAAACATAGAAAATAGGAGCAGGAGTAGGCGATTCGGCCCATCATGCCTACTCCACCATTAATTCTGAACATGGCAGATCATTCAACCCAATAGCCTATTCCTGCTTCCTCCCCATTACCTTTGAAATCTTTCGCACCAAGAGCTATATCTAACTCCTTCTCGGAAACATTCAAAAATGTGGCCTCAACTATTTTATCTTGCTCCGAATTCCACAGGCTCACCACTCTCTGGGTGAAGCAATTTTTCCTTATCTCAGTCCCAAATGGTTCACCCCGTATCTTCAGGCTGTGACAACTGGTCCTGGAATCCCTCACGATCGGCAACTTCCTTCCCGCAGCTACCCTGTCCAATCATTTTAGAATTTTATAGTTTCCATTGCGATCCACTCTCATTCTTCTGAGCCGCCGAAAATTTAATCATAAATGACTCAATTTCTCCTCATATGTCAGCCTTGCCATCCTAGGAGTCTGTCTGGTAAACCTTCGCTGCCCTCCCTCTATTGTAAGAACATTGTTCCACAGATAAAGAGGCCAAAACTGCATACAATATTCCAGGTGAGGTCACCAAGGTCCTGGATAATATCAGCAAGACTTCGCTGCTCCTGTACTCGAATCCTCTTGCTATGAAGGCCATCATACCTTGTTTACCGCCTGCTGCACCTGGATGCTTACCTTCCGTGCTTGGTGTACGAGCACACCCAGGTCTCATTGCATTTTCCCATCTCTCAATTTATAGCCATTCAGATAATAATTTGCCTTCCTGATTTTGTTACCATAGTGGAATACCACACATTTATCCACATTATACCGCATCTGCCATGCATTTGCCCACACACTCAGCTTGTAAAAATCACACTGAAGCATCTCTGCATCCTCCTCACATCTCAACTCCCCCGCCACCCCCCCCCCCCCCCCCCCCCCCCCAGGGTGCTTTGTGTAATCTGCAAATTTGGAGATAATATTTTTGTTCCCTCATACAAATCATTAACATATATTGTGATGAGCTCGGGTCCGTGCACCAACACCTATGGTCCCCGAATAGCCACTGCCTGCCATCCAGAATAAGAACCTTTTATTCCTCTTCTTTTTTCCTGTCAACAAGTTTCCGATTGATCTCAATACACTACCCAAAATCCCATGCACTTTAACTTTACACATAATCTCTTCTGTGGGACTTTGTAGAAAACCTTCTAAAGTCCAAATAAATCACATCCACTGGCTCCCCCTGAACTCCAATAGTTACATCCTCGAAAAATTCCAGTACATTTCTGAAGCATGATTTCCCTTTAGTAACGGATGCCGACTCTGTCCGATTCTGCAAATTGTCTTCCATTTGCTCAGCTATTTAAGCTTTAAGAATGGATCTAGAATTTTCCCCACTATGGAAATCAGGTAGAGTGGCCTTTAATACCCTTTTTTTCACTCTAACTCAATTTTCCACTCGTGGAGTTACAGTAACTACCGTGCAATCTGTAGGAAATGTTCCACAGTCTACAGAATCTCGGAAGACGACCACCAAAGTATCCACTATTTCTAGAGCAATTTCCTTACATTCGCTGGGCTGAAGATTATCATTCCCTAGGGGTTTATTGTCTTTCAATCCCATCATGTTCCCCAACAACTTTTCCCTACTAATATTGATTCATATCAGTTCCATCCACTCACTAAAGCCTGTGTTCTCCAACATTTCTGGAATGTTGTTTGTGTCCTCCTGTGTGAAGGCAGAAGCAAAGTATGTATTTAGTTGCAAAAACAGAATTACCTGGAAAAACTCAGCAGATCTGGCAGCTTCGGTGGAGAAGAAAAGAGTTGACGTTTCGAGTCCTCAATACCCTTCAACAGAACTAGGTGAATCCAAGGAAGGGTTGAAATATAAGCTTTTTTAAGGTGTGTGTGTGTGTGCGTCTGTTGGGGGGGTGGGTGGGCTGGGTGGGGAGGGTGGGGGAGGTTGGGTGGCGGGAGAGAAGTGGAGGGGGCTGGTGTGGTTGTAGGGACAAACAAGCAGTGATAGAAGCAGATCATCAAAAGTTATCACACACAACATAACAAAAGAACACATAGGCTTTGAGTTGGTGATATTATCTAAACGAATGTGCTAATTAAGAATGGATGGTAGGGCACTCAAGGTATAGCTCTTTTGGGGGTGGGGGAGCATAAAAGATTTAAAAATAGTTAAATATAATGGAAGTAGGTGGGAATGGAAAAATCTATATAATTTATTGGAATAAAACAAAAGGAAGTGGAAAGAAACAGAAAGGGGGTGGGGATAGAGGAGGGACTTCAAGACCTAAAGTTGTTGAATTCAATATTCAGTCCAGAAGGCTGTAAAGTGCCTAGTCGGAAGATGAGGTGTTGTTCCTCAAGTTTGCCTTGGGTTTCACTGGAGCAATGCCACAAGCCAAGGACAGACATGTGGGCAGGAGAGCAGGGTGGAGTGTTAAAATGGCAAGTGACAGGGAGGTTTGGGTTATTCTTGCGGACAGACTGCAGGTGTTCAGCAAAGCAGTCGCCCAGTTTACGTTTGGTTTCTCCAATGTAGAGGAGACCACGTTGGCAGCAATGAATGCAACAGACTAAGTTGGGGGAAATGCAAGTGAAATGCTGCTTCACTTGAAAGTACTGTTTGGGCCCTTGAAAGGTGAGGAGAGAGGAAGTGAAGAGGCAGGTGCTACATCTTTTGCGTGGGGAGGGGGTGGTGCCATAGGTGGGGGTTGAGGAGTAGGGGGTGATGGAGGAGTAGACCAGGCTGTCCCGGAGGGAACGGTCCCTACGGAATTCCGATGGGAGGGTGTGAAGTGAATATGCGTTTGGTGGTGGCATCATGCTGGAGTTGGCAGAAATAGCGGAGGATGATCCTTTGAATGTGGAGGCTGGTGGAGTGATAAGTGAGGACAAGTGGGACCATATCATATTTCTGGGTGGGAGGAGAAGGCGTGAGGGTGGATGCACGGGAGATGGGCCGGACACCGTTGAGGGCACTGTCAACGACCCTCGGTTAAGGAAGAAGGAGGACATGTCAGAGGAACCGTTTTTGAAGGTAGCATCATCGGAACAGATGCGACGGAGGCGAAGGAACTGAGAGAATGGGATGGAGTCCTTACAGGAAGTGGGGTGTGAGGAGCTGTAGTCGAGGTAGCTGTGGGAGTCGGTAGGTTTGTAATGGATATTGGTGGGCAGTCTATCACCAGAGATTGAGACAGAGAGGTCAAGGAAGGGAAGGCAAGTGTCAGAGATCGACCTGGTGAAAATGATGGAGGGGTTGAGTTTGGAAGCAAAATTAATAAATTTTTCCAAGTCCCAACGAGAGCATGAAGCAGCACCGAAGTAATCATCGATGTACCAGAGAAAGAGTAGTGGAAGGGGGTTGGAGTAGGAAAGGAACAAGGAATGTTCCACATACCCCATAAAGAAACAGGCATTGCTGGGGCCCATGCGGGTACCCATAGCCACACCTTTTATTTGGAGGAAGTGAGAGGCGTTGAAGGAGAAATTTTTCAGTGTGAGAACAAGTTCAGCCAGACAGAAGTGAGTAGTGGTGGATGGGGATTGTACGGGCCTCTATTCGAGGAAGAAGCTAAGGGCCCTCAGACAATCCTGGTGGGGGATGGTCGTGTAGAGGGATTGGAGGTCCATGGTGAAGAGGAAGCGGTTGGGGCCAGGGAACTGGAAATTGATGATGTGACGTAAAGTTTCAGAGGAATCACGGATGCAGGTGGGAAGGGACTGGACAAGGGGAGAGAGAAGGGAGTCAAGATAACGAGAAAAGAGTTCTGTGGGGCAGGAGCAAACTGACATGATCGGCCTACCGGGACATTTCTGTTTGTGGATTTTGGGCAGGAGGTAGAAGCTGTCCATGGCTGGGCGACTATCAAGTTGGAAGCTGTGGGAGGAAGATCCCCAGAGGAGATGAGGTCAGTGACAGTCCTGGAAACAATGGCTTAATGTTTCGTGGTGGGGTCATGGTCCAGGGAGAGGTAGGAGGAAGTGTCTGCGAGTTGACGCTCAGCCTCCACAAGGTAGAGGTCAGTGCACCAGACAACAACAGCACCACCCTTGTCAGCGGGTTTGATGACAATGTCAGGGTTGGACCTGAGAGAATGCACTGCAGTAAGTTCAGAGAGAGATATTAGAATTGGTAAGAGGATCAGAGAAATTGAGACGACTAATGTTGGCCAACAGTTCTCAATGAAAAAATCAACAGAAGGTAAGAATCCAGAGGGAGGGGTCCAGGTGGAGGGAGAATATTGGAGGTAGGTGAAAGGATCCGTTGAACGGGGAGAGGACTCCTGCCCAAAGAATTCAGCCCTGAGATAAAGACAGCGGAAGAAGAGTTCAGCATCGTGCTGAGTCTGAAATTCATTGAGGTGAGGGCGTAATGCTATGAAACTAATACCTTTGCTGAGCACTGAACGTTCAGCATCGGAGAGGGGAATGTCAGGGGGTATAATGAATACACGGCTGGGGCTGGGATTGGAAGATGTGGTTGGGACGGAGGGACAGGCAGGGGTGGAGGGTCCTAGATGGGTGTTGGTGTTGATGAGCTGTTGGAGTTTGCCATCCTTAGCACTTGAGAGAAAGAGAAAAAGTTTCTTGTTGAGGCGTCGGATGAGACCCCAGCCCCAGCCATATATTCATTATACCTCCTGACCTTCCCCTCTCCAATGCTGAACAACTTTTTATGATCTGCTTCTATCACTGCTTGTTTGTCCCTAGAAACACACCACCCCCATCCACTCCACTCCCCCCACCCAACCCAACCGCCTCCACCCCACACACACACACCTTAAACCAATTTATATTTCACCGCTTCCTTGGATTCACCTCGTTCTGTTGAAGGGGCATGAGGACTCGAAACGGCAACTCTTTTCTTCTCCACCGATGCTGCCAGACCTGCTGAGATTTTCCAGGTAATTCTGTTTTTGTTTTGGATTTCCAGCATCCGTAGTTTTTTTTAGTTTGTTTGTTTTTATCTATTTATTTAGTTGGTCAGCCATTTTTTTTGGTCCACATTATACATTCCCCTGTTTCTGACTGAGAGAGACCTACATTTGTCTTCCCAAGCTCTTTCTCTTCACATACTTATGGAAAGTGTTACGGTCAATTGCTACATTCCCTGCAAGCTTACTATCATTATCTATTTTGCCCTTTATTGAATAAATTGGTTCTCCTTCTCCAACCTTTCCTGTTGTACTACTGCACCAGACAGGAATAAACATTTGTTGCAGTTCACTCATATGCACTTTGAATGTTTGGCACTGCCAATCCACCGCCGTCCCTTTAAGTAACGTTTCCCAATGGATCATAGCCACCAAGCACCTGATACCCCATAAATTCCATTATTACGATCCATGGCCCGAGCCTCAGAATCAACTAGGTAACTCTCGATCTTGATGAAGTATTCTGTATTATTATGGTCAATCATCGCCAAGGTGCCTCGCACAGCAAGATTATCAATTATCCCTCTCTCATTACACAATACCCAATGTAGTATGGGCTGCTCTCTAATTGGTTCCTCAATGTATTGGTCCAGAAAACCATCCCGTCTACACTCCAGGAATTCCTGATCTCCGGAATTGTTACTAATTTTATTTGTGCAATCTATCTGAAGATTAAAGTCACCCATAATTTCATATATTACTTTAGTGCACGTGTCTCTAACTCCCTGCTGAATGTCATTGCCAAAATCACCGCTGCAGTTTGGCGATCTATATACAACCACCGCAACGTTTTTGTTTCCTCGGTGTTTTTGAGCTCCACCCATAAACACTCCACATCGTCGGAGCTAATATCTTTCCTCACTTTTGTGTCAATTTTCTCTAATCTGCAATGCAATTGTACCGTCTTTTCCTTTTTCTCTGTCCATCCTAAACACTGAATATCTCTCATGTTCAATCCCCATCGCTGGTCACTCTGCAACCATGTCTCTGGAATCGTGACCTCATCATACATTTATTCAGATGGGTATTTTGTCAGCCTTATTTGGAATGGTCCTCGCGTTAATGCACAAATACTTCAGGGTTGTCTTTTTATCATAACTTGTCCCGTTCCCATTATTTTTTACTTAAGTCCTGTCGTTTAGTTGCCCTGATGTCTCTGCCTATCACTTATCTTATTCCCTTTCTCTCTTTCTTTCTTTTCCTTGCATCCCCCTCATCTGACTCGTTTCCATCCCTATGTCATTTTAATTTAAAACTGTGTGTGCATGTATGACATTTTGCTTGTGAGTGTTTCTATGTTAGCCTGTTTATGAGTGCGTGAGTGTTTACATGTTAGTGCGTCTCTGTGTGGATGACTGAGTGCATGAGACTTATTCAGTGCGAATGGGTGTGTGTGTGCGTGTGATTATGTACGCGTGTTTTTGTGTGTATTTCTGTATGTGTGCGTGCACATGTCATGTTTGGGTGCGTGTCTCTGTGTGTGTGCATGTACATATGTCTGTATGTGTGCGTATTTGTGTGTATGTATATGTTTGTGTTTGTGTATTTGGATGAATGGATGCGTGTGTCTGTCTCTGTTTATTTTTATTCACAGTATATGCACTTCGCTGGCTGGGCCAACATTATTTTCTCATTCCTAGTTGCCTTTGAGATGGTGTTGGCGAACCACATACTTGAAGCTCTGCATTCCATTTGGTGTAGGTACGCTGCACCACACTATTAGAAAGCTTGTTCCATGACTTTGATCGCAGCCACAGTGAAGGAACGGTGATATAGTTTTAAACAGAATGGTGAATTCATTGAAGGGGAACTTCCATGTGGTGATGTTCCAAGTGATATGAGAGTGTGATTTTGTTTGATTGTGGGCGTGAGTATGTGTGTGTGTGTGTGTGTGTGTGTGTGTATGAGCGTAAAACTGCATGGGTTTGTGTGAGACTGCAAGGCATTGTGCCTGTGTATACATGTGAGTGAGTGGGTGTGTTCTACTGTGTCCGTGTGAAACAGTGTATTTGTGTGTATGAGTCTGTGCGCCTGTGTCTAATGAATGAGGGTGAGTGTGCGCACGTGCGTGTGTGTGTATGTTGTCTCCGTGTCTGTATTTCTATCCATGTTTTTGTGTGTGTTTGTGTGTTTGCATGTCTGTATGCTAGAGTTTGTGTGTGTATGTGTATGTGTGTATTTATCTTCGTGTTTATGTGTATGTTTCTTTTTTTGTGTGTGTCTGTGTTTTTCTGTGAATATGTCTGTATATTTGTCTGTCTGTGTGTTCGTGATTTTCCCTCAGTTTGTATGTCCCTGTGTGTATTTATTTTGTGCTGTGCTCATGGTTTCCGATCTTCGTGTTTTCTTTGTCTGTTTGTTTGTGTTGGTGTATTTATGAGTTTGTTTTTGTATGAGTGTGTGCGTGTCTTCGTATGTCTGCATCTATTTAAACCCGTCTTTCTGTGCATGTGCGTGTGTTTGTGTGTGTGTTTGTGTGTGTGTGTGTCTGTGTGAGTGTGTGTGTGTGTGTGTGTGTGCCTGGGGATATGTGTGACAGTATGTCCCTTTGCATGCGTGTGTGATTTTTCCTAAAAATTACAGCATTGTATTGGTTAAACACACCTTGTCAGAAATGCTCCTTGTTGCAGTCCACAGTGAAGTGGGGAAAACGGAGAATGATCCAGATTCCTCTCCTGTCCTTAATACACCAGTCATCTCTGTCTCCTCCCAGTTACCCTTGGCTCTCCCTTACTTATGACTTCTCCCATCACCCCTGGGTCTTCTGGTTATCCCCTCGCTTCCAATTCACCTTTGGGTCCCCAACGTACGTCTGGCTTCCCCGTCGCTGATGCCTCAACTCCCTCTTTTCTTCTGTTTCTATTTTGTTCTTTTATCTCCATTTGCTTCAAGTGTATCAAGTAACTTATCATGGGTTCTTTCAAATCCATTTGATTCAGCGCAACACAGGATAGTTTCACATGCTTGAAAGCATCAATAACTCTTCAATGAAGCTGTCCGCTCCTTCTGCAGCCTGATTTATAATTTCATTGTTGTTTTTCCCCATTCCTTACAGTGAACGTAATGGCAATTGTGATCCTGAAGTGTAAAAACTGCGGCCTGGCCAAATGTGTCACTTGTTACCTGGTGGCCATGGCAGTGGCGGATCTGCTGGTCGTTATATTAGATGTCATATGGAGACAGATTCCGATAGTTTTTAGAGAAACGTTTGCTTTCCTGCACTTCATCCATGTGTGTAATATACATGCCGTACTTCTTTATGCAGCCACTGACTGCTCTGTCTGGTTCACCGTCACATTCACCTTTGATCGATTTGTGGCCATTTCTTGCCCGAAGCTGAAAAGCAAATTGTGCTGCAAGAACACGGCGGCTGTGGTTCTGGGAACAGTGACTTTGCTGAGCTGTTTAAAGAATGTTTTCTGGTATTTTATGTTAAGAGGTCAGTATTGGCTGAGGAACCTCCCCTGGTTTTGTTGGGTCACAGCCGATGTTCGGTTTTCTCTGTTCTGGACAACAATCGAGTTCCTCCACCACATTCTAACCCCGGGTTTCCCATTTGTCCTGATTCTGCTGCTCAATGTTCTCACCATCAGAAGCATTTTACTGAGCAGCAGAGCCCGCAGGAGACTCCGGGCTCACAGCAGTGGGGAGAGGCCCAGAGACCCAGAGATGGAGAGTCGAAGGAAATCCATCATTTTACTGTTTGTGATCTCGGCAAATTTCATCCTGTTATGGTCAACAATAATGGTTTATTCTTTATGGAGGCGAACGAGGGATTTGGGGTTTAGGTCGGTCTGGTTAGATAGCTTTGTTCAGGAATTGGGCATGATGCTGCAGCTCCTGAGCTGCTGCACTAACACTGTGATTTATTCCATGACACAGACTCCATTCAGACAGCAGTTGAAGAATGTGCTGAAATATCCCTTTACTCTAATTCTTCAATTCTTTTAATGATGAAAATAACTCATTCACCGAAAGCTTCCACTGAACGGGCTGTCTGTGTGCCATGGACATGCGTGATTGATTGGCATCTCCACTTTCCAAAAGGCCGGGATGCCTGTCCATCATGGATAACTCTCACTTATTGGACGAAAAATAACACCTCTGAACATCTCTGCATAACATCCCGCCCTCTCCTGACAACCCACACCCCACCCTCCACCCAGCCCCCTCCCAGCCATTGGCCGGGCTCCTCCATCAGCATGGGTACCTCTCCCGTATTAGGCAGAGCAACCCACCTCCATGCTGAATATATGCCCTCCTATTGGCATAGCTGTCAATCAATCGTTGAACCGGCTCCCTGACTGGACAAAAAAAATCCCATTGGCAGGGGGGCCTGTTCATCATGCCTTTCCTCTCCGATTGGAAAGGGAAAAGGAAAAATGCTTTCTAACATCACGGCTCTCATGCCCACATGTCCATCGTTGTCCTGCTAAAGTGATAATTTGAAGACCAGTGGAACTGGAGGAAAAACACCTCATCTTCCAAATGGGCACTTCACAGCCTTCCGCCTTTAAAATTGAGTTCAACAGCTTAAGAGCATGAAATGGCTTCTGTACATTCACTCCCCGTTTTGAATTCCATTTTCTAGCATGTGTTTTTATTTTTTCTCCATTTATTTTCATTTTTAATTTCAATCATGCATTCATTGTTTTCACCCCTTTTATTCACTTTACCTGTCTTTTTTGCCTTCCTTTCGCCCCAAACACTGCCCGCTCTCCCCACCCCAGCAACATAACTGCCACCTGTCAGTTGCTCTATGTTGTTCTTTCACAGAGAGCTTCCCCTTGTTATGTTAATCACACATTCTGCTTTATGTCATTATGGGCATCTTATTTAGCCCTTACCATGATCTTTAACACCCCATTTGTCTTTTGTGCATGACATCTTTGTCAATGTTTCCTTTGTCTCGACATATTGTTAACCTTCAATTCAGCTTCACCTGCTCCACGCCCTTAAACAGTATAAAATCCATGACATTTCTACTTCTCTTTAGCTCCGAAAGAGCATCATACGTACTCGAAAAGGTAAGTATGTTACTTTCTCCATATACGCTGTCAGGCCTGCTGATCTTTTCCAGATTTACCTGTTTCAATCTATAACGCTTCATTTGTCTAGGCTGCCTGTCCATCATGGCTACTTGTCTCTGGTTCAATAAAAGTACATACCTTTAAAAATACCTACCCTCTTCCCTCTTTGTGGCCTACCCGTCAACAATCGCTATCGTTCACCACTGGGTTAGGAATTATTCTGTTGGAAGACAATCCCCGCAGGGAAAGGACGGTGGGGGTTTGGGGCGCCGGGGGCGGGGGGGGGTGGGGGTTGGTGTGGGGGTGGTGGGGGGGGGTGGTGGGGGGGGGTGGGGGCGGCGTTCAGACTAAGTGATGTCATGAAAAGAGGTGAGGTAAGAAGAAACTTTTAAGGAAGTGAGATCACCATTGGGGTTTAAAGGAAAATTTGAAACACAGAGAAGAGAGAGAGATACTGAAAATGAAATTGATAGAGAGAGGGAGAGAGAGAGTCACAGGCAGAGACAGAGTGCGAGACAGAGAAAGAAAAGGAGAGAGAGGGAAAGAGAGAGAGAGAAAGAGAAAGAGAGAGAGAGAGAGACAGAGAGACAGAGAGACCGACAGATAGAAAGGCAGAGTGAGTTTTAGAGAGAAGGGGAGAGACACAGAAAGGGTGGGGGGTGGGGGTGGTGGGTGTAGAGAGCACAGGAGAGAATAAGAGGGAATAACAGAATGAGAGATGCGGAGCGAGTGTTAGACAGTGCTAATACACATCAGCGGGTAAAGGCTGAGTTGTTTCAATTCCAATATTCCAGTGGGAAACTTGAACAACGATCATAACCTATATTTTCAATTACTATCTTGCGATGCAGCTCTGAATTCAGAAATAACACCAAGAAGCCTCCGGACTTTTTAGGTATCAGAATAAATTAAAGATGTACTAATTTAACAACAAGTATAACATGTGCACATGTCTACAAATTTTTACCATAGCAACTTTTAAATAAAACCCAAATATATCACTTCCAGGTACATTTTCACCAATGCAACAATATTCAGTAGGCATTAAAAAAAGACCAGCCAAAGCAGATTTGACATTGCAAATTCAAAATGAGATTCCATTCAATTTGTTTCCTTCGCAAGCACAGGCCTAGGCTTACAGCAAAGTTAGCTCTTAAATGCCTATGACGCACACGACACACCCAACTCATCTCGGTTTTTCCTTAGATTTCCCTTTGGATGTCAATTTTCAATTGCATTGGAAAGTTTTCAATTTTACTTCTCCTAACAATAAACCTTGCATTAAATCAATGGAATTAGTGCTTAAGCACATTTCTTGGTGTCTCCTAGCTACCTGCAGGATTTTAGGTATTATTATGTCTCGTTCATTCAGAAAATGCACCTGTACTATTTGCCTTCGATCTTTATATTTATCTAATTAAGATCACAAACTACTATACATAAAAGCATCCAGGCTGGATAATTTTAATCCAATTTAGTCAAAACAGAGGCACACGGGCACATACTTTAACGCCGATCATGGTACAATTCAAATTTTAAAATAATTTCCAATAACTTTATACACACAATATCCATACATAACATCCCCATCCCTATCGAAAAATGAAACGTCATAATTATAAAAGGCAGCCTCATTTTTTTATAACCCATCTCACTCCATGACTATACTTATTATGGTATTACGCGACATGCATGCATTAATGTAACAGTATATGCAAGTCCTTGGTATCGACATAAATCATTCCAGTATAGTGTCCATGTTTTAAAATTTCCTATTGTCCTTTCTAAGCTTGAAACTCATGATAACGGATCTTTGAGCAGATTTTCTCTACCGGCAAAATGTGCATTCCTAATGTAATTGGGCGTTACAATAGCCTTCACCTGAAAAGACTTGCAATTTTATTTTGATGCTTGGCGAAAAATACTCAATGGTTTCTTGCCTATGAAGATAATAGTTTCTGATGAATTGTTTGCAACATAACTTTCAAAACACTGCAACGTGAACACCAAACCTAATGTCTCTTTTTTTTCATCGTTGTATATCTTCTGATGGTATATTCAGCTTCTGTAAAAAAAAACAATCCCTATCAGTTTTTCAGTTCCAGTCTCATCTTCCTGTAACAGTAAGGCCCCAAAGACTATACCGCTTGGGTCGATGGCTGCCTTAAATTACTCAGCATAATTGGGCACTGCCAAACCTTTTTCAGTTGTTAATGCAGTATACAGACTATCAAATGCCTTCTCTCACTCGAATGACCATAATAACTTCATGTTCAGAAGGGTTACGAAAGTTAGGAAGAGAGGATTGATAGAATTGTGTTGTTTTCGTTGGAGCAGAGAACACTGCGGGCCGACCTGATCGAGGTGTACAAGATTATGAGGGGCATGGACAGGGTGTATAGGGAGCAGCTGTTCCCCTTAGTTGAAGGGCCAGACGAAAGTGGACATAAGTTCAAGTTGAGAGCCGGGAGATTTAGGGGAGATGTGGGGAAAAACCTTTTCACCCAGAGGGTGGTGATGGTCTGGAAGGGTGATGGATGCAGGCTGCCTCACATCCTTTAAAAAGTACCTGGATGAGCACTTGACATGTCATAACATTCAAGGCTATGGACCAAGTGCTGGTAAATGGTAATATGTTGGTCGGTCAGGTGTTTCTGACGGATCGGTGCAGACTCGATGGGCCGAAGGGCCTTTTCTGCATTGTGAGATTCTGTGATCCTGTGATTATATGAAAAAATCTAATTGCTGGGACTTATGGTTGTTAGATTTTTGTAATTAGTTGAACGCATTTTAATTGGAAATAGTGATTATTGACCTGAATGATTTGTTATTTAGGCTCAAGATGAAAAGAAATATGCATTTTCATTATTCAACTGAACAACAGTTATATGTTAACTCTGTTTACTTTATTAAGCAATACGTTCATATTCGTTGTGTCTATTGACAAATCAGTCATAATATGAGTAATTTTCATTGGATTGAAGAACGTTTTAATATTTCCTGGGCTTAACGAACCAGACAATAATTAGCAGTTACTGATATTATTGGACTCTGATAATTTGATTATGTTTAGCCACTTATTTGCTGAGACAATTGCCCTAAGCGAGAAGAAGTTGAGTATTGATGCTAAAAAAAATGTACCAACTATTCATCTTGCACTCATCAGGACACTTGCAAGAATGCAACGTGAACGCAACAATTTGATTATATGCGAAGAGATTGTTGATTGGTTTGCAAATAGTGTCATGGCGAATGTATCACTGATGGTAACTGACAGTTAATTGCCAGGCATTGTCTGAAATTTTGATAAGGCAGTTTGACCCTGATTAGCCAAGGCATTCCTCTCACCACAGGGTAAGCGAATGGCCGTGAATAATTTTACTTTGCTGAAACAGGCAGCACATTTTCATGTTCTGCCGGTCAGAAAGGAAAGAATTCTGTCTATTCATATACATAGCTTCCAATGCACGCCCTGCGCCACATCCCGAGCCTAACTGGCAATCTCAGTTTGTTTTATTCAGGGTAACCGTTGGCACATTTCGGGTTATTTGCAAAATGTTGTTGAATTGCAGAACCACACCTGATGTTTGACACTTTGTCTTGAGCAACACAAGACAGGCTGATGAGGGATGATCTGATGTGATTCGGCATTCTTTGGGACCTACTGCCTACATAGCTAGCATTGCACAGTCACTGAAATTGATGTACCACCTTGCTCGTTTGTGTGATCGTTGGAATGTATTTTTTGGCTTGTTAGCAGCTTCCTGTTATTTGTAGAAAGGAATAACATAGACATGCACTGCGTCTGTTTGAAATAAAGAAAGCAAACGACATTCTTTGACTCATTGTTCAGGGGCAAGGCTTTGAGCATTCTGGGTTATGCTGCCTTGGTTAAACTTCAAACAAATTTTGGCCGTTAACCGTCAGTCACCATCAGTGGTGCATTCGCCCTGCAGAGAAAATTGACAACCAAAAAGCACTCTCTTTTCATACAGTATTATTTGTAGTTTCCCCCATTTTATTTGTATTCTTGTGTGTGTCCAGATCAATGCCAGACGAAAGGCTTGTCTCTTTTCTGAGCTATAATTGCATCCATCATTGAAAAAAAAAGCTTGGAGTCTATTATAAATGACGTAATAGCAGAGCTTCCATAAATGCATAATATAATTAACCTGAATCAGCATGAATTCAAGAATTGGAAATCACACCTGCCAAATTTATCCCAGTTCATTGAGAGAGTAAAAAGCAGGGTAGACAATGGGTGGCAATATATTTGGATTTGCACAAGGCATTTGATAGGGTGCTGCACCTACGGCTACTTAATAGTATAAGACTTTTGAAAGAGCAGGCAAGGAGGAAAGGGCGGTGCTAATACCCATATGGTGTCGGGGGGATTATATTAGCGTGCATAAAGGGTTGGCTAAATAATTGAACACAGAAAGTTGGTGTAAGGGGGCAATTTCAGGATGGCAACCTGTAACTTGTGGAGTGCCAGAGGGATCAGTGCTGGGGACGCTGTAATTTACATTATGCATTAATGATTTAGATGAAGAAAGTGAAGGCACTATCGCCAAGTTCGTTAATGACACACAAATAGTTTGGAAGACAAGTGATGAGGTGACACAAAGGGTTCAAGACAGTTTAGTGTTTAAGAAAAAAAATGGCAAATGGAATATAAGGTGCGAACATGTGAGGTTATGCACCTTGGCAGGAAGAAAAAATGTCCGAATATTAATAAAATGGAGAAAGACTGCAGAGCTGCAAAACAGAGGTATTCGGGGGTCCTCATTCATGCATCACAAAAAAAGTTAGCATACAAGTTAAACAGGTGATAAGGGAGGCAAATGGGATTTTGGCCTTTATTTCAAATTGTATGTGGTATAAAAATATGGAAGTCTTGCTGAAACTATAAAAGGCACTAGTTAGATCACACCTAAAATTCTGTGAAAATCTTTTGCTTCCCTTATCTAAGAAAGATCTACTGACAGTGGGGACAGTCCAGGGAAATTTCACCAGTTTGACTCAGGTTAGGCTGGAATTTTCTTATGAGTTTCTGTAGGTTAGATCTGTACTCATTGGACTTTCGAAAAATCAGAGGTGGCCTTTTTCAAACATATAAGATTATTTGGGTTCTTGACATGGTGGATGCTGAGAGTTTGATTCACGTTTTGGGAGAGTCTAGGACCAGAGGACATAATCTTAGATTGCTGGGTCGCCCACATAGCAGATAGATTAGGAGGATTTTTTACCCTCTCACAGGGTAGTTAATCTGTGCAATTATTTACCACAGAGGGCTGGGTATTCAAGGCTGAGATAGACAGATTTTAACCAGTAATGAATATAAAGGTTATGCAGAGAAAGGCAGGGAAGTGGCTTTGAGGATTATCACGTAAGCCATGATCTCATTGTCTGAAAAGCAGACTTGATGGGCCGAATGTCCGACTTCTGCTCCTACGCCTTATGACATCTTTATTATTATTGCAATGGCAAATCTTTAGGTGTTTTCTCCGCTTATTGGACAAAGCAAGAACTATATGTTCGCTGTTATTATTCCACTTTTAATAATCAAATATTTAAAATTACTGTCACAGCATACAGTAATGATGTGCACACTTCTAGAATTGCCCTAATGAATACATAGCCATGTACGGCAATCATTGATAGTTTTAAAAATGCATATTTAATAATGCAATTGGCAGCTCGATGTGTGCAAAAGGTGTCTGCCGAGCAATATTTTTTTAAGCGTTTGTGCACCTGAACAACGTGATATATTTACACTAATTATTGGGCTGCCCATTAAGTTAATTTAGATTGTAACATTTTATGTTGATTTGATTTTCACGCTCAACATGGGTCAATAACCTATTAATCTTTAATGTGAAAAAGGAAATGAACTGATGATCAGTCAATTACTCTGATTATTCAATAAACAATTATTAATTAATGCAACTAACAGTGATTCGAAATTTACAGTAAATATTTGAATTGAGATTAATTGGAAATAATTATTGGACTGAAAAATGATTTTATAGTTAACCGCAACACAGAGATAACGTTGAAAAATGCTCTGTGATTAATCACTTGATGATATCTTGAAATGTATCTTGAGAATTGCATCGAAACAATAATTTGATGTTTGCAATGCATATCAGACTGAAATTAATTTGAGGATTCCAGTGTTTCTCCTCCCATTCATGAGACCGAGAGCGTGTGCATCTCTGACCTTAAAATAGGCTGGCTGTTTTAACACTCACCTCAATAATATCGTGTAAATCTTCCAGGTTTAATCCCAGCACCACAATGATAAACATATATATTTGATATATGTAAGATGACAGGTATCATCTCCTAACGTACATCATCATATCAGACTTTGTTTTGCCTTACTAACAATATCCGTTCGCCGGACCGGGTTCCAGTTTGGGTCAGGGTTGTACAGTTTATGTGCCCGATCATGTTGCTATATGTTCCTTCCTGAATACCGCTGAGTTCAGTGTTCCAATGCATTTCGAGATCCAGGTGTGGGAGCCCAAGTTTTAACCTGCAATGATATAGTTTGTTTCTGTAGTTCCCACTTCCCCTTCTGTGAAGCAAACAACTCAGTTATTAAACAAAAACAAAAATATCCAGAAAAACTCTGCATGTCTGCAGCATCTGCGGAGAGGAACACATGCAACGTTTCGAGTCCGTATCCATCTTCAACAGAACTAAGTAAAAATAGAAAAGAAGTGAAATATAAGCTGGTTTAAGGTGGGGGGACAGGTTGAGCTTGGATAGGGGGCCAGTGATAGGTGCAGATAGCCAGATGATGTCATAGACAAAAGCTCAAAGAGGTGTTGAAAGTGGTGATATTATCTAAGGAATGTGCTAATTAAGGGTAGAAAGCAGGACGAGCGAGGTACAGATAGACCTAGTTGGGGTGGGGTGGGGTGAAGGGAAGGGATCTAAATAGGCTAAAAGGTAGAGATAAAACAATGGATGGAAATACATTTAAAAATAATGGAAATAAGTTGGAAAAGAAAAACCTATATAAATTATTGGGGAAAAAAGGGGGATACCGGGAAGGGGGAGGGGATGGAGGACAGAGTTCATGATCTAAAATTGTTGAACTAAACATTCAGTCTGGAGGGCTCTAAAGTGCCTAGTCGGAAGATGAGGTGCTGTTCTTCCAGTTTGTGTTGAGCTTCACTGGAACAATGCAGCAGGCCAAGGACGGACATGTCGGCATGAGAGCAAGGTGGAGTGTTGAAATGGCAAGCGACAGGGATGTCTGGGTTATGCTTGCGGGCAGACTGAAGGTGTTCTGCTATTAAACTGTGTCTATACAGACTCAGGTGTCGATAGTCGTTTCTGCTCCCTGTGGCTCATCCCGCTTTGGCGGACATCGTGTTATATCGGGGGGAATTTTGATCATCATTCTGTCTTCCACACTGGGTATTTGTCTGGGATCAATCACTGCTGCTGCTCGAGTTTGCTCAACTATGTTCTGCTGTTTCTTCACTTCTTGTCTAAGTGATTTTAACAGTTGACATAGTTCCTTCAGGTACCTCCTGACCCTCCCTATGGCAAATCCTGTATCGTCACAACTCGTCAGTCCTCCCGCTGGGGGCCACATTGCTCTCCCCACCATGAGTATGCTTTGGGTAACATTTGGGTCCTGTTAGGCGTTGCAATGTGTTGCATGAATATGGCGGGTTGCACGTCCGTCCATCTATTTTTTTCAACTTTCAGCT
Organism: Isurus oxyrinchus; assembly: GCA_026770705.1. NCBI lineage: Eukaryota > Metazoa > Chordata > Chondrichthyes > Lamniformes > Lamnidae > Isurus > Isurus oxyrinchus. The sequence continues at coordinate 357,504 of JANJGN010000053.1, read as the reverse complement.
ATTATGCTTACAGCTGTTTTAAATGTCCTCTCCATTCTTTGCACCATTCCTGAACTTTGAGGTTGGTGGTGGAAGTCAAACTTCTCTTTGAATGCCGAGGGTCGAAACCTTCCTTAATGCTTGATCAGTAATATGCGTTCCCTGGTCACTTTTTATGTGAAGGAGTGCTCTCCATTGCGGCCCAGTACCAGCCAACTCCTGTTTCGCTGTATTAACTCGTTGGCCACATTCCTCCTTAGGTGCTGTTCCAGTGTACTGCTCGAAGAGCCCTTGGCACAGAAACACTGGCACTTCTGCTCATTCTCTTGTCCTCTATATTCCATTATTATTGCTTCAGTCAGGATCATTTTAACGGCATTGACAGTACAAGTAGTTGTCCTGAATGCCTCCAGCTACCGACTAAGTTGCTCAATTACCAAATGACCCTTTGTCTTTCCCCGAATATTTACTGAGAAACCCGTGAAATATATGTGGATATTTCGCCATGTCCCTTTTGGGCACTCTTGATACCGCATCTGCTGATCTTCCCCGGGTTTATGCTATGCACATATTCAGTATTTGTGACAATAATTACCCGATATGCTGGCCCAGCTCCTGCCACCACCAATCTCTCTGTATTGACTCAGTGGTCACATTACTTCCCTGGTGCTTTTCCATGTTAAAATTCTACGAGCCCTTGGCACATACACTCGGGCACCACTGCTCTTCCGTCTTCCTGTATATCAATTCTGGTTCCCTGATATCTCCATTATCTCCCTATATTTTCCTTTCCCTGGAAAGGAAATCAAGGGCAAGAATCAAACATGACCTCCGTGAAAAATATTGGGTACGAGACAAGTAATGTTAAAAAGACAAGCCTTAATCCTTTGTGCCTCAGCGCGAAGAGCATTTGCAATAGACTGGGTGAATTATCTGCGGAAATAGATGTAAACAGGTATGATACAGTCGGGAATATGGAAACATGGCTGCAAGGTGACCAAGGATGGGAACTGGACATGCAGGGGTATTTGGTATTTAGGAATGTCAGACAAAAAGGAATAGGTGGTGGTGTTTCACTGCTGGTTAAAGAGGAAATTAATGCAAGAGTGAGGAATGATATAAGCTCCAGTGATTTGGAATCTGCAGGGCTATAGCGGAGAAATTCTAAGGGGAAATAAACATTAGTGGTGTTGTATATAGACCACCACACTGTAGTGATGACGTTGGGAATGGCATTAAACAGGATATTAGAGAAACATTTAATAAAGAGACATGTGTAAATATGGGTGACTTTAGTATGCATTTAGATTTGGCAAATCAAATTTGTAACAATACCATAGAGGAGGAGGTCCTTTAGTGTATATGCAATGTTTTTATTTCTGAACCAAATCATTTTGAAACCAAGAACAGAACGGGCCATCATCGAATGGATATTGTTTAATGAGAAAGGACTAATTGGAAATCTAGTTGTGCGAGGACCCTTTGGATGAGCGACCATAAAAAATATAGATTTCTTCAGAAAAATGAGAGCAACTAGTTGATTCTGAGACTTGGGTCGTGAAACTTACAAAAGTAAACTACGATTGTGAAAGGCACGATTTGGTTATGTTGGATTGGGAAACGTTACTTAAAGGGATGACAGTGGATAAGCAATGGTAAACATTCAAAGACCCCATGAGTGAACTGCAACAATTGTTTATTCCTGTCGTGCACAAAAATAAAACAGGAAAGTTGGCCAAATCATGGCTTACAAGGGAAATTAGTGATAATCTTAGATGCAAGGAAGACGCATACAAATTCGCCAGTAAACAACAAAAGGCCTGAGGTTTGGGAGCAGGTTAGATTTCGGCAAAGGAAGACCAAGTGTTTGTTTAAGAAGGGGAAATAGAATACGAGATTCAGCTCGCACTGAACATAAATATTGACTGTAAAAGTTTCTATAGGTGTGTGAACAGAAAAATTTGTCGAAGACAAATATAGGTCCCTTACAGTGGGAAAGAGGGGAATTTATAATGGGGGATAAATAATGGCTGGACAACTAAATACATACTTTTGTTCTGATTTCATCAAAGGAAAACATAAATAACATACAGTAAACGTTGGGGAACACAGGGTTTAGTGGGTTGGAGGAAATGAAAGAAATCTGTATGAGTAGGGAAATTATGTTGGGGAAATTGATGGCATTGAAGTCCGATAAATAGCCGGGGACTGATAATCTACAAACCAGAGTACTTAAGGAAGTAATCCTAGAAATAGTGGATGCATTGCTGGTCATCTTCCGAGATTCTATAGACTCTGGAACAGTTCCTACAATTTGGAGGGTAGACAATGTAACCCCACATTTTTAAAAGGGAGGCAGAGAAAAAACAGTGAACTATATACCAGGCAGCTTGACGTCAGGATTGGGGTAAATTCTAGAGTGCATTATAAAAAAATAATAATCGCTGAGTACGTGGAAAACATTGGCAGAATCGGAAAGAGTCTGCATGGATCTTTGAGAGGGAAATCATGCTTGTCAAATCTACCAAAATTTTTGGAAGATGTAACTAGTAGACTTGATGATGGTGAGCCAGTGGATGTGGTTTATTTGGACTTTCAGAAGGCTTTCGACAAAGTCGCACATAAGAGCTTTGCATGTAAAATTAAAGTGAATAGGTTGGGAGAGAGTGTATTGAGATGGGTAGAAAAGTGGTTGGCAGACAGAAAACAAAGAGTACGAATATACCAGTATTCTTTCGAATGGCAGCCAGTTATTCACAATATATATTAATGATTTAGATGAGGGAATTTAGCGTAATATCTCCAAGTTTGCAAATGACTCAAAGTTGGGTGGGAGGGTGAACTGTGAGGAGGATGCAGAGGTACTTCAGTGTGATTTGGACAAGTTGGGCGAGTGGTCAAATTCATGGCAGATGCAGTATAACGTGGCTAACTGTGAGGTTATCCGTTTCGGTATCAAAACAGGAAGGCAGATGATTATCTGAATGGCCTCTGTTTGAGGAAGATCTGGAATGCCCTCAGGCAATCCCGGTGGCGGATGGAGGTGTAGAGGGATTGGACCTCCATGGTGAAGAGGAGGCGATTAGAGCCAGGGAACTGGAAATTGTTGACATGATGTAGGGCGTCAGAGTAATCGCAGATGCAGGTGGGAAGAGACTGGACAAGAGGGGAGAGAATGGAGTCAGAAATGATAGCCAGAAATGAGTTCCATGGGACAGGAACAGGCTGACACGAACAATATGCCGGGACAGTCCAGTTTGTGGATTTTTGGTAGGAGGTAGAAGCGGGCTGTACGAGTTTGGGAGTCTCCGAGCTTGGAATCTGTGGAGGGAAGGTCTCCAGAGGAGATGAGGGCAGTGACAGTCCTGGAAACAATGGCTTGATGTTCAGTGGTGGGTTCATGGTCCAGGTGGAGTTGGGAGGAAGTGTCTGCGATTTGACACTCAGCCTCGGCGACGTAGAGGTCAGTGCGTCAGACAACAACAACACCACTGTTGTCAGCAGGCTTGACGACAATGTCAGAGTGGGACCAGAGAGGACTGAATATGGCAAGTTCAGAATGAGACAGGTTAGAGCGCCTGAGAGGAGCAGAACCATTGCAGCAAGTTAACGGCAATTGTGTTTATAGTAACTTCGAGCATTATCAGCTATGCGGAGCCCATTCACTGGTAATTCGACTTTGTTGTTTTAATAATTATCCATAATGTACCACAGTTTTGCATTGAAGGACAAGAGTAATACCTTATCATTTTAAATGGCGTGTGAGATGATTGTGAGCACACGAACACCGTTGCTTCCGTTTATCCTGATTTTGGTGTTCAACTCTCTTACTGCCAGGAAGATTATAATTGTTTATCGGCCAGCGCAAAAGGGGGTATCATAGTAAACCAGAAATGAAGAACTGAAGGCAACCCTTCAGTTTACTCTTGCTTTGTCTGTCAATTTTATAATGTTATGCTTTATATACGTGTAACATTCGTTACGTTGACAATCCTGCAAACTACAATTTTCCGCACAAAATATTTAGCAATCCAGTATTGTTTATGTGACAATGTAGATTCATGCTATGACTTCTGAGTTCGTGCAACAACATTTCCATTTATGCAGTATTCCAGAGTAAGTTTAGAGAGGAGTTAAAGAACGGGTTTAAATACCCCTTTATTCTAATTAATAAATTATTTGAACGGAAATGTAAAAATAAACCTCAACAAGAGAATTTTCTTTTGCATTACAACTCAGTCCCCTTTCAAATGTCATTCTATGCTGTCACGTAGAAATCATTACTATCCGGCATATACTATAAAATGTGACGATTGTGAGGAACCCTTTTTTGCAAAATTGGAAAAACATTGAATTTTGGGCCGTGATCCTCCTTAGTTGTTCTTTTTTCAAAAACTCTGCAAGTTTAATTCCGACCTGTGATTTTCTATTTTGAAGAAACCACACATCAAAAAACAGCTGGATGTCCAGAAGGGACACGTGGTGAAGGAAGCGCCCTTGTGCTGAGCAGAGTTAAAGAAGAACGACGAGTGCCAGCATACGGAAACTTGCTGAGTCATTGGAAAGACCTGGCCTGGAAGAATTATGACCAATTTATTATTTTTGATCTCAGAGTCATTCTGTGTGCTGTGCCTTGAGAGCAGGCTGCAAAAGAAGTCTGTCTCCCTCCATCTCCCCCCTCCCCCAACCCACAACCACCTCCCCCCAACCCCAACTCTTTAGGCAGAATTATCTGCAGCGCTGAGTGAGTTAACCTTCAACCTGAAAATTCTCATCAGAATAACTCATCTATCTATCTTGTAAATGTCTACAATGTTGTGACAGGCGAGAGTTAACAAATACCGTGTTTCACCAAAGATTCGTCTGAAAGGTTTTCCACATTTATTGGGACCCAAATTCTGTTAGATCAACAGTGTCGAGAACTTTGCGAACTTTATGCTTTAAAAGAAACCTCTCCCATACGCGAGCCCCTGCAGAGATCGTGTTTGTTTTGTGTTTGTGTGTGGGGGCACGGGTGTTGGGATATCTGTTTTTTTTTAAAGGGGGCGGGGGGAAACCATTAAACATCCAAAGTACAAAATGTTTCTTAACCACTTTTGTAAATTGTTCTCAAAAAATGTTTATTTTCCAATTAAGCAATTATTTTGTGTTTGTTGAAAGAAGCCTGGTTAAAGATTTTTTATGCTTGGGCATAGCAGTATCAAAAGCAAAATGGTGATTATTTGGTGAGTTAATAAACATTCAAAGTATTCTAGCGGCCTGTGAAGAAGTGGTGCGAGAATTGACTGCACATACTTACCATCACGGTCCGTAACAACATGGTAACTTTTCCATTTTCATCCCGTACAACGCTGTCGGTTTGCAAAACATTAAGATAACATCTATCTGAAATGTCTTTCCTCCATTCTCCAGCTCAGTAAGACTGCACTCGCAGGCTTCCTTCTTACAAATGAATTTATTGACAAAGCATGTAGACGAATACCTGTGATGGATGTTATACTGCTTAGGAGGGATAGAGCAGGTAGAGCAAGATGAAAGGTCAGGAATAGATGACAGCTAAGCAGAGGTTGATTTTAAAAAGGTATCGGGGAAGGTATTGGCTTATCAGCGACCCAGGTTATGTGCCACTTACGAACAACTGAACAATGAAGTACATGTTGTGCAGCTTTTTAAAAAGATCTCTCGAAGCAACAAATATGTTTTGGCCGAGCCAGCAACTAACGGCATTTGAAGGAATTTGCTTACGAAAAGGCTTTGCTGAAAGAGGCAGCATTTGTGTGAAGTTATTGGGAAGCGAGTTATTAATTCGTGTAGAGGGCTGTTGACAGTTTGAATGCAATCAATTTAAGAAAAGACAGTATGAATGGTTGTACTGCCGATTGCAAATTGTCTCGATTGAGTTTGCCTGCAACATTGAAGCGAATGACAGGCATCGGCACAGTTCACAGCGATGCCATTGCTCATATGTAAGTGTTCCGCTGTAAAGTTGCTAACGTTTAATCGCATGTTACCGACATATTAGTGGCACAGAGGTATTAAAATGATATACTTGTCACATCAGAAGGCAGATATTTTCAAGATGGAAGAAAAACTGCACTGCTACAGCCGCAAGTGCCGCTATCCAGATTTGATTTGCTGTATGAGGGCAAAATATATGTGTTGTGATGCAACATCAAAAGCTTGCTTCCAGATAGCATTCTGTAATACTAGTATGGAACCCACGATTTTGATGCTATTAATAACAAACTCTAAGCTCCTGAGCTAAACAGCGATTGCTTCCAAGCTTCCCGAGTGTGATCAATTGCTTTTCAAATTCAGACCAGCAGCAGAGGGCGGGGGTGGAGGCGTGGGGGGGGGGGGGGGGGGGGGGGGGGAATGCAGCATTTTGCCTTGCTGAGTGGCCGTGCACTAACTGGCATGTTGGAAATATCGCGTTTGGTAGTTAATATCGTTACGTGATAGTGATTGCACTCGATATCAAGGCAGCACTTGAATGTGTGTGGCATGAAGGAACACTGGCAAACTGAAATCAGTGGGAATAAGGAGGAAACTCTCTGCGATTTTAGAGTCATACCTAGCATGAAGGAAAATGGTTGTGGTTGTTGGAGGTCAGTCATCACTGTAACTGGACATCACTGCAGGAGTTCCTCAGGGTAGTGTCCTCGAACCAGCCATCATCATCCAGCTGCTTCATCAAATAACTTGGTTCAAGCATATGGTCAGAAATGTGGATGTTTACTGATGATTGTACAATATTCAGCACAATTCGCAACTCCACATGTACTGAAGCAGTCCATGTCCAAATGCAGTAAGACCTGGACAATATTCTGATTTGAGCTGACAAGTAGCAAGTAACTTTCGTGCCACACAAGTGCCAAGCAATGACCATCTCCAGTGTGATAGAATCCAACCATCACCGCCTGATATGCAATGGCACGTCAATCACTGAATACGCCATTGTCAATACCCTAGCGGTTGCCATTGACCAGAAACTGAACTGGACTGGCCATCTAAATACTGTCACTACGAGCGCAGGTTCGAGGCTAAGAATCCTGCGGCTTTTTCCGACGGGAAAATCACTTCCTGGCTCTCCACAGCCTGTCCACCATTTACAAGGCACAAGTAAGGAGTGTGTTGGATTACTCTCCACTTGCCTGGATGAGACAGTTTCCAAAACATTCAAGAACAATGACACCGTCCAGGACAAAGCAGCCCGCTTGAGTGATTCTGCATCTAAAACCATTCAATCCCTCCATCACGAACTAACAGTAGCAGCAGCATGTATCATTTATAAGGTGCACTGAAGGGATTCACCAAGGTTCGTTTAGTCACACCTTTCAAGGCCATGACTACTACTATGTAGAAGTGAGAGGGCAGAATGGGGTGTGAACACCGCCACCTGGAATCTCCCCTCCAAGCCACGCACCATCTTGACTTGCAAATAAACCTCCGTCCTTTCACTGTCGCTGGAACTTCCCCCTACATCACCATAGGCACACACACACCACATGAACTCCAGCGGTTAAAGAAGGCAGATCACCACCAACACTTCAGGTGAAACTAGGGATGGGCAATAAATGCTGGCCAAACCAGCAAAACCAACATCGCGTGAACGATTTAAAATTAAAGCAAATTGAAAGCTTCAGGTTAGCAGCGAGCTGGAAGGAAACATTTTCTCCCACAGCTGTTTGATTACTCTGATCTTCACAAAGCTGCTCAGCAGCATCAGCGTCCTCCGTTTTGTCAATGTTGCAAATATCATGCTGCAAGGTTAAACATTTTTCGCCATAAATATGCTGATATCTGAAGCAAATATCAAGCTGAAAAAATTCTCGCCATGAAATATGATGCCATCTCTCTTTTCTTTAATTATTCCATGGGAAGTGGGCATGTGTCACAATGAGCAGCGCAAGTTGCTCATCCAGAATGGCCTTGACAAGGATCGCTAAATATAAAGAGTGAAAGCAATTCAAACATTGAAGGGAAAATAACCTTGAAATGTTGCCGTATCGCAGGTTTGTTGCAATTTAACCTTTTGAACTTAATTGCGAATGAGAATTAAGGCAGTTGCTATATACAAACACATGACTGGGGCTTCAGCGCGAAATGAACAATTCCCCATTGAATTTAAATTTGGTATTTTAATTCGTGGGAGTTGCAAGGACAGATAACTTAAAAATATTTCCACCTGGCTCTCAATCAACGACTTTGGGCATTTAGAGTTGGGAAACTAAAAAATGACACAACAATTCATAGGCCAACTGCCCTTGTGATGTATGTATTTACTCGGTAACAGTCATACAGCAGTGACAATTCACGATCGGGGGAGCTCACTAATTTTTTGTGTTGCGTTTATCCTCTGCTGGGTGTCTTCCTAAAGAGACGATGTGAGATAGATTGGAATTGGAAAATGTTATGCAGGAAAGCATCGGCTTCTCAGCCACGGAGAAAATGAGCTTCATAAATTTCCCTCAACACTGAAGTACACGTTGAACTGTTAGGTATATTGCTCCGTTCTGGGATTGTTTGAAAGCAATTAGCAACACATTAGGAGTCCGTTGTGCAGCTCTATAAATAAGGTATATAGAAGTAACAAATGTGCTTTGGCCAATCCAGCAGCTGAATGTTGAGAAATGCGCTTATGAATAGACTTTCGTGAAAGAGGGTGGATTTACATACATTGTTTGGAAGCGAGTTTTTAATTCGTGTACAGGACTGTTGATGGCTGAAAATCACTTTTAGATAGGTTAGCGTGATATGTTGCAGTATCAATTGCATGTTGGTTCGCGTGAACGATAGGCATGGGCACAGTTGACAGCGATGTTACTGCTCATTGCTGTGCAAGTGTTCAGCTGTAGAGTAGAAAATATTTGATCAAATGTTACCGACAGATCGGTGGCACAGAATTGTTTAACTAAGCCGGGAATTGTGATAAAAAAGGCGCAAATTTTCCAAGAAGCACAAAAGAAATGAAAACTGTAATCCGACTGGAGTCATTGCCCCCAGTTGAAACAGTCTTGCAGCGTGTCTGTTACTACTTCAGGACTGTAACTGAAGATTGCAGTCAACATGAGTTTTACGACGGAGAAGTTTCACTGACCAGTATGGGGATCAATCCTGCGAGTTGTGTGTCATATGCACCATGTTCTAAACACATGAGCTATCCATTCATAGCCTTCCAATTTCCCCAGTGAGATCAAGTGACATTCTGATTCAGTCTATCAGTGAATGGACAATCCAGTATTCTTCCTCACTGTCTGATCGCGCACCAGCTGGAACATCAGAACTCTCATTTTTGCAAACTCAAAGCTTCAGGTCACCAGCGAGCTGGAAGGACAAATTTATTCCAAGAGCTGTCTGAAATTTCCCACCTTCACAAAGCTGCGCAGCAAAAGGTTCTTTGCTTTTTTTTTCTCAGTGTTAAAACTATTCTGTCAATAGCAAAACTCAAGGAGCAAAATTTCACCTCATCGATAATCAGATATATTGTGCAATATATTGCATTCAGGATATCAACAACACCCTACACGAAACAATAACTCGCTTCCCAAAAAACAACCTCGGCCTCGTTCTGCAGTCTATTCATAAGCGAAGTTTGAATATGCAGTTAGCAGCTGGCTAGGCAAATAAATCACTTGTTGCTTCAATATGTCTTCCAGAAATGCTGCACAACGGACTGTCATAGACCCATTAACGTTTACAGCACAGCTGGAGGCCACTCGGCCCATCGTGTCAACAAAGATCTGACTACAGTAACCCAGTTGTCCAGCGCTTGGCCCATATCCCTGTAAGCTATGGCAACGCGTTTGAATATCTATATGCTTCTTAAATGTTGCGAGAAATTCTGTCACAACCACACTATCCGACAGTGAGTTCCAGACTTGCACCACTCTCTGGGTGAAATAACTTCTCAACTCACCTCTTAGCCTTCTCCTTCTTACCTAAAATCAATGTTCCCGAGCTAATGACCCTCTACTAATGGGAATAGTGCCTTCCTGTCCATCATAACGGCCCTCATAATCTTATACACTTCTATCAGTCCTCTTTCAAACTTCGTTCCTGCAAAGAAAACCCCAGCCAATCCAATCTTTCCACTTAAGTCAGTCCCTCCATCCCAAGCAGCATCCTGGTAGATCTCCCCTGTACCCTCCCAGTGCAATAACATCCTTCCCATAATGTGGTGACTAGAACTGTACACAGTACTCCAGTTGTGGCCTAACCAATGTTTCAAACAGTTGTAGCATATCCTTCCTGCTCGGCTAATAAAGGAAAGCATCCCATATGCCTGCTTAACCACTTTGGCTACCTGCTCTGCTACCCTCAGGCATCTGTGGATAAGCATACCAAGGATCCTCTGATCTTCACTGCTTTCCGAGCACGGCCATTCATAATGTTAAACCTTGCCGTGTTAGATATCCGCTAGTGCATTACCTCGTATTTTTCCACGGCTGAATTCCATTTGCTACTGCTCTAGCCACCTGACAAGTTCATTGATATTGTCCTGCAGTTTTCGGCTGCTCTCCTCACAACTTACCACCCTAACTTCTTAATGTTTTGCAAATTAACTTGAAGTATGGAGGAGGGGGTGGGGGGAGGGGGACAAAATGCCAAACCGCACAGTGAGTTCTTCATTGTTGAATTACTTGGAAGCGACATGTACTCTGCATGGCTGCAATGGCAATGATCTCTCACAAAACGTATTCTCCTTCCAATCCCTTTCAGGCAAGCGTTTTATGAAGGTTACCAGCAGAGGTTAAGCTCAAATTAAAATTCAGAACAAACGCTGTGTAATTTAGCATTTCTTTGGTTGTCAACAGATGCTGTCTGAACTGCCCAGTATTCCAAGCATTTCTTCTTAAATTTTATTTTAGTTTACGTTGTCCCTTACCACTTACATTTCCGTGGATGTTTTTTCTGTGGAGGAGCACATGTTCACTCAAGGCTAGAAGTGCCTCCTTATAAAATAGTTTTGTCAACATCTGCCATTGATTCTAAGAGGATATTACATTCTTAACAGCAATAATTCGCATTTGTATCTCACTATTTTTATTGACTCTCAAGAAATTATGAAAATATATTGCTATTAACGTCCTAGCAAGTATCTTTTCACATTACCTGTTGCAGTATGTTATCTCATCTTTTGTTCTTCCTTGTTTCTTTCCTATTCACTGGAACATCTGGTCTTTTTCTACATTTAGTTTTATTTCACCTTAGTTTATGTCTCTCTAAGGTCTATAGCGTTCTCCTTATCAAATAGCTATTGCAACATCTTCCATTGATTCAACAAGGATCTGGCATTTTTTAGGGTCCCCAGTGAACGAATACGCCCCACCTTTCACATCCAATCACAAACAGTAATGTCCCACTTGGCGCTGATAAAAGTGTGAATCAGGGACAGCTGGCAACAACCCTGGGCCCATTCAAACAGACGCCAGCCTATCATTGCTGCATCCACCCCCTGTTGCACTCGCCTTCAAGGCGTGATCACATTGAGAGAATGAAACGACTTTTAGTCAATCTCCTGATCTATCTAAAATTAATTTTCATAATTTGATGGTGAAAATGGACATTGTTGAGGACTGAAAACAAGCAGATTGCTATCTTATTCCCGTAACACACTCCTGCCAATATTATGTTCCATTGATTGTAATATGAATTGATATTAGACACATGGCTTATCCAGCAGCAATTGTGAATCTATACGTTTTCGACCCTCTTGAAATTACCCTCACGATCCATTTTATTAAATTGTGTAAAGATTCCCATTGACCATCTCAGTCATGATTTCAGCTCAATGCTCTGACTGACCTTCAGTGACATTGCTTGTTTTACTCGTGATCTGCAGGGAACTTGATTTGTACAATACGATGAGTCTGATGGTGGAGCAAATGATGGGCAAGACATGAACGGTGAGCAATTGGGGTTGGTAGAGAAAATCATGGAGTGAGCTTGGGTGGGGGGAGGGGGCATGTGCGAGTAGTCGAGAGCAGGCTGGGAAACTGTCGAAGTCAAGAAGCAGGATCAGGAGAAATGAATGAAGGAGAGGAGAGGTCTGTCAGTGGCAAAAATAGGAAATCACCAACTGGAAAACTATTATATTAATCATCGATAACAAAGTTATCACCATTTAAAACTACATTGACATAATGTTTCAGAAATCATCTTTCTTATTACAGAATGCATCACGTCTTTAACAACGTTTAGAAACAGACTTATGCTCCGGTATGGAGTTCTTCCGTTACGACACCTACTGCAGTGAAATTGACAAAAAGAAATATTATTTTACTAAATGTTGATCCCTTTCAGTTGCGTATTTACCTCGACTTTATTTAGGGAATATTGTGTGCCTCCTGTCACTTCTTAATTAAACCAGAATATAACGATCCAGTTACAATCATTTATTGTGGTACAAGTAGAGTCATCAGCAGCTACATAACTTTCTCCCCGGCTATATAACATTTTCCAGTTCTGTCATTGTCTTCTAAATTTAGACGGTTAATAGAGAATTTAACGTGAGTGATACCCTGTTTATTCGAATCTAAGTCATGATTTATATTTAATAAGTTGGAAGCTTACAGAGTACATTGAAATACAACACTGAAGCTAAAGAAAATGTATTAAAAGAGCTTTAGAGGAAAACAGATGTGCCCACAGCAGTATGTCTGCATATTGCTTATGCCCAACTGACAGCTATTCAGCGTTCACAGCTGGAGATAAACAAAGCGAGTGGTTCAGGTCGATGACTTTTCATCACAACTGAAGAAAAATATAAAGATAAGTTTTTAAACGTGTAGATTGCTGAAGGCGGTAGAATGTACAAAAGCGAATATCTGTCAATGTGGATTGCAAGAGAGTAAGTGTTTCATGATGGAAATGCTGAAGGATCTTGTAAGGGTAATGGCAGATTAACAAACAATGTACCCAAATAAGGTTGTGGATGTCTGCATAGTAACTGACTGAAAGTAACCTGATGGAATAAAGAAAGAAAGGTGATCAAAGCTACCAAACACTGAGAAAACCAGCAGGAAACAACATGGAAGCAGATGTAATAACATTTAAATCAACCTAATGAAGTCCGAATATATGAATTTGGATTTACGGGCCGAAAAAAAGAAACCCGGCTGAATCAATATTACCTCTGTAGGTTAATGTTTAAAGAAGTGCTTTGACTTACTACACACAATAGCTGGGAGGGGATTCATTATGTATGTTATGAAGGGGCGAGAGGTAAATGCTGGAGATTTTTAATGAAGACTTTGCCGACTGACTTATTTACATACCTACATTTGTGATTCACACAATTGTTAACTTTACAAGAAATGAACTTGCTTGCTTTCAAAGGGTTGACATCGCACTTCTCCACAACAAATGAAATCGTATACGCACTCGCTGAATCTACCCGTATCCCTTTGTGTATTCTCACTGGAATTTCTGCAGCATAATATCTCGCCGAAATAAATGCATTCCCCAAACCTTTAGAGGTCCAGTGTAGGTTACTTCTTAATTAACCCTGCATAAAGCCCCGTAATACGTAACATTGACGTTTGCAGCAACAGACTGGGCTATGAATCAAAATGTTGCATTATAAAGCTGTGCCGCATGATGGCGCCATGCCTCAAAGATGGGAAATCGTTTCTCCCCGCTTGCAGTCAGGGCTGCATCCCATACTTTCAGTTCCTTCGCCTCTGTCGCATCTTTTCTGATGTTGCCACATTCAAAAACTGTTCCTTTGACATGCCCTCCTTCCTTAACCGAGGTTTTCCACCCACGGTGGTTGACAGGGCCCTCAACCGTGTCTGGCCCATCCGCCGCGCATCCGACCTCACAATTTCCTCTCCCTCCCAGACCATGATAGGGTCCCCCTTGTCCTCACGTATCACCCCACCAGCCTCCGTATTCAATGAATCATCCTCCGCCATTTCTGTCAACTCCAGCATGATGCCACCACCAAACACATCTTCACTTCACCGCCACTGACGGCATTCCCCAGTGATCGTTCCCTCCGGGAAACACTGGTCCACTCCTCGATCACCCCCGACACTTCAAACCCCTCCCAACCTCACCTTCCAATGCAACCCCAGAAGGTGCAACACCTGCCCCTTTACCTCCCCTCCCCTCACCGGCCAAGGGCCCAAACAGTCGTTTGAAGTGAATGAGTATTTCAGTTGCACTTCCCTCAATTTATTCTACTGAATTCGTTGCTCCCAATGCGGTTTCCTCTACATTTGAGAGACCAAACACTGACTGCATGAATGCTTTGCGAACACCTTCGGTCAGTCCAGAAGCATGACCCAGACCTCCCTGTAGCATGCCAGTTCAACACTCCATCCTGCTGTCATGCACACATATCCGTTGTTGGCCTGTTGCATTGCCCCAGTGAAGCTCAACGCAACTGGAGTGACAGCACCTCATCTTCCGACTGGGCACTTTACAGCCTTCTGGATTGAATATGGAGTTCAACAATTTTAGATCATGAACTCTCTCCTCTATCCCCACTTCCGGTCCGATGCCCACCCCTTTCTTCCATTAATTTATATAAATGTTTATTTTCCCAATTATTTCCATTAATGTTAAATGTATTTCCATCCATTGTTTTATCTCTGCCTTTTAGCCTATTTCAATCCCTTCCCTTCACCCCACTCCACCCTCACTAGGGCTGTCAGTAACTTGCCTGTCCTTCTTTCTACCCTTAATTAGCATATTGCTTAGATAATATCAGCACCTTCAACACCTCTTTGTCCTTTTGTCTATGACATCTTTTGGCTATCTCCACCTGTCACTGGCCCTCTATCCAGCTGTACTGGTCCCACCTCCGCACCCCTCTCCCCCAACCCCGCGCCCCGCCGCCACCACCCCCCACTCCCCCTCCCCCCCCCCCCCCCCCCCCCCCCCGCCTTAAAGCAGCTAATATTTCAGCACTTTTCCATTTTTAATTACTTTTGTTGAAGAATGATACAGACTTGAAACGTTAATTGTGTTCCTCTTCTTGGATGCTGCCAAACATGCTGAATTTTTCCAGGTATTTTTATTTTTGTTTTGGAGTTCCTGAGTTCAATTCTCGATTGATTCAAAGCATGTTTAAACTGAACCAACAAAGGTCAAAACTAGGATTGAAAATTACGTGTTAATATAATGAATACAGATAGGATCTTATTTACCCTTCGATATTTCGAAGTCCTGGGTTATATACCTGGGTAACAACAGTTATCACATCAGGTGCCACTGGTAAGGAAAGACCAGTTTGTACCAGTTAGAAGATTTGTGAAATGAAACCAAAAATAGGCTGCCCCTTTACCTGCCCCTGAGGGGAACGAGCTGTGGAGGGTCAGTTAAGAAGTATATGTGCATAAAGAAGCAAGTGATGCCTTTTGTCAGACTGTGGAAGGAACTATGGAGCTTGAGCGAGCCCGCTTAGCTCATTTGATAACGCATCGAATTGTTAATTTAAGAGTCGAGCGTTCCAGTCCACGTCTGATCACTGCTTTTAGATCAAAGTGTTCACTTCCCAAAAACGGCAAAAAAGCGAACATTTCCGCTGAATTCTTCAAGGATAGAGGGAGAGGCCAAGACGATTCTTCTACTTGCATACAAAAATCATCGTCTGGAAATTGTCATGAGCTCGGAATTTAAAAAAAAAAACATCTTTCTAGATTTCCAGCTACCCTATGAGTGAAAATCTGTGACATCTGCTTCTTGACTTTTCGCTGGCTTTGTTATCAATGTCAAAAACATATGAAAATTCAACCTTATTCTTACCGCCGGGAAACAATTCTCATTATTTAATATAACAATTCATTTTAACTGGAGAGAAACCTCCATCAGCTCACACTTCATTCTTTTATACTAAAGGGAGAAGAGAAAGGAAGGACGCCTGAAAAGCATAATGTGTAGGGTGCCTAGCGGAAGGCTGGGCAGTGACAGTGGTTAATTGTTCCTTCAAGTGTCAGCACAGATCCTAGGGGCCAAATAACATCCTTCTGTGCTGTAACCATTCTATTATTGTGGGAGTTTGGAACTTGTACTCCGAAAATACCAACAAAGCTTTGGAATCCGACTGGTGAATCTGAACTCCTTCCACACCAAGGTCAATACAATCATATTTGTTCATCTCGGTCGTGTCTGTAGGAACAAAATAAATAACAGCAATAGCATGATGTATTGGTCTTGAAGGCTTCTCAAACTTCTTCGCTGATCTTCCTCAATTGCATTTACCTGGGCTATCTCATTATGCCAATGATTCCCAAAGAACCCCTGGAGATATCGATTTCTGTCTTGAAATTCCTCAGGCCTCCCCTGTTTGGAATTCAGAAGATGCCAAACCGTTTGAATGAAGAGATTTTTTTCACCTCGCGGATAATGGCTGACGCCTTCGTCTGAGACTCTGACGAATAGTGCTAGAATCACGAGCCTTTGGAAAAATATTTCCAACATCTACACTGTCAAGACCAATATCACGATATATCCTTCAACCTAATCACCTATAATTCTTCGAAATTTGGTACGAATCCATTTGCCCCATGCAGCTAGTACTGATTGTTTGAGGAGTCAAGCACTCTTTCAAAGTAAAGTTCTCCATTTCCACCTTGATG
This sequence comes from Isurus oxyrinchus, assembly GCA_026770705.1. NCBI lineage: Eukaryota > Metazoa > Chordata > Chondrichthyes > Lamniformes > Lamnidae > Isurus > Isurus oxyrinchus. The sequence continues at coordinate 340,936 of JANJGN010000053.1, read as the reverse complement.
CAGCCCGAAAACAAATCTACGTGATGCAAATTAGTGGGATACAATTCAAAGTTCCTCAATAGAAGCCTTGGATGCAAGCTGGCTCCGTGCATTACTTATTTAAAACGCATGTTCAGTAAAAAGCAATTGCTGAAATCCAACTCTGCTAATGATTCCATTCCTGCATAACTTTCAATCAGAAGTAAGTCCAAAAGAGCCTTGATTTTTATTGGGGATATGCGGAATGAGCATTTTGATTTATTGCCGGTAATAGCTGAGGGTAATGGAAGGAATTGATTGATTTATGTTACTGCACGTTATGCAGGACAGAAATTGGAAGGATACGTGCTGGAGCTTTTTAATGAAGACATTGGGCTGACAGATCTATTTACACACCCATACTTGGTGATTAAACCCATTTAGTTATTCTGAATGAGCTTTCTAGCTTTGAAAGGAATGTTATCACTCATTCCCAGAGCAAAGAGCATATGAACACCTTTACCCATTCGTGAAATCAAGGTGTTCCTTTGTAGCTACCCCTTCCAAGTTCCGCAACTTCAATTCTCGCTGACATGAATGCAACATTCTGAAGGTTGTTGTGTTTCTTTCCCATGGCTGCTTTTGGACCGCTGGCGGCTAGTCTCTCGAAAGCCTAGTTTGCAGAACATAAAACTTTCACACTGAGGGGCAGGGCTCCAGGACCTACTTATGCACTGCATTTTGGTTCATGATGTCCACTCCCAATGAAAATACAAAAAGAAAAACCGAGCAATATCGACTGCATTCTTCAAGGAGAGCGAAAGATATGGAAACGTTTCATTGACATGCAGAGAAAAAGAAAACAATCATCTCGAAATCGTGGTAGCTTAGAGCATTTTGAGAATTGTTTCTAGATTTATATCTACCCTAAGTGTGAAAAGTGCTTCCTGACTTTACTCTTGCATCGACTATACTATATCGACAAGGATCCGTGATATTAAAATCTTAAAATGTAACCCCATTCTACCGCCGGGAGGACAGTTTCTTTGTATTGAACCTAATAATTAACTTTACCCAGGTAGAAACCTCGATCAGATCACCCCTCATTCTTTTGCACTCAAGAAAACAAAAAAGTGAGAAGCCCTGAAATGAGAAAACAAAGTGTAGAGTCCAGGGAGAAGCCTCGGGATTGATACAAGGAGAATTTCTCGCTCAGAGAATCAGCAGAGACTGGAAAGGCCAAATAGCTCCTTTCAGTGTTCTAGCCATTCTATGATGGCACCACTCTCCGATTATCAAACCTGAACTCTTATGCTAACCTTCCAAACTCCTGAACCCCACTTGTGAAACAGCACTGCTTACACTCCAAGGTCAATATAATCCTTGTGATCCCTCTGAGTGGTGTCTGTGAGAACAGGAGAAATAGGACCAAGGTGTGCCATGAATATCACGGCTCCTCAAAGATTGAAGAGCTTCCTCGCATAAGCTGCTCGCATAACCTGTTCTTCTCGAAAATTCTCATTTCGAACATCGATTGTCTATGAGGACAGGAGTCAGAACAGTTCATGGCACAAAAACCAAAGAGTGGTGTAATGGGAATAAAATATAAAGATTTGTAGAAGGATCTAGATCAGCCTTAGCTGGTGCATCCCGTCTCGTTCTGGGGGTGCACTTTAGGGAGTTTGTGAGGATGTGAAGGATGTTGGAAAAGTGAAGAAAGTATTCACGAGAATGGTTCCTCGGATCCACTGGTAAAAAAAATTACTTGTTTTACACTTTCCAACTCAATATAAATTTGCCCATGTTGTTTTCCTTTATTCCTAAATTTCTGCCCCTATGTCTCTGGCACGAACTCATCTGCACCCAATGTAGCCTTTTTTACTACATCATAATTCACCCACATTTCTTCTGGCAGCAAAGCATAACCTCATGTGCTCTGCCCACAAACCTGGATTGCACCAACAATGTCCAGTTTTCATATGGCCATTTCATCTGTTCAGATACATTCTGAAATGAAACAAAGAATGCTTCAAACTATTTTTCCTCAAAATTTAGAGGAGCTTGTAGAAATTTAAACATCTTCCCATTGGTTTTTAATTTAAAAGCTTTTTCATCATCAGCACTTTCCACAGAATCTGAGGTCTCTTTTTTTAAATACCAACCACTCAAGCCGATATTCCCTGCATCCGTTCTTTATTGTGTCTCCCATAATCAATATATCCCTCTGGAGATCAAGCTTTTGGATTTCCGTTTCTTTATGAAATGATCTGTCTTTTCCCCTTTCTTTTTCTGCTCCCTCTAGTAACAGTATATTCATTTCCAATTATTTTCCTTTTCTCTTGCCTCCAGTTCAAGTTTTCTCACTCCCTTTGATTGCTTCTAATTTAAGCCTCTTTATTTTAAACTGAAGTTTCAGTACTTCCAGCTGTTGCTTCTTGTGTCAGGTATCACTTCGAATTTTTAATTCTATGCTATACCTCCAATCATATCCGCTCTCTTACACCCTGCAGGCAACCCCAATTGTAATTTATCTGCCAATTCCAATGACTTAACTTTATTTAACTTTTGCAAATCAGCCAAAGTTATAACTTCAACTCCCAAACAAGTCTGAACAACTGCTGCAGCCATTTTGCAGTCTCACAACTACAATACTGTTCACCCCAACTCCTCAATTCAAAATGCGTCTCGTGCTCGTAACATTCACCCAGTTCAAAAAAAATCAAGGACCTTGAAATATATCCTACAAAGAGCTTCCAGCTATGTTACCGCACAGCCGATGATGAATACTGAGTTGTTTAATGCCAAATGAGAAATTTCAAAAAAACTTGTTCTTCAACTTGTATATATTTTGAGATGTGCGAACTGAATTCAGTTGTAATCAGACCATTGGTCTTTACGAAGCTTGATCAAACATTTATTAATGGAGAAAATGATTTTAAATACATACATGGATCTATAAATTGTACTATGATAACTTCTAAACCCCCTACTCAATCTACCTCCCAGTTAAACTTTCATTAGGGCAACAGTAAGACAGATAGATTTTAAAATACCAAAGCAAAGCTACATAGTGCTTTGAACACATCGACTTTCAAGTGAGTTTTCTTGGTTTCAGTCCTTTGAAGGCAGCAGCTTGAAGCACAGATATTGAAGGCTTTTTCACACACTTGTAAGATCTTGAAAATACCTTCCCTTACACACAGCCCTTATTCCTTCTTTATACATATCTTCGACTTGAAATTCAAATACCCATTACTTCACTATGTTTTGGGCTTTATCTCGCTGACAATTAAACACTTCTCATAGCACTAAGTTTTACAAGTAATCATTTCTAAACTTCACCTCGATATGTGACACATTTCATCACCATCCCCCCCCCCCCCCCTTTGAAAACAATCTGACATGTGTATTTCAAAATGCAAATGTCCCCTTGACGCCTATGTTTCGAAACTTTCCCATTTTAATTTCATTTATAATTCAAATCTAAACTCTCTTCTCAGATCAAAACACCCAGGCTGGCTGCCTCTTATTCAATTAAATCACACACACACACACACACACACACACACACACACACACACACACACACACACACACACACACACACACACACACACACACACACACACACCATATAGGCACAGAGACACATCCCACTCTTTCTGTATTTTACAGAAAATTCATGTGACATTAGGAGAATTAGTATATATTCTTGACATTGGGCACAATACTACAGCTGAGGTCCAAACAGTGTTTTATACAAGCTCATAACAATTTCTTTGCGTTTGAACGTTTTGCCCCAGGAATGTACGGCATGTAAAAAAGAGCTATACCATGGAACATGAATCAGTGGGGTCCATACAGAATGGCCTTCTTCTGCTCCCCAATATGCCTTTGATTATTGGGCTGTCAGCATAAAATTTACAAAATGGGACATGTGTTATTCACCAGTGAGTGGGGAAATAAAATAATTACTCCTGAGCAATTCCAATTATGATTTAACTGGACTTAATGGCTGATGTAAACTTCAGGGGAGTCCATCTAAATCTCATCAAATATTATAGGTATCAGCTACGCTCATTTTTGGTGCTGTGTGGATTACAAATTTGTTGCCAATGGTTGAAAAAAAATGGAAACCAATTGGGAAAGATTCAGCACTAAATTCCAGATTAACAATCTGTGACTGAGCCCCATAGTCAGCGATGGTGGTGTAGTGGTGAGCATAGCTGCTTCCCAGGCAGTTAACCCAGCCTCAATTCCCGGATATCGCAATCTTTCACCTTCAAAGCAGTCAATCGGAAGCTGCAGTTGCTAGGCGTTTTAGAATTATACAGCGTAGAAACAGGCCATTCTTGCTTTTGCCGGCCATTAAGCACCTGTTTATTCTAATCCCATTTTCTACCACTGAACCCGTTAAACTATCCCTCTATGCTCTGGCGTTTCGAGTGCTCTGCTCAATATATCTTTATTTTCAAATGTACGCGAGTGTAATTCAAATTAAAATAAGTTCAATTTTAATATTTTATGCATGTTTGATTCTTTTTTTAAATAACTATAATTTTCCGTAAACTCCAGTGTGAAACGTCAACTCTTCTTCTGTCCCGATGCTGCCAGACCTGCTGAGTTTTTCCAGGTAATTCTGTTTTTGTTTTGGATTTCCAGCATCCGCAGTTTTTTTGTTTTTATCCATTGTGAAATCGGAAAGGAACAGCGTTAACGTTTCGAACCGAATGTGACGCTACTTCGGAACCAGGGAGAGGTAGAAATGTTACAGGGTTTATGCTGTTGAAGGAAGTGTGGAGGAGCAGGTGGAGCAGAATAGACCCGGTTTCGAATGAAATCTGAAAGCTGTGAATGAAAGCGACTTTACACAGTCTAGCTAAATATTTCTCGTGATTGTTATGTTAAATACAAAATAAAATCATTTTTCTTCAGCTGAAACAGTTGGTTCCTGCATCTTTGTAAATTGTCGAGTGAAAGGTCAGCCAATGGCGGCATGTAGTTTCCCGTGTTGCATTCCATGGCCAGAGTTTGGTTTAAACCTGCCTGTTTCTCGCCAATTCCTGCTCGGGTTGGTCTCTGACAGACTTTAAAAATGTGGGTGTGCACCAGACTCGGTATTAACAGTTCTTGCGTTACAGATTGTGCTGACAACTCTTCAAAATGTATCTTGCTAACTCAAAGGTCATTGCACTGCCTGACTGCCTGTAATGACCACGTTGAAATTATTGTAATATTCATTGATTATATTGAAGATCCTCGTGATCTATGTGTAAAAGTTGAATCTGATTGCACTTTTTGTGATGGCGATTTAGAAATATTTTGTAACGTTCTTTCAGATATATTATGAATAAATGATTTTTTTCAAAAAAAATCTATTCTCGCCGAGGGACTGAGAAAGGTATAGAACCCTCGGGCTATGCCGCTCAATATCAATGCATGCATTGAATACTTATTGTATTCTAATTGTATTGAAACACCTCCGAGTGCAACATGATGTATGTAGATTAATCAAATACCATTGCACTGCCTGATTGTCTGTAATGACCATATTGAAATGAGTGTAATATTCATAAATTGTATTGAAGGACCTCGTGCTCCATGTGTAAAAGTTGTACGTGATTGTACTTTTTGTGATGCCGATTTAGAGTTGTTTTGAAATGTTCTTTCAGATATTATCTGAACCAAGTATGTTTTCCAATAATAAAAAAAACTCTTCAGAAAATGACCGTGACCAAGCAGACATATCGGCCGGAGTGAAACTCCTCGCAAGCAGCTGACTCCCAAAGCTCCCACACCGCCAGAGCGCTCCAGCCACGGGCCGAGTGCAGAAGCCTCATCGCTACAGAGCCGGCACTGTGGCTCTGAGGGGGATCCGCCGCCACCAGAAGTCAACCGAGCTGCTCATCCGCAAACTGCCCTTCCAGCGCCTGTAGCGGGAGATCGCTCAGGACTTCAATGCGGACCTGCGCTTCCAGAGCTCCGCCATCATGGACCTGCAGGAGGCCAGCAAGACTGACCTGGGGCGGGGCTCATTGAGGACATCAGCCTGTGCACCATGCAAGCGAGTCACCATCATGCCCAAAGACACCCAGCTGGCACGCGGGGAGCTAGTTTATACCGCGGCTTCAACACCAAGCGTAATAACGGCTCATTTCAGATCCATCGAATTGACAAAGTGCAGAGCTGTGACCTGCCACTGCGAGACCAGCATTTCCAGACCCGCTAAGTGGACTTTACAACCGAGTGATATTAATAACACCCAGTGCTTTGCGAGGCCATTTCATGGGGCAGACAGAGCCCTGTGTCTGGTGTCACATGTTGACCAATCCATGGTAAGGATGACAGATCTGTAACCTGTGATCTGTGTTTGATTCCGGTAATGCGGCAGCACTTTAATTAATGGAGCGTGATTCTGATATCTGACCTAGAATTCAGAAACAGCATCTCTGGCACCTTCCAGGCCCCAGATCACAGGTTTTCTTAGATTAATGTATAATTTTGCTGATTTATATAGGATTGTTTTTTTTTTCAAACATTATTTTTAGTAGGGGTTACATGTGAGCAGAAGGTGTAAGGAAACAAATGCGGGTAAATGAAATTAAGCGACTCGGATTTGTATGAGCTGATATTCGCCCAGTCCGTGAAAGGGACTGAAGCCGGTTTACTGTATAAACTAAGGCACAGACGTGGCCTAACCCGCGGGTGTTCCCAGCATTTTCTGAACTAACACTGGTTAAACTGGCCACTTTAATTCAATTACTCTGGAGAATTGAACAATATTTCGGATCTCTTCATGATCGCACGACGCAATTCACATATTGTATTCAGTGTTTATAGTTCAGGGTTTTGTGTCAATAGAATGGGATTTGGAGCTGACAGCTGAAACTCATACGTGGAAACAGGTTAATCTCTCTGTTATAATGAGAAACCAAGACAGTAAGGACTGTCAGTGAATACAATAGATCTGGTCACGGTGTCAAATATTGGACTGCATTTCCCAAACCATTCCACTCCGCTCTTTTCTGATATCATTAAATGAGTGAAACTTTTCAGACAATAACCAGCCCTTTCACGCATACTGTGGGCGGCTCTGAAAGGAGCCTTTGGCTTTCTCAGGTGAACGTTTCTCTACTTCAATTGCTCTTGGAGCTCACAGCGCTGCTTTCCCTGGGCAGCTGCCCGGCTTGGATATTAGTCAGCGCCCCCGGCCTCAGCCATGGTGACACCTCCCAGCAGCTTATTGAGTTCCTGATGGTTGCGGAAGCGCAGCTGCAGGTCTCTAGGGATGAAGCGGTTATTCATCTTGTTCGAGGGCCGGGTTACCGGCCAGTCCGAGGGTTTCAGCGGTCAGATACTCGAGCACAGCAGCCAGATTGACCGGGGCTCCGGCACCCACACGCTCAGCATAGTTCCCATTTCACAGGAAACAGTGAACTTGGCCCATAGAGAAGTGCAGTCAAGCCCGGGATAAGTGGACGTGGCCTTGGCCCGAGCTTTCCTGCCACTTGTTGCCGTTCCTAGCATATCCAGTGCCAGACTTTTACAGGGAATGACCAGTTTATTCAGCATTTACTTTTCTTATCAACTGAGAACTGCTCTGAATGGTCGCTCTTTAATACAACGTGTTTGCCTATATTTTCCCCCAATTTGATAACTGGAGAACAGAAGAGGTTTAGGAAAGGAAAGGTTTACAATAGAACATTTTTAAAATCATCAGTGTTCTGAAGAAGAGTCATTCGGAATCCAATCATTAAATCTGCATTTCGCTCCACAGTTGCTTTCAGGCCTGCTGAGTTTTTCCAGCATTTTTTTTGTTTTTTCAAACAAATGTCCGAGAGTAAAAATTCGTTCTCTTTATCTTATTTTATTCAGCTCCATTTGTCTCAAAGCACAAGCCTGTTTTAATTTCCCGTATACATTGTGGTTCATTTTGCTGTCGCTTTCAAACTTTACCCGGCGGGAATCACCCCACATTTACAACATCCCATCAACTTAAACCTCTTATTTCACTCTTTCTACAAGAGACAAATGAGACATGAACAGTCGCCCCTATTCACGGACACTCCTGCTGGATTTCAGGCAGAGCCGAGCCCTGGGCCGAGCTGCCAAACTGTGCCTATACCGCTCTGTAATAATCCCTTTCCGGACGGAATCATTGCTGACAGTTGCAGGAAATTAGGGGGTCACACTGTGAACATTTCTCGGACAAAATTCATAGAAGGAGGGAGCTGAGTTTTTCCAGCATGTTTTGCTTTTGTTTCACAACTCCAAAATCAGCAGTATTTTGCCTTCGGCATCATGAAAAGAAAATACTTCGGATAGTGGAAAACTGAAACAAAAATCAAAAATATAAAAATAGCTGCAAAAACTCAGCAGGTCTGACAGCATCTGCGGGGAGGAATACAGGCAACGTTTTTTGTCCGTATGATTCTTCATCAGAACTAAGAAGAACATAGAAATGAGGTGAAATGTAAACTGGTTGAGGGGGTGGGACGGGTGGAGTTGGAGAGAGGAACAGTGATAGGTGGAGCCAAAGAGGAGATTGCCCAAGATATCATGGGCAAAAGGAAAAATGGAAGCAGAGGCTGCTGATATTAGCTAAGGAATGTGCTAATAATGACATTAAGGGTAGAAAGCAGGATGAGCAAGTGACAGATGGCCCTACTGGGGGTGCAGCGGGGGGAAGGGATTGCCTTCAGCCTGGACTTTACAATGCTTAAACACCCACCAATTGAAAGGACTGGTGAATGATACAAATTGAATTGCCCCGTGGTCAGTACAGCGATGTCGTGAAAAATTTCTTGTGGGTATCGTGGCTCCATTTCTCATAGAGAAAATGCGGCCGACAGTGAGATCTGCTCATGTAATAGTCACACCAGTTTTCCAGGAAAGTTGCCAAATTCGGTGATCGGCTGACTCCCGATGTATCTATTTATTTCAATCGATTTATTTCAAGATTTTTGTTTGTCAAAGGTTCCCACCACTGACAATAAACTGACTGGCCTTCAATATGCTGGTTCGTCTTTCTCCACTTTTTTGAAGATGGAAGTAACATTTTCAATCCTCCACTCCGCTGGCACCAATGGAGGGCTCTCTCTCACAGCACCTCTCTATCGTTACCTCCCCTTCTCTCAGATATATTCACAACTACAGCGTATGTTTTTATATGTATTTGATTGTTTTTAACAGAACGATAATTACTCTCGTTTCGGTGTGTCAGATTTCTGAACATACTACTTACAATATAAACAAGATTAATAATTATTTATTATATAGATGAATATTGCTTAGAACATTTTAACTGCGATTAATTCTGAGTTTGATATGTGTGCCACGAGTGTACAGAACACATTTGTATGGCGGGCTGTTGGTGAGCTACTATCCAATGTTTGTTGTAAAAACTTTTTCTAGGAATGTCAATCTGGCTTCAAATGATTTGATTTTGCGTTTACTAATGACTGATTAGATTATGAATTCAGTGGCATTACAAGAGACAGTGAGGCCATACAACTAGCATAAGCCCTGCTTTCCCTGATCCACTGCTTATGAGCACGTACACGGGAAATTCGTGTGACCTCACGGTGAGACCCGAGTTCACATAATGGAAAGAGAGTTCCACAAGCACTCACCCACTTTCAATCTCCAGGCCTGCTGTCAGTGCAACCATTGCCCTCCAAGAGAGCAACAATGTCGCGCGTGAACTGCAGCTTTCCAGGAATCAATATCAAGCCAGAGAGGAATGTCACAGGTTGTTTTATCTGATTACCCAGAAGAATCCAATGGCTTTAAATTCTAGCACGCAAGTGGTGGGTTTGGCTGGGGAGAGGCGGGAATGATCCACACACATTGAATGACATCCAATTGCTAAATCACAACCATGCCAAATCCAAGTTCCCTCGACGCCATTCTCCGGTACCTCAAAAAAGACATCATAATGTGCAAGGACACAGCAATCATACAATGTAATGTCCTTGCCCAAATGTTCCATTGGACCCTCAGCCTCTCGTTCTCTGCACGCAGGGTACCATTCCCATTCCTCAGGGCTTCCATTTCTCCCAGAATCTATCTTTGGCCCGACTGTGCTTGTCCACCTGCCCACCTCAGTAGCTGTCCCGTCGTATCTATGGAGATGAATAAAGAGGTGTTGGAGCTTTAATGCTGGCGCGTCTTTACCTATTTCCCACCAATGTAGGTTTAACTGTTACCAATTTGATCTCAGCCGATTGTGCCTGTGAATGCAGCTAGGGAAGTGACCTGTGTCTCATTGGCCGAATGTGGCTGTTTTCATTCTGACTGGGGGCTAAACGTTGAGCCTCAGCCTCATGTTTCCTTGCTCCCATCTCTCTGGATAGTTCACTCGGCTCCTTTCTGCTGTCACTGTGTGGAGTGTCCGTTTTCAGCAAAGCGGACCACTGGTCGGTTTCACTGGTGGAGGTTAAGACCGCCCTAGAGGGAGTTCGCTCCACCTCCTCACCCTCCAAACTGCCCAGTACCCATACACAAAGAGCAATCCCTAACCTAGGCCATGGTGAATCACACTGTTTGCCATTTTCTGTGCTGAACCACCCCAATTTCTATAGAATCCAGTTGTACGCTGCCCTTAGTCTTCACCTTCTTCACCTTCTGCGCGCTCGCTCCTGCAGCACGGCCAGCAGCAGCTTCCAACTGCAGACCAGAGGCGGGATAGGCGATCTTCAGCTTCTTCCCTGACTTTGCAAAAGTAATATTGGAATGTCTCAGGAATCACACAAATCACACTGAATAGAATGGACTGGAAGCATTCTTTATATATCGCTCATCGCAGCATTAGCATCTATCTCTGTAAGAGAGCAATGATCATTGTTTGTACTACTGGGCGCAGACAAGAACATAAATCATGTACCTGAGTTCAGAATTGCAGGTGGTCAAGTTGATCTTGTGAGCGGAGATAGTTTGTACCAAATTGGCCGCCAGTACACTCAATGGCCACAAATGGCCCAGGAAACAGCTGGCCACCAATGCCGCCCGGAAGGGCGCTCCCTCCAGTGGCAGAGTGAAGAAGATTCATTGCTACAGACCGGTGAAGGAGTGCCCTGTGAAATCCGTCCATACCAGAAGTCCACAGAGTTGCTTATCCGTAAACTGCCCTACCAGCCTCTGGTGAGGCACATTGCCCAGGACTTCATAACTGGCCTGAGGTTTCAGGTTGCTGCAGTTGGAGCTTTGCAGGAAACCAGGGACACTATTTTGTTTGGCTTGTTTAGGGGTGGGGGGCAGTAATCTGTGTGCCATCAAGGCCAAAAGCCCGACCAATATGGCCGAAGGCATTCAGCTGGCAGGACGGATCCGGGGGCAGCGTGCTTAAACTCTTTTGCTTCATAACATTTACTCCAGGCTATTTTGAAGTGACATTTAAACAAGTTCTAAATCATTATTAGACAGTAAAATTGGCTTGTTGTGGAGGCTGGGCCTTTATATTGTATTTTTGTTTGTATTGAGTATTTATCGTGTGGAAGTATTGAAACATTTTGTAAACATTCCTTGGAACTTTTGGCTCAGGTTGCAAAATAAATCATTTGTATGTTTAAAAAATAAAAAATAAAATGGTCGACTTTGACCTATACACGTATGTCTAAACGGAAGTATTGAAGAAAATATTGTGCAGAGTTATATTTTTAACCAGTTTTCTGGCCAGTTATACACTCTACATTGCTTGTCATGCACCCAGGTCTATTCAATAATCTAGCTTTTCCCTGTCAAATGCACTGAACGCCATTGCTGCCTTCTCTATGTTACAGTAGGAGAATGTGAAGAACAAATCTTACCGCTAATTCTCAAAATTTTCCCGAAGACCTTTCCTCGCCCCTTCTATTTGACAGGCCACATCCCCCCTTCATCTTGATCTTTCTGGTCGCTCACAGCAGTCAGTGGTTCAATCCTGGTCAGCAGCTCCTCCATCCATAAGATCAGACAGAAGTTTCTTGTTGCTACGACTCGCTCTGCCGGCGGCGCCATGTGCTCGGAAGCAGTAAGGTCACTGATGTCCAAATGGCCAAAAGGGATGGTAATAATAGTGGACAAAGCCTGATTATAACCAGGTGAGGGAGTGAGAATGGTCAATGGTCAGAATGGCAGCAATGGTCAGAAAAGGCTGAAAATTAGTGGCGGGAAAGAAAAAGATGTGGGAACACCTCATGACACGGATTCGTGTGACTATACCATTTTGTGCGATCTCTATTGGAATGCAGATATTTCTAGACCATTTTCAACTGCGTGTAATTATTCGGCTTCAAGCGGATTGATACACACTGTCCAGTCCAAACTAATTTGAATAAAACATCTCTCTGTATCCGGGGATGGTACTGAGAAAGGCTGAAAGGTAAAATAATGCTTGAATAAAGCACTTGCAGTGGATGATGAGGCTTCCACAGTTTAGTTAAAACATGCAGCGAAGAGCATCCCCCGAATGTGCTGGAGGATTTGTCGGATCCCTTCAGGTGAGGGCTGGCCTGTGGTCATTGTTTCTCTGCACTCCACCCAGAAAGCAGGGTGTCCAATTTTTATCCCAGGATGCACCATACAGACTGACTCAGCACAGGGCCGACTGCTGCATTACGAACCGCCTCATCATGTGAAGGTTTGGAAATGTATCAGGAATTTGACCCGATCCCTAAAGTTCACATTCGGAGGAAGAAGTGAATTCTCAATGTCACGGCCCTTAATCGCTGAAATAATAGGTTAACAGGCCATTTAGTTCAGAGAATACCCGAGTAAATCATAATCGTTGTTTCCAGCCAGTTCATCCCCCCTCTCAGCGCTCAGCCGCATCCCCACCTCCTCCCCGCCGCTCTCCACTAAAAAAATAATTCCATGCAGGCCTTGTTTCCCAGCTCCGACCCTTCCCCAATATCACAATAATTGTTTGCAATCTCGGTTCCTACCTCTCTCGGGACCCACATGGTTCCGGTCTCGCACTTTACTTGCGCCCGATTGCAAAACTTTAGGTGTCTCGCCCCTCAGGCCAGAGGCTCCAATCTCTCGCAATCTCGGCCCAGCTCACTCCTGATTCACATGGAGCTGCTTCACGTACCATCACAAGCAGAAATAAGGCACCGCCCACCACCATGAAGTGGAAATGCCCCTGGGAGCAGCAGGGAATAGAGGAGTGACCTTTGGACAACACAAAGGATTTTTAACGTGACCACCTTTGTTTTTGCCTTGGAGGAGCAGTGGTCAATCCCCGAACACCCAGCGTCTGACGTACAGGCTGCATTCCCACTTATTGTCCAGGAGCAAGAGGGGATTTGCTGGTGATTGGAAAGCGAACAATGTGCAGAGTTAGGAGGAGAAGGCAGGGGAATGGCACCAGGTGAAATGTTCACGTTTTAACATCCTGTATAAATTGTAGTTCGTTCTGAAATCGCTTTCGAAATTTGCTGGCAGGAATAACTCCCCATTCACAACATTCTAAACGTGGCAAATGAGACTGGAACATCCGCCAAGGTTGGCAGGAAAGTAAGTATGACAGAAATGTAGGTAGGAAAGTAATCTGTGAAAAGTACACAAGCATATGTAAAGTATGTAAAGAAAGGTCACGTGATTGGACAAATACCTGACAAATCGGGCACAAACGAGTAAATCGTAAGATTAAAAACAAAAAAACTGCGGATGCTGGGAATCCACAACAAAAACAGAATTACCTTGAAAAACTCAGGAGGACTGACAGCATCGCCGGAGAAGAAAAGAGTTGACGTTTCGAGTGGTCAATACCCTTCAGCAGAATGTCTATTTTGACGGGACAAACAAAAAGAGGGGCACATAATCCAAACGATGAGAGGTTGCAAAACTCGGAGATGCAGATGAACCTGGATGTCCTAGTGCATGAATAATTTTGTTTCTATCCGCTGTTACACTCTCCTGTATCATTGAAAATCGGATATTCCAGAGCCCCAGACTAGATCATTCCTTTCTTTGAGACCAGAATGGTAGCTTTCAGGAATGCCAGATTCACTGAAAAAGCCTCAGTTTCGACTTAAACCTCTTTTATTGCTGCAGCGACCGGGCACTCTCACCCACTCCCTGACATGCTCCCTGCTTTTGTACTGAAACCTTAAAATCAACGAAATCTCTCTGATTAATCCTCACTTCCCAGCTGAGTAACGAAGCAGGGTGATCTTATGACAGATTAATTGTTTTTATATTACGCAAGAGGGTCTCAGAAATCAGGGGATGAGAGTGGACACAGAAACACTCTAACCCGCCAGCCCCTTTCACATTTTTTTCTCGTACAAAATCTTGACGTCTGCACAACCACAGGACAACCTGTCACCAGATTGACAGTTCCCAGGATAGGCTTCCCTCTCTGTTCGGCCTGTTCTGTGGATTCTCGAGGGCTTGTTGTAGTTTCCCTGCTCTGCTCACAATTCATGTTCCCCAAATTTAGGGCTGAAAACATTCACAGCTCTGGTTGGATTAACACAGATCTAATTTTACATCGTTAACTTGTTCATAGGCAGAAATTATTTGATTAAGATGAAAATACAAATGTTCTCTTCTGGCTCTCCATTAAGTTTATCCCATTTTGTTTTGGAGGATAAGACAGAAAAGAGAGAGCGGAGTAAGAGACAGTTAGGGTGAATTCGGGCAGAAGGACACAGGTGGTCACACAAAGTATCGGTTCCAGAAAACATTGTAATGTCTAGCTTAACCTAGGAAATTTAATTAGACAGGTAGATGATGTTGTCTCAGCTCCCACTGACGTTTTCCCTAAGAGAAAGGGAGCATTAATCTCACATTCAGGGGCAATGCCAGTGAGTGATCCACAGTGTCATATTTAATCTACTCCTCCCTGTCATATTATTTGCATTTTTGCAGCTCAGGTAGGCTGAATATTGCTTTTACTGAGTGTTTCACTCCGATTAAATGAATATGGGCTGTTCCTTTCATATGTTAAGTATTGCGCGGTCCCAGCAAACTTATTAATTCGCTCACTCCTCTGATGTTTCTGCAGGACTGTTTTGTGAAGACGGGCTCGTGAACAGCAAGTCACCTACTGGGAATGGTCCAAAATTGATATTCTAAAAGGTACAAGCCCCCACTTTCCATTGTTCTCTGACATTTTCCCAATCTCCAGTCATTTTGTACAGATACTGACCAAAGTGAATTGCAGAGAATATTGAATGTATTTGTTGATTTACTGAAGAAAACCACGCAGGAGGAATTTCTCCTTCAACCATGAAGTCTGCCTGTTTTTTAACTCAGAGCCTGACAGATACAGAATCAATCCCACACTCACAAGTAGTAACAGGGAGTGATTTTTATAGAATCAGTCCCACAGTCGCAGATGGTGCCAGCGACTGACATTGATATATTCAATCCCACAATCATAGATAGCATCAGAAACTGATATTTACAAAATCAATTTCAAAACCACAGATAGTAACAGAGACTCTTATGCATAGAATTAATCTGCACTCAAATGAGTCGTAAAATATTGCAGGGTTACGGGAAGTGCCAGTGCGTGAATTGCTCCTTTAGACGGCCGGCACTGATTGGAAAGCCCGAATACCCTATTTCTGTTTTGTAACTATTCTATGATTCTACTGGAAAATGCTGGAATAATTGAGCAGCTTTAGCATTCCCGAAGCTTCTATAGCGGCTATATTCATTAAACCTTCTATCAAACTGAAATGTGAAACCTCCCTTCCTGTTTCCACAGATACTGCGAGACCTGCTGACTGACTCCAGCGCCTTACGTTATTTTTCCAGATCCCTAGTTTGAGCAGAATCTCGCTTTATTGAACAATAAAATAATCCCTGTGCAGGAATCGATATTCAAGTAAGAAATGGGAAACAGCAGAGGGGAAAGCTAATCGGTAAATTTTACTATTACTGAGTAATTTTAATCTGGCTCCAGACCACAGTTTAGGGAAAACCATCTTTATCAACAGGAAGGAACAAACATGAGTTAGATTTAAAATATAAATTTCGGTTTGAACATTTTTATTTGCTTATTTGTATCAAACCCAGAATCTTACAAATCAAATTCAGCTCCGAGGTGGTGGTTTGAGAGCTTTAAAAACCAACGAACTGCGATGGCTGGGAATGAAACGCGGGTCAACTGCTGTAAGGCAGCTATGTTCACCACTATACCACCATCGCTGCCTGCATTTGCTGTAACAAAGCAAAAATTCCAAGGCTCTTTACAAGAGAGATATCATTATAAATAAAGGACAGTTGATGCTGAGCCACGGGAGGAGATCTTTGGTCAGATGACAAAAGCCTGGTCAAAGAGGTAGATTTTAAAAATCATCTTAAAGAGTTATTGAGCTAGAGAAGTGGAGAGGTTTAGGGCGGAAGTACAGCATTATAGAAAAGGTCACCTTTTGCCAATAATATAGAGATTATAACCCCACCACTAGTTGCATTTGAGATGGTGGTGGTGAACTGCCTTGTTCAATCCAAGTTGTACACCCAAAGCACTGTAAGTGCGGGTGTGGGAAAGCAGATTTCCCGGGTGCTTATCCTGAAACATTGAAGGAAAGGAGGTATATTTCCAAGTCAAGTTGGTGTGAGGGTTGGAGAGGAACTTCCAAGTATCAATGTTCCCAAGCATCTGCTGTTCCTGTCCCACTAGATGGTAGCTACCGTGGGTTAGGAATTTGCTGTACAAGGAGCTTTGGTGAGTTCCCACAGTACATGCTCTGCATGATGCACATTAGTGTTACTGTATGCCGGTTGAGGAGGGATCTTGAGTGGATGGGGTGCCAGTCAAGCGGCTTACTTTGCCCTGGATGTTATCAAGCTTCTGAAAGATTGTTGCTGCACTCATCGAGGCCAGTAGAGAGTGTTCAATCATACTCTTGACTTGCACCATGTAGATGGTGGACTGGCTTTGGGGAGTTAGGATGTGAATCATTCGTCGCAGGGTTCCAAGTGTCTGGCCTGCTCCTGCAGCCACAACATTTGAATGAATAGTCCAGTTCAGTTTCTGGTCAAAGGTATCCTTGAATTTTGAAAGTGAGAGATTCAGCAATGATATTGACATTGGACTCAGGGAGCCATGGCTAGTTTCTCACTCGTTGTGGATGGTCATTGCTTGGCACTTATTTGGTGTGAATGTAATTTGCCACTTGTCAACCCAAGCCCTGATATTGTCCAGGTCTTACTGCATTTGGACATGGACTACCTCAGTTTGTGTGGAGTCGCAAATGATGCTGAACATTGTGCAACCATCAGTGAACACCCACACTCCTGACATTATGATGAAGCGAAGGCAATTGAAGCAGCTAAGGATGTTTGAGCTGAGTGCATTACCCTGAGGAACTCCTGCAATGATGCCTTGGAGATGAGACGACTGACCTCCAAGAGCAACCTACCATTGTACTAGGTATCACTCCAACCAGCAGAGAGCTTTCTCTCTGCTTCCCAATGACTCCAGTTTTGCGAGGAATCCTTGACTTTACAATCGGTCAAAAATTGCCTTGATGTCAAGGACAGTCGCTCTCATCTTACTTATGAAGGGGAATGAACTGAAGACAGAAATAAAAAAATAAAATTAAAATGAAATGGGAAATCTTGTACAGACTGAACAGGCCCTGCAGCATCCGCGGAGAAGGCAAGCTCGGCTTTATGATTCAGAGAACTAAAACATCTCTATGCTTGAAAAACTAATATTCACTTGCTCTGCAGAGGTACATTGCAATGTTATCACTATACTTATATATTTTAATATAGATTTTGAATTCACAGCTTCACATTTTGTATTGAATTGCTTATGTGAGGTTTAGTGAGTGCTCACCGCAGCTCCTTTCATTGTCAGCTCCCTCTCTCTTTATCTCTCACATGAAGCTGCAGAGCCACACCCCTTTACGTGCTGACATCACTGCATCTAGCTGCCGCCGGAGGGAATCCGCGCGTGCGCGGTGCGGTCGCTGAACCACGTTCCCATGGCAACGGGGCGCGGCCCTGTGATGACGATAGCGACTTCGAGTCAGAGAGCAGGGTCTGGGCCATGGACCTGGTCGTTGTGAAGGCAGACCTGAGCGGCAGCTTTCTCCAGCTGCATGTCGGGTGGTGCGTGAGGGAGGTGAGGATTCCCGGACGTCAGAGTCCCAGAAATAAGAAACCAAACCAATTCCAAGGCTTCTAAATTCCGAGCCCCTCGGCTCTTCCCTGATTAGAAACAGAGCTTGGAAACGGGGCCGCTCATGCGGGGAACACAAACCCGGGGAGGTGTAAATCTTTTTTAAATAGCGATCCAAACACCGACTGATCATCAATAAATAAATGTCACCTTTCCAGTTCGTGAAGGTTAGAGTGTTGGGGGGAGGGATCAGTCAGGCGGGGGGTGGGGATTTTCTATCTTTTGGGATTATACATGTCCCCTTACAAGTTTGTGAATGTTACAGTGTTGGAGGGAGAGATCAGTCAGACAGGGAGGTTCCTGATAATTTCTCAAAAGGTAATTTTAATTTTAAAAGGATTGACAACAGTTGGCACTAATTCAAATGTTGCAAGCTTTTGTGTTTGTAGGTCTGTTCCCTAATTATGAAGCTAAGCTCCGGACCATGGCAAATATGGCAGAAATCCAATTTTTGGCCGAGTTAATAAATCTCGGGCAATTCTAAAAGAAAAGGGTCAGACACAATTTAGTGGGTTAATTTTAAGTCAATAAAATCTTTGAGAAGAAGAAAAGGATGCATCACTGATCAATACCTCATTTCTGTTTTTAAAATTGTAATGAGAATATTTTAATGTCTCTGTGTGCAACCTGAATACGATAAGATGGTAGCTGTTGCAAGTGTAATATGGTATGAGGCAAATAGGAGAATGAGTTAGGGAAACAGGACATGTTGTACAAACTGTTTTAAAGGAAATGAATTTGATAATCTTGCCACCAACTGAGGCATTGGAGCTGCACAGGGGGAGATAAGCAAAGATCTAGAGACAAAGATCCCCGTTGAAATGGAATAGTCGTTTTAATTCCCAAAATACTTGCTGCAGAATTTACTTAAATTTAGACAACCATCCCGTTGGTTAAAAAAAGAGGGAAATAAATCCTCAGCTACAAAATGAAATGGACTGTGGAAAGCGAGGAAACACAGACATTTTGCCAATGGCAGTTCATATTTTGGTTTGGACTGGACGGGACTAAAATCAAAAACTGTTCAGTTAGGTTGATTCCAATTGGGCAGCGAATTGCAATATTGTTACACTCTGCTCCAAACAACTGCCGTAATCCCATGAAATTCGATCCCAGCAAATGCGGGCTGCCAATATAATGAGAAGTTGTTAATCTGAATGTTGTGTTGGACAGAGGCAGTCAAATAGGGTGCGGCCCCGGTTTCAGCTTCAGTCGGAGAGTGTAGGAGGCTGAGGATACAGAGGCCATACATGGGAGTGGGATGGAGAATTAAAGTGATAAGGGACTGGAGTCTCAGTGTCACGCTTGCAGGCTGAGTGGAGGAGTTCGCCTAATGTGGGTTTGGTTCTCTCCCAATGTACAGGATACTCCACCATGATCAGCCAGTGCAGTTACTAAACTGCAAGTAGCGCAACAAATCGCTGCTTTACCTTGGAAAGAGAGTTTGCAACATTGTAAAGTCAAACAGAGGGAGTTAAAGAGAAAAGTGCCACACCTCCTTCAACAGCACCTTCCAAATCCAAGACCATTATCATCTGGAAGAGCAAGGGCAGTAGACTCATGGAAAAACCGCCACCTGAATGTTTCCCTCCAAGCCACTGACCATCCTGGATTAGAAATATATCAGCCGTTCCTTCACTGTCGCTGGGTCAAAATCCTGGAGCTCCGTCTCTAACATCATTGTGAGTGTAACTACACGACACGGACAAAATCCTGGAACTCCCACCCTAACAGCATGGCGGGTGTACCTACACCACACGGACAAAATCGCTCCCTAACATCACCGTGGTTGTAACTACACCATGTGGAACTTCTGCAGCTCAAGAAGGCAGCTCACCACTACCTTCTCAAGATTAGGGATGAGCAATAAATGTCAGTCGAAGCCCTAATCTGTAACCTAATGTTTAAAACTATCACAAATAAAGTGCTCACGTGGAACAGGGGAATTATTTGTTATATTAAGGAGAGTACATAACCTGTGACTTGGAAGTGTTGCATAAAAGCATGCTAAAAATATAGAGCGGGGTCGGGGGGGTGGGGGGGGGGGGGGTGATGAGGGGGTGGTGCGTGGGAGGTGCACATAGAAAGGCCAATATTTTCAGTCCATGAATAATCATGGAATAGTGAAACTGACAAGGTGCTGGAAAACTGACTGACGCCTAGTGTGTCCTTGTATTTAAAATAGAAGTTTGAACAATTCCATGAAATATAGATTAGTTGATGAGACATTGATGTTTGTTTACAGATAGTTGCTGATGAATTGCTGCGTGACATAATTAAACCATTTTCTTTCGGCCGAATCCTGTCTCAAATTGGGTTTCCCGAGTGAAAACAGTTCAAGGAAAATGTAGTTATTGCACAGAAAGAAAAGCAGCTCATCGCCTGTTCCCCAAAGCTGACCGCCAGTCAGATTGGCATATCCTGGCCGCCACGGGGTCCTGTAATATTCTAGACTTTAGCTTTTGCAAAGCCTGAAGGTTATGTGGAACGTTAAAGTGTGACTGCTAAATGGTTACGGCGCCTCAGTGAATAAATGAAGCTCTATCATAATTGAAGTTCACAGTCCCTTGTACACGTCCGGTTTACATTATTATTTTAGAACACTGAGGTGATGCACAGTAGGTTTATTAAGGATACAATAATAGGCAAGCGGGAAGTGGAACTTAAAATCCCAAATTGCTGTGGGCGATCCAAACACAGCAGAAAGCTGACCTCAGTATCTGAGGCCGAATATACATTAAAGCATTGAGTCAGGATAAGTTTCTTTCCGTTTCCTAGATAATGCGCCCAATATGCAGTGCATGATTGCTTTAAAGTTAAAATAAAACCTCTATAAATTGATTGTAATAATAATTTCACACTTGATAAATACCCATACATTAAACATTTAACAGCAACACTGATGTCGTTTTTGTGTCTATCATATTAAATAAGATGGTGTATGTTCATTAGCGGAACGACACAACATGTTAAACTCCCATAAAATGGTGAAATAGTAAACACTGGATGGATCCAATAAAACCCCTTATTATTTCACTCTACAACTTACCGTTGTTGCATGGTAGGTTGAAGCCATTTTAAAAATAATTTCTTTAGCCTGTTGCTTCTCGTTTAAAGGGCAAGGATCAAAAGAAGGAGGAAAAAACAGCGCAAAAGGATAGTCTGGTAAACGTTTTTTTTTACAGTGCCTGTTACTGAGATTAAAGTATTTAATGCCAACAGTAAACTCTATCTCCTCAAGGTCATATATCTATCACAACGTATATTATGACTCCGTCCTTCATCTGCTGGTTTAACACATTACGTCGAAACCAGGTTAAACATTTCATTCAGTAATTTTAGCCTTCCATCGGAACGGTTCTTTTGAATATGTTAATCACCATTGGCGTTTTGTGATCATCGTTTCACTTTTGCACGCGCACATGAGCCTTAATATTACGCACTACATTATACTCAACACAGAAAAATACTTTCCTTTCTGGCTGGCTAGGACAATATATGTGGGGTGGAAGGTGTTTCAGTCTGGAAGTCTGAAGTTAATTGTTTGAAACTGCCCCTCCATTACCCCGAAGTTTAGGATACACTTCAAGTTATCAAAACTAACCTTCAAGTTAATCAGTGTAACCAAGGAAACAACCATCTACAAACAGAACTATTATTTAACCGTATTAACTACACTTCCTTTACAATCTGTAGTTTGGTTACTGATATCAGGTAGAATTTATTTTTAGAGTTGTGCCCATCTGGTTTATATTTAGGAGGATTTGGTAAATAGATGCATGTAGCTTCCCTCCTTTAAAGGACCAAGAACATAATGCATGATATAAAGCATTCAATTTCAGAAGGATTTAGAATTGATGGTGAAGGAAAATCTTTATGTGGACAATTGAGAACTGGTGGAATTCGCAGAGTCAGAAATTATTCCAAAGTAAAGCGGATAAAATGTGTTGTTGACTAAAAAATGGCAGGTATGTTCATACCAAGCTGGTAAACTTATTGAGACTATTTACTAGGCTGAAGGGTAAAGGCCCAGAAGATTTCGCTGGTTGGAATGATCTGTTCCCTTGTTATAAAATTCTTTTTCACGGCTAATTGAGAGTTGAAGTTAATCCCTGCAAGATAGATATCTAACGTCACATTGATGAACCAGTTTCCTACTGCCTCCATAATTAGATACTGAACAGGAGACATAACACTCGTCTACTACCCTGGAACAAATGGGGAGCGGAATCTGTTGGGGGGAACCAGGGTTTGTAACATTGCCACCAATATTACAATTAGACTATCAACAACTACGATTTCAAAATCCACTTCGTGGCTTCTCTTCTAAAGGGATCTTTCGATCAAAATAACAGAGCATTATTCCTGTAGCCTGAAGTGTAAGCAAACGCTGATTCCCACATGTTCGACTCTATAGCTGAAGCGCAATCATGAATGTTGCTTTTGAATCTTCGGTGTAATGTAAAAGGTTTCAGCAGGAAATTGAAGTGTACAGTCTCGGAGAGAAGTAGGAATAAAACACACGGCACAGAATTCAGGAAATGTATTCTGATGTCTGTTCATTTCAATGACCACAAACCCCTTTGATCTAAACGGAAAGTTGGCCATTCTACACGGAATCACGGGCCGTCATTGTGTTCTAACTAGGGCAGGACTTTTGGGTTTGATTTTTCACATTTTTAATCAATGATAAAATAAATATCCAAGGAGATTTCAGCACTTTCATGAGCTCTTCACGGAACTTCGTTTGTGTTGCTGCATAAATGCACGTGGTTGTACAAGACTTCAAATGAGTGAGCATATATCCGGCCTGAGTGGCAATATAAGCAGCACCTCTAAATTCTGGTTGGAAATGAAGGACCAGGTCATCAGTCCACTAACTCACCATCAATGTCAGACTCAACAATATAAAATTGGCTGACACGGCGAACAACAAAGTAATGGATTTCCGTCGATTCTCCATCTCTGGATCGCACTGATTCCCAGTCCTGGGAGCCCGGATTCTCCTGCGCACAATATTCGTTACCACAATGCGCCTGATTGTTAAACAATTAAACAGTAATATCAAAGCAAAAGGAATCAATGAAAGTAGAAAACTTTGTAACTTGAAGTAGGCTCTGCCTGCAGGAGACCTGAAGAAGGTTACACTGGGGATGAACCCCCACTGAATATTGTTAATTATTATTTTATGTTCAAATGCAAACCAACAAGGGATGCTCTCTAAAAACAATAGCACAGAAACAATTATTATGACGATAGACGCAGTTCTCACTGTGCAAAATGTGGTTTTCAGTTTTTCACAGCATATTGCTACAAACCGGTCAAATGTGAAGCAGACTGTAAACCACACGGATAGAGCGATGTTGGTCGATGTCATGTACACCACGAGTTTGAAAATGACAGTGTAGGAGAGGAATGAATATGGAAACCGAACCCGGAAAATGTGATGTGCAATTCTATAGACGAGCGTGACCAGTAGATCTACGGCTGCCATGGCCACCATATATATCGAGATACTTCTGGAAAGGTGGCAATTTCCTCTGCAGAGGGTCACTATTGTCAGAATGTTCACTATAAGCAAGAGGGAGAAGAGTTAAATAAGTGGAGACTCAGAACCTCTGTCCACATGTTGTGGGGCAATGTGCAAATGTGCTTCAACTAACAATTGGGAGCACGGTTTCCATTTTAATATTAGGCAAACATTGATGACATCTCTTTCGAATCTAATAATTAAATTAACACTGAATGCCCTTCAGAGACATTTCTTTCAGAACCTAGCAATGTCGTTCGGATTCAGGAAGGAGAATAGTAAAAGAGAAAGGCCCGCAACATCGAGACCCAGTCGCTGTCAACTTATGACAGGGGCCAGGGGACTGGGATCGTGGGATGAAGTTTTGGCGGGGGGAAGGGGGAGCGGGGCAGGGGGGGTGTGTGGTGCGGGACGAATGGCGTGCTGAGCTGTGGTGGCGGTGGAGATTTAGCGACTTGGGACGACATTTTAAACCATAAACCATCAGTCAATCACCTGTCATTGTTCTACAAAGACTTGATTTCTATGATTAACAACATTAAAATGAAAAATAAAGTCAACACATCTTCCATACCTATGCGATTGAGGGAAGATTGGGTGAAATTAGCAACAACTAAAGCTTATATTTCTATGGCGCCTTCAATGAAATGCCATTGAAGAAAACTAGACAGAGAACACACGGAGAGCATTTAGGACGGTGGCTCAAAGCTTGATCAAAGATTGAAGTTTTAAGGAGTATCTTGAAATGTGGAAGAGACATAGAGAGGCTGGGAGGTTTCTGGCAGAAAATTCAGAGAGAAGGACTTAAGCACCAAAGATAAATCTGGTTAGGTACACCCACAGTGCTATTATGGAGAGAGTTCCAGGGTTTTGACCGAGCGCCAATGAAGGAATGACAATACATCTCTAAGTCAGAATGATCAGTGTATTGGAAGATCATTTCTCGGTGTTGTTGTCCCCACGAGTCTGTTGTCCTTGTCGTTCTAGGTGGTTGTAGATTTGGGAGATGCTGCCGAAGGTGCCTGAGTGAGCTCCTGATTGAATCCTGATTCATGTGAAAATAATTGCACCGTTTGAGGGTGAAGCCGACGAGGAGCAGCATGTTGTTGGGAAATAGGAAGTGGGCAGGGATAGATCCTTATGGTGGATTCAATATCAGTATTAATGGCGCAGAAGAGGGAAGAGAAGCCCTTGTAATCTATACTCTGGCTATGATTAAATTAAAAAGAATTGCAGGGAATCACAGAATTGTTATGGTGCAGAAGCAGACCATCCGGCCCTTCGTTTCTGCACCAGCTCTCCGAATGAGGAGCCCACCTAGTATCATTCGCAGCATCCCACTTCACCCACACCCCTCCCGGCCACGTATCCCCACTACCCTACCCCCACGCTCCCTCCACACCACGCACCCTCCACCTTCTAGCTGATACCCTGCATATTCCTCCTTTTCAGATAACAGTCTAATTCACTTTGAGTGCTTCAACTGAATGGGCCCTCCACACAATCTCGGACAGCGCATTCAAAACCAAAACACTCGCTGCATGAATTTCTTTCTCCTCATATCACTTTTGCTTCTTTTAGCAATTACTTCAAGCCTGTTCCCTCTCGTTCACGATCCATTCACAAGTGGAACAACTTTTCCCTATCTACTCGGTCCAGATGCCTCATGATTTTCAATGCCACCATCAAATCTGCTCTCAATCTCCTTTTCTCAGAGGAAAACCATCCTAACTTCACCAATCTGCCTTCATAACAAAATTTCCTTCATCTCTGGAATAGTTTTCGTGAATCTATTCCAACCTCTCTAAAGCCTTCTCATCCTTCCTGAAGCGTGCTGCCTAGAATTGGATACAATACTGTAGCTGAGGCTGTACTGAGGCCTTGTACAAATGCAACATGAACTCCTTGCTATTGTACTCGATGATAAACCCCAGGATAATACACTGCACTGTCAACATATCCTGTAAACTTCAATATTCTTCAACAAATAGTCACTTAGTAGTCCAGAAATTGAGTTTTGTTGAAAAAGACATATTGTCGAAGCTTTTCATCTTGCACTGAAATGGACAATCGCGTGAACATCAATGTCAGTGCAATTTTTAGCAAATGCTGTCCGGTCACAGAATCACATCTAAAGTTGGACACTCAGTTTTGAGTCCTGCAAGCACGGGGTGATAGCGTACAGTCTGCAACTTGCAGGGTTCCGAATAGCAGAAGAGACATGTTGTTTGATACGATTTCATATGCCTTCTATCAAATGGCATGTCTCTTCTGTTCACAATGGGAAAGTTTTAGACCAAACCCAACCTCCCAGCGCTTGCAAAACTCAAAACACAGTGACCAATAAAAACGTGATTCTGCAATTGGACAACAATGACTAAATATTCCTCAGTGTGTTCAAGATTATGCTGACAAGCACTGTTGGGCTCGTAGTGTGATGCATCTGTGTGTGCAAGGAAGTTACATATATCGATACCCAGAGCAGCTTTTTTTTGCATCCAAAAAGAACATGTACACATATTCTGCCTGTTTCGGCATAACAAAGTCAGTGATAGCCATTCTTTCCTCGGGTCGATGCCTTCACGATTGAGAGCCAAGTTTCGTGCTTCAGAATTTGAATCAATGTTTGGCAGTTAACTGTCAGTCACCACTGACTTGTGTTTTCTTCATGGCAATGCCTCTGTCATTCAAATTCCACTCTCCAGCCTGTCAGCAGTCTCTTGTCAAACAGGATAAAGTTGTTGCTTGCCTGTCTTTGGTAGTTTTGCAATAGTCATGAAGAGTGCAAGGCAATAATCTTTGGCCAAATGTGTTTTTGTCAGCATTACTAAGTTTACGAACAGTTACATCAAAGTCCGTCTCGCCCTGCACACTCTTTAGTATTGCACACTTTAGTTTATAATGTCCCTCCAATTTCTTCCTCCCAAAATGAATCAGTTCAACATGATTCAGCAGTGAACTTAGTCTGCCACCTGCCCGGCCATCCCACCAATTTGGCTAGGACCCTTTGATGTTCTAAACTATCCTCCTCATATCACACGATACCTCAAGGCTTTATTTACCTGCAAGATTTGATTTTTTTTCACCTGTACGGAAAGATCTAGGTCATTAACACACATCAGGGAAAACAAGTTTCCCAAAACTGACCCCTGGGGAACTGCTGTACAAACCTTCATCCAGACTGAAAAAAAATATCCATTCACCAAAATGTTATGTTTCCTTTCGCTGAGCGAGTTCCTTATCCACATTGTTACTGTCCATTTTATTGCATCAGCTGCAAAATTCCTCACATGTCTGTTGTGTGGCATTCTTTCCATTTGCTTTTGGAAGTCCATGCACACCATACCAACATTAGTGCCCTGATCAACCGCCTATGTTAACTGTTTCAAAAAGAACTCCAGCAAGTAAATTGAACAAGATTTTCCCTTGAGGAATCCATCCATGCCAATTGAATCAATAGAGTGTAGTCCCAGTTCACTACAAGGCAATGCAAAACGTTGGAGGAGGATGGCTTGGTCAACTGCGTCTGCAGACAGTCCGAGAATGATGAGGACAGGTTGCCACAGTGACACAGAATGTAATTTATTTCTTTGATAAAAAAAACATTTTGGTACGCTAGTTGGGGAGGAACATTGCTGGAGGGATTGAAACATGGAATTCTGAAACATGATCACACAGATTCGGGAGGCAAAAATGCACTTAAGGATTTGCGGATAACGGGAGTTTGGAGATGGGCAGCAGTTTGTAAGGACCGCAGGTAAAAGGGCTTTTTTGAAGATAGGTCTGATCATAGAAATTATGACCTCACCTGTCGAAATCGAACCTTCACCAAAATCAGCTAAAACGTGGACCAGCAGGTTAGGATTGGGGATCAGCAATTTAGTCTCAATAGGGTCCAGGAAGCCAGTGAATGGAGCTCGTATGCAAAATATGTATAGACAGGAAATGATACGATACGGGCACCGAGCAGGAACATTACAGTTCTGGAGGAAAATATCATAATGTTAAACATTGGATGGTTCTATAACATTGTTTTAGTTTTAAGCTGTGCGAAAGGAATGAACTTACATATACTTGAATACATAATACTTCGTTGTGCTGAGTTCTAAAGACATCGCTTTGTGGAGCCTGCACAATAAAATCCAAATCCCCCATTTTCTGAGTTCCCACTGCAGACACATGACACTTAGTTCCTGCGATTTATTGGGAGGCCAGGATCGTGCGAGCGGCAATCGATCATCATAACGTTCAAAATAATTTCCAAACAAAATTAATTTAAATGAAAGATTCAGCAGAGAGGAAGCAAAAAAACTTTCAATGTAATTGAAAACGCTGCTCTTTCTATTTACAATGGGCGGGAGGGAGCTGCTCGGGAACTGAGCGGGTGCTGATGGAAAAGTAAAAATTCTCCCAGCCGAAGGTTTGAGAAAACAACAGATATTGATTTAAAAAAGAACCTTTCGAAGTCTCTGTTGATTGTGCGAGTTTTCAGTCAGAAGAAATAATAACTTAAAGTAGTGAGGGATCAACACACCAACGAAATGATGGAAAGATTACCTCCACCCACTCATCCGTCAACGATCGGCAAAAGATGCGGCACTTGACAGCGATGCCAGCATGCCAAGAATGAATAAAGAAATACAGTTGATTTTATAATCTGCTAAACTATTGCAGTGGCCCAAATTATCCTCGGCATCTCTTTTCAGAGAGTGGAAACCGACTTTCCCTATTGGCCGAGCAGCAGAGCTCCTCACCGGCGAGGAACACTCCTAAATACCCCGCATATATTTGCCAAGTTACCCCGCTGCATAAATGACAAGGCAAGGAGGGCATACTCATTCTGTTACATAATCATTAACAGTGAGATATTTAACCGCTATCCGAAAGCCGGATATTCTGACTTACCAGGAGTACCAATGGATACGAGCACGGGATAGTAAATATCCCTGATCTGTAGAATTATTGGCCTTTCCATTCTTTAGAGGAATCTTCGCCTGCTGCCCTGTTTTGCAGTTCCTATTGGATTGTATTTGGGATTATTAAGTGATCCCCTTTATAGAACAATCCGTGCCCAGCTGAGGAAAGCAGCTTGCATAACATTTGGCATTAGTTCCAGTCACTTAACAAACAAACAACGCTTTCGCTTCAGTGTATTCAGAACAACAATGGTAAAATTCTGTAGGTCAGTCTCCGAAACACATGCCATTGAAATTCAGCAACAGAAGGAAATCCCAGCGGAAATATGCCTCAATGTATACTTGATAACTTTGTGGATCAGTATGTCAACGATCCAACAAGGTTTCTGGATCTAGTTCAGGTCGATTTTAGATCTAGTCGTGCGCAATAAGGAAGGTTTAATCAATAACCTTATAGAAAATGATTTCTAAGGGAGAGTGAAAATAATATGGTGGTTTTGGAAGGCAAGCCGTCCAATGTAGATTGGATCATGGCTTTAAAGGTATTATTGTATGCAAACAATAGTTAGCATTAAAAGAATTACTGCACAATTTCAAACACGTACACATCCCTTTAATGTGCATCAGCCCAAGGTAAAATGAGACTAGCGCAACCGTGATGATTAAGTTGCAATAGTATTAAAACTCGGGATTGGAAAGCTTTTAGAATTCAGCAAAAGAGGACCCACAATTTACAAGGATACAGTAAAGAGAATACGATATTACACTGACTCTTTCTTTGAAAAAAATTATAAACATACTATAAATTATACACATGAAGAATCAATCGTGAGATTAAACATTGTATACATAGATGGACATTTCCTCTGGGATTTCCTTCTGTTGCTGAACTTCAATGGCATGTGTTTTGGAGACTGACGTACGTATTTTTTCCACTGCCGTTCTTGGATACAGAGAAAGGTAAAATTATTATGGGCAATGAGGAAATGGCTCAAAAACTATCCAGATCAACGTGAAAAAAAATATCAGGTGGACATAAGGAACTTGTGGAAATCTGTACTAGAAAGTAAACAGTACTGGAGACATTCATGGGACTAAGTCGGAAGCAATCTTCCAGATCTTCCCACTTGCAGAATAGAGTATTACAGAACAGGTAGCTGTAAAGAAAGTGGATGAATTGGATTCGATCTTTCAGGATCACTTGGAATCTAGATCAGTTCCCAAGGATTGGAAGGTAACAAACCCTGATATTTAGGAAGGGAGGAAGAAAGAAAACGGGGAACACTGAGCTTAACATCACTGCAAGGCAAAATGGTAATCCGGAATGTGCTAATAGAACACTTGGAAAATCAGAATGTTATTCAATAAAATCAATTCAGATTTGTGAAGGGGAAATTGATTCCGGCAATCTTATCAGCATTTTTGAGGATGTATTTATGTAGAGCATAAAGTGAAAACAATAAATGTACTAACTTTGGATTTTAAGGAAGCACCCATTAAAGTATCCTTAAAGTTTCTCACACAATCTTAGGAATTTTGGGATTTGGCGTAATGTATTCGGGTGAAAACTGAATTGGTTAATGGACTGCCAACAGAGAGTATGAAGAAAAGTGGCATTTTCACATTGGCAGCCTGCAATTAGTGGGCTGACAGGTGGATGAATATTAAGGATCAGTGAGGGTGTCAAGGGCACAAGTATGTACTCAGGGTGAGGCAGTTTTTTTATTCGTTCATGGGATGTGGATATCGATGGCCAGGACAGCATTTATTACCCAGAGAGGTCACATAGGGTGTCACATGGAGGCCATAACAGATAATGATAGCAGATTTCCTTCACTAAGAGGCATTAGTAAGCCGGGTCAGTTTTTACAACAATAGTTTCAT
Source organism: Isurus oxyrinchus (assembly GCA_026770705.1). NCBI lineage: Eukaryota > Metazoa > Chordata > Chondrichthyes > Lamniformes > Lamnidae > Isurus > Isurus oxyrinchus. The sequence goes on along the minus strand of JANJGN010000053.1, from coordinate 310,521 downwards.
GGTCATCCAAGGACTTTTGAACCAATTGCATCCCATGATCTGCAATGGCGGGATTCTAACGCGGGTCCCCAGAACATTACCCCAAGTACTACTCCAGCGACGATATCAGTATGCCGTCGTCTGACAGATGATGCTTGTCAGTTAAGTCAATTTACTCCAAGCAATATCAAGAAATGGTTGCGGACTTTGGATACTGCAAAGGCCTTGACAATATTCTGGCAATAGTACTGAAGGCTTGTGCTCCAGAAGTGCCAGGCTGCTCCAGTGCACCTGTAACACTGACGACCACTCAGCAATGTGGAAAATTGCTGAGTATGCCCTACGGACAAAAGCAGGACAAATCCATCCCGGCCAATACAGCACTAATATCCTTATCTCGATCATCTGTGAAGAGATGGAACGTGTTATCAAAAGTGTTATTGTACTGCTTAGAAACAACCTGAACATTGACGCTCTTGGCTTTGCCAAGGTCACTCAGATCCTGACCTCATTGTAGCTTTGTTTGAAGCATGGATAAAAGAGCTGAACACTAAAGGTGAGCTGAAAGTGACTGCCTTGATAATGAGGGAATTAGGGGGAAGACTGTCCGCTGGGTCTGAGCTGTGTACATTCGATATTAATGGCTGAGAATGGAATTGAATTTGAAGTGTAGAATAAGGTTATTTCCCAGCTTAGAGCAACAAGGGAGACCCCAGAATAAGGACCTGAAACAACAGGGGCATCATCTCATTGCCAACCTGTAGTTCAATCGGAGATCCAGCTGCCAACATTATAAGTGCAGCAGTTTTAATAAAGGCTATTCCAACTTTCACTGCCTCTACTGCTGGTGGCAGGCTTACCATGGAGTCGCTCCCGACTAATAATTTCCTGTCAGATCAGGGAATGACAATAGCATAAGATGCAGAGAGGGATGTAGGACAGCCGCCTGAGTGCTTGATCGACGTGATACTGCCCTGTGATAACGCTGAAAATATAATTGTTTCAGCACGTGACAGTGAGCACAATATCCTCACAGCTAACGCTTAATACAGCTTGGGTGAGGAGTGTGGGGTAACATTATTTCTTGCTAACTCTTCACAAAGTTACGGTGACACTTCATATGCAGCCGCCATCTTATTCTTGCTCCACAAAAATAGTTTTTTTTAGCCCTATGTTTATTCACCTCTGACGTGATTCCAGAATTTTACCCGTGGTCAATTTATGAAGGAGCACAGTTTGATGTTCAACTGAATGAGTCACAGACATCAATCTATAATCCCTGAGTTATCAGCTTCCACCTCCAGAGGGCGCTGTAGCTTCCAGTGTCACAGGGTAAATGGGTAAAATGAAATAAAAAAAACATTGTATCAATCTATCTGTCTATTTCTCCAGCTCTTTCTCCGTCGATATCACTCCATACCTCACACGCACACACAAACACATACCAATGCCAATACGGTTACTTCCCATTCTGGCCCAATTGAATTGAAACAAAACATTCTCAGGAATAAGGGGCTGCCTCTAATGACATGGTTTGGATAATGTCGAGTACATTCCCACGATATGGAATGGATGGTCGTGCAAAGCCAGAAGTTTTCGCTGAAGAAATATGCTTAGAGCAAGTTGAAGGAAGGTAAACATCGTCAGTTTTTTATAATTCATTTAACGGATGTGGGCTTCACTGTCTGTGCCAGCCTATATTGTATATCCTAGTCTTCCTTGAGAAGTTGACAGTTTGCTGCCTTCTTGAACCTTTGTTCTTCCTGTGGTGTAAGTACAGGAAGTGTTGTTAGGGCGGGAGTTCGAGTATTTTGAACGCACGACAGTGAAGGGACGGCGATATATTTCCAAGTCAGGATGGTGAGTGAACCTGGATGGGAACGTCCAGGTGTTGATGCTCCCATCTGTCTGTTGCGCTTGACCTTCTAGACTTTAGTGGCCGTGGGTTTGGAAGGTGCTGCGGACAGAACCGTAGCGAGTTTCTGTAGTTCATTGTGTAGATGGTAAACGCTTTGCTGCTACCGTCCGTCAGGCGTGGAGAGGGTGAATGCTTGTGCGTAGGGTACCATTCAAGTGGGCTGCGCTGACCTGTATGGTTTCAAACTTTTTGAGTGTTGTGGGAGATGTACACATCCAGGCAAGTGAGGAGTATTTCATCACACTCCTGACGTGTGTTTTATCGATTGTAGACAGGTTCTCACGAGTCAGGAAGTGAGTTATTCCTGGCCGAATGCATAGCCTTTGACCTGCTCTTGTAGCCACAGTATTAATATAAAGCTAGTAAGGTTTATGGTCAATGTTAACACCCATTATGTTTATTGTGGGGATTCAGTGTTGGTAATGCTGTCGGACGTCAAGGGACGATTGTCAGATTCTCTCTTCTTGGGGTTGGTCTTTGCCTGTCACTTGTGTATTGCGAATGTTACTTGCCACTTGTCAGCACAATCCTGGATATTGTCCAGGTCTTGCTGCATTTGGACATGGACTGCTTCGGTATCCGAGGAGTCCAGAATGGTGCTGAATATTATGCATTCATCAGCAACCATCCCCACTTCTTACATTATGATCGACGGATGCGGAAGATCATTGAGGAACAACTGATGATGGTTCGGCCGAGGACACGATCATGAGGACACTACACTGCAAGTGAGTGCCATGGAAAAAAATAGACAAGTCAGAGGGGAAGTTAAAATAAATACAGACAAAAAAAGAGTGACAAGGAGATAGATTAGCAAGCAAAACTTTTGCTCTATTTACATAAATATAAAAGGTTGCCAAAAGCACGAACGGGCCACTTAGGAACTGAAATGTGGTTTCACGCCTGGATCCAGAGGGCTTGTCTTATGTTTATCAAGAATGGAATATACTGCCAAAGGCAGAGTGAAACACCACGTAGTTGCGAAATTGGAAGGGATAAAAATGTAGAAAAATGAAGCATTAGGAACCTGGTTGTGTTTAAATGTTGAAAATTCTCGAGGATTGGCTCAGGGTCAGAGTATTGAGGAAAGTGGTGCGGAAATTGTCGAAAACAGCTGCTGCAAATTTTCAATCCTGTTTAGCTATCACGGATGGTGCAAGAGAATTGTAGCTCTACAAATGTTATACCATTGTACATAAAATGGATTTAATGATCATTTAGTCAAGCACAGATGTCCAAGTTTAACCTCGAGTGGTGGATGTGATTTTGGAAACGACATCCAGAGACAAAATGAATTGCCACATGGTTAAGTACAGATTCAATAAGGAAAATATGCTTGGATTTGTTAAAAGCAGACTGCGTTCAGTTAACTTCGTTGTTTCAGGAAGAATGCTGTCAGTGGAACATGGGCGCAAAGTCAGCTGAATGATAGCAAACAAAGAGTCGTGGTGAATAGTTAATATGGTGGCATTTTCCAGGCGTCAGTAGTATCATCACTGCTGTTTTTTGTCTACATAGGATCTCGGCGTCAGTGTGGAGGGCACAATTTCAAAATTTGTGGATGACACAAAACTCAGAAGTGTTGTAAAATTCTAAGGAAAAGAATGATAAATCAACAGAGGACAGTGGCAAGCTGGTGGGACAGCAGGTATGAGGTGAAATTTAATGTGGAGAAGAGCGAAGAATGGTGAAAGAATGTAAACTGGTCAATGCTAAATGAGATACAGGCGCCTAGGGGCCTAGGCAAAATAGAACAGTAGCCAGTGAAGTTTGCAGTGCATGTCGGGAGAATAGTTAAATTAGTGACTGCTGATTCAGCGAAAACCCAAGTGGATCCACCGTTTGTGCGCTGAACTTTCAGTTCTCTCCCAGTGTTCGGTGGAGTTGCAAGGAGAGGGAATTGGAGGATTGTTCTAGCTGGCTTGAAGTCAGATTTTTGTTCTGTTTAAAGCAAATATTGTAACAACTAACCTGCAGGAAAATTAATCCAACTGCATTTGCCATTTATGCGTTGATGTCAAGGACAGTCGGTTTGTAGCACCGCTTGACAGAAGAAAAGACAACGCTGTGGAGAGTTCTCACTGCTTTTCGCTAGTATTTGTGCTGTGCTGAGTGTCCTTCATAAGAAGTGACACCGAGTTAAATTTAATTCAAAAACTTAATACGGGAGAAGTTTTGGTTTCTCATACAGTGAAATATGTGTCGCTTGCAAGTACCTGAGCTATGACGTACATTTTGCAATAACGGTGTTTGGTTTCATTCAGACGTGGTTAACGTAATTAGCGATAAATTATTACACTGTTGTTTGACGCCTGTAAAGCACATAGAAGCAAATTATTTTAATGCCGCCAGCTGAACAGTCGGTGCAGAGCCAGTTTATTAAGGATGTGGGGGGTAGACAGAGAGCCTATCAATCAGGCACCAAACGAGCAATGGGTTTATTTTCTAAGTGGTGAGAAACAGGGAAGGTAGAGAAGCAAAATGAGTTTGGTCTCTATGTGCAGGACTCACTAACGGCCAGAGCACATGTGCAAAAAATCCTGTTAAGGTCTCAACCTTCAGGCTGTCATATCCGTGGTACCATTCATTCCAACAGATGTTGTCTTAACTTTGCTGCTACGCAGATTTATGTAACAGACTGAGTGGCATAAACCCTACAAACGAGTTTTGTGATGCAGTGTTGTGGATTATATTCCACCATTTTGCTGTAACCTTCATCTCTTCTGGGGCCGCAAACCTATTCGGAATTCTTTATCTGTGCTGGCGCTGTATGACGGTGTGAATTGAGAATGCTCAGGATGTTGCAGTTGAGGCAGGAGATCAGCCAGAAAGATCGTGGATTTTTGAGATGCCTTGAAATACATAATACACCTGCCCCTATTTCTTGTGTTCTTATAGGCGCTGCCAAGGCAAAGCACCAGGGCCCTGGAATGCAGGCAGCGCTGATTCCGGAGTTTAGTAGGTCACTTTAGGAAATAAGTACTGATACTGCTAGATTCGTATAATTACAAAATGGGTAAAGCAGAAAAGGTGCCCATCCTGTCTTTTCTGGTTATCTGACGGAGACATTCACCTCGTGTCAATCCCTCGCCGTTTCCTGCACTTTTTTTTTCTATTTCAGGGTTTATACCTGCTTCTAATCTCTTCAGAAAACAAGAATGAAGGGTGGTCTGAACGAGGTTTCTACCCTGTTAGAATCTTGTGCGAGATTAAAAACGGAGAAACTCCTTCCACCGGCGGTAAGAATGGGATGAAATCAAAACATTTTGTCACTGATTCACAGCGATACTGACTTGGCCAAACAAGGGAAAAGTCACGAAGAACTTCTCATACCTAGAGCAGCTGAGAATCTAGAAATAATTCCAAAAAAAAATGAACGAGAACACCACCATTTCGAGAAATTGTTTTTTTTTCTCCTTGTAAATCGTAGAAACATAGCTCTCTTGAATAATTCAGAGGAGTTTGCTCTTTTTTCTGTCATTTCACCTGGATTGAGCCCTTTGACCCAAGCGGCTGCAGTTGGACCAGGATTGGAACCATGGACCCTCACAATAAATGTTTGATGCTCTACCGACTCGGCTCTCCGGGCTCCACTGAGTGCGTTTCCCATCGCTGCTTTCACTGCCTAAAAAGAGTCATCACAGAGTTTATTTTTTCCATTTCGCTCTTTGATAATTCACCCGTACAGTGCATTTCCCTCACATGCAAACCGGCAGCCTCCCCTTGGCTTAATTTCACAAATCTTCTAACTTGTATCAACTGTTCACTTTTAACCAGTGGAATGTGATGTGACAATTGTTGTTATCATAGTAGGTGACATTGGAGCTTCAGAACTTTGAAGAGTCTATTTAATTGAGGAAACTATTTAATTGCAGAAAACGGAGTGGGAAGATCCAAAGGCACAGATACGGATTTCACGAGTGGGTAAACTTTTCAATATGGTGTTTGTGGTGGCAAAGTGTAATTCCATCCCCTTGAAAGCAAGACAGCTCATTTCGAGTAACGCTTGAAGTGTGTGAATACTAAGTGTAGGGTGTCAAATAGGCCTGCCAGCCCAAGACCATAATTAAAACGATCCACCACCTACCACCCCCCCTCCCGCCCCCCACACCCCACCCCCACCCACATACACACACACTCTTTCCTGCATAGTGCGAAAAAACATAGATCACTCAACCTATTCCCTTGCTCTGCTAAACCCATAATGAGTAAAAGTGCTTCTTAAGTATACACTTCCAAAGTTAAGATTTGTCCTTTCGGGTGTCTTAATATTGGTAGGTAAACCCAAATGCTTTTTTCGGACTTTGTTACGTTGATGTAAACTTCACAACACGTGCCCCCATGTTATTTCTTGTTGAATTTTACTGGTTTAGTTTTGTCACGTTCCTATCTTTATTCCTTTATGTTACATTTAGACGATTTCTATGCAGCCATTCACAGCCCCATCTGGACATATATTTTGTTTCTTTACCATAACAATTGCAAATGTCTAAGGATTTTGCATCAATAAACATTTTCTGTTATTCCTTCCACCCTCACAGGCATTCACTTTTGTACACCCTGCCCCTTCCTGCTCTCCACAGCATTAAAATTTGATATGTTGATATATTTCTTCATTTCTGATGATAAGTCATCGACCTGAACACTTCACACTGTTGCCTCCACAGGTGCTCCCTGAGCGGCTGTGTATTTCCAGGATGTTTTTTTTTTTATACTCCCAGCAATCACGCTACTTTGCTTTACTGTCTGAAATGATGGTGGAATCAGATTCAATCTGGGTTTAAAGAGAACTAATTTACAGGGTGATGTGGGAAGCTGGATTGTGGAACAAAATTGACAGCTCTTTCCAAGAACCAGACGGAGTAGATGGACCCACAGGCCTCCTTCTGAGCTGCAGGCTTTGATGAATCACGGCTTTAACTTCTGCTTTGACTGGAAGATTAGAAAATAGCTGAAGACGTGAAGGTGATGAACTAATGGTTCCAAGTAATTGTCTGATGTTTTGCAATTAACATGTGACATGTAACAGGATTTCAGGCACAACACAGGTCTACAAATTATTACTATAATAACCCTAAAACCCCCATTGAATCTGGCTCCCAGTTACACCCCCGTTAATGAAAGAGTAAGAACAAGTATGTTTAAAAATATTCCAGCAATTCGACACAATACCTTGGGCAGAAGAATTCAACGAGGGTCTTTCAAGCTTCGCTCTGTGTAGACAGCAGGCTTAATGCATGAATAGTGGAGGTTTGTTTGCATTTCCTGTCGATCTTACAAGGCCTTCCTTAGCATCATCCTCCTTGATACCTCTTTGTCCTTATTAATGTCAGTCCCATTGTTCCCACATGTCTTTGGAAGATCAGCTTTCTCATAATATGAATTTGTTCATGGTGCCAATATTAGCAGGAACCTTTGGGTAGGTGTAAGATCCTACCATCTCTTTGAAATTTAAACTCCTGTCATTTATTTAAAACTGCAAATACTCTCACCTCTTATTCTAAGACTTCAGCTACGTTTTTGCACTTAGAATTTCAAACCGAGCTTCTGTTGATGTGTGAAATCCGCCAGGCAAGTTGTATCTAATTCAATTAAATGCTACACATACTCAGACAAATTCACCAAACCCCACCATTCGCCTGCTTTTACAATAAATCACAATAAAGTTACGAGAAATATTGTTGTTTCATAACTTCTGGAATTCCTTCCCTTACCCTCTGTCCCCCTTTACCTTTCTCTTCTTCTTGCTAACAATCGTTCAAATCTTCTTATTTGACCAGAAAATTGGTCATTTTCCTAACCACCCCCTTGTGAAACTCTGTTTTAAATGTTGATATATAACGCTCATTTCAAGCACCTTGGCAAGGGGAGGGGTGGGTTTGGATGCTTTTTTGTGAAATGAAGCAGATACGTATAAGGCTCTGTTGTGTTGTTCAGCTGAGCGGGCTTCAAAATTAAATTTTGTGCATACGTCAAAAGTAAGTATACCCCTCCGGTCAGAGCTCGCTATGTGGAATATTAATGAGGGTCACTGTTCAACCTGGGATGACGAATATTATATACCGTTGGCTCCCATTTATAGGTGCAAGTACCACATGCAGTCCACATTCATCATGCCAGACCTCCACCATCAATTTGTAATTTGGTAATTTCCAAAGTGTGACCCGAACTGCACACAGTTCTCACATTGTCGCCTAACTAATAACTGAACAGTTCCAGCATAACCTCCCAATTATTATATTCTTCGCCTCGGCTAATTAACGATTGGATTCCACATGACTTCTTAAACAACTTATCGTCCTGTCTTGTAACATTCCAGGATTTGTGGAGGTTCACTCCAATATCCATCAATTCCTTTACACCTCCCAATATTCTCTTCATTAATTGTGCACTCTCTTCGACTTGTTTGAGCTCTCCAGCTGCATTCAATCGCTCTCCTCCGGGTTGAATTCCATTTGGCACTTTTCTGCCATTCTCACCAGTCAATTGATAACATCCTTCTATCAAACTTCCTCACTATCAAACGCACAAAATGTTCTCGTTTCCTGAAAAGTCCCTGATGGTTCCCCCTATAAGTGTTTGCAAATTGTTAATTTGAACCACGAAAAGCACGGATAATTATGTATGAGGCATTTTTTCAAAAGAGAAATCTGGTTGGTACAAATCCATCTCCCCAATGCTGTAAACATTAATATTATCAGGGTTCTCGGACATTCTTTGAAACGTAAGTTCACCATTCGCTCTGCCATGCAGCCGGATAAACAATTCCCAGTGATGTTTGCAGCGAAACAGTACAACGGATTTGAAAACTTTGCATTTTTACTGCGCATCGTTGATTAGTGACACATATCCTCCTGGGTTCAGAAATCAATGCCGCCCCCAACCAGTCTCGAATGCCCCGTTATGAAGACACCCAGAAGAGGTTAAACTCGAGTCAAAGCAAGAGTGAGCTCTCGCCACAATGTTGCACTGCTGCCTGTGAAGCGGCGCTGTTGTATGACAGTTAATCAGATAAATACATTAATCACAGCGGCAGTTGGCCTTTTATTTATCGCTTTCCCAACTTGCTCTAAACGCCTCATGTCATCGATCTTAGGGCCAGGCGAATAAATGTTTCAGTTCCCTGCTCTTGCAACTCCCCCCAATTATATTACCAAACTTATATTTCAATAGGCATTCGGTAATTTCTCGTTGAAGCCTGCGTCATGAGTTTGCCCGACTGTGAGCAACTTCCTTCTACTTCACCACGAAAATCCACACGCTTCGATTGCAACATCGTTGAGCTACGACAACATTTCGAGATTGTTTTTACTTCACTGTATGAAGTGTTTATACTGTTGGAATTTAACCACGTTCCGAAGGCAATTGTGAATGAGCAACTTCCACTGCTCATGCGCGACATGTCCGCATCCCATGAAAAAGTAGAAAAGAGATTGCATAGATATGAGCCTATTGATGACGGGAGTTTTTCAGCTTAAGGTTTGCTTTGGACAAATCATTTTCATCATTGAGAAGAAGGCGAACGTCTATGTTGCTGAACAATTTTGTGAAGATCGGATCATTCAGCAGCTCTGGGATACAGCCCGCTGATTACCTGAACCTTTAACTGTGCAAAGACGAGTGTTCCAGCCTGTGCGCGATCAATCATCAAGGAAGAATGCTCAATCCTCCACTCATTGCAAGTTGAATTTGGTAATCAGATACCAGGGTAGTTGAACCAGGTGGCCGGTGAATCCCGATTGTTAGAGTGTGTTGCTAAAAACGCCAAGGTCTCGGGTTCAATTCCCGTACTGGCTGATGTGTGTTATCCCGCTTAGAAGTAATTAAGCCCCACACCCGGTTCAGCTGGAATCCCTATTCTGTCACACAGGAAGGGGCTGTGCATTTTTATTTCCTTCCATGCTTCTTGCGTCTGGAAAAATTCTGCCTCTAGTACTGACAGATTCGTCCATCTTTTAACAATTCTGCACCACAAATTTGTTGGCGTCATTACAACAAAGTTTTGCTACTGCACAACAGAACGCTTGCAAATGACGCTCTGCTCAGCAGCTCTGGGACTGACATATCCTTCTTGTTCCCTGGTAAGCGACTGGGCAAATACAAGAGTTCCAGCCAACGCGCGGTCAGTCAGGTAAGGGAGGATGCTGAATTCTCTACTCAATGCTAGGCTGAATTTGGAAATCTTTTGATCCAACTAGGGGACGTGCAGCTGGCGACTAGTTAGCTGCTGGTTAAAAATAAAATACTGCAGTTGCTAGAAACCTGAAACAAAAACAAAAAAGGCTAGAAAAAACTTCTTCAGAGTCATCTGGACCCGAAACGTTAATTCTGTCTTTCCCTCCACAGTTGCTGTCAGACTCGCTGAGTATTTCCTGCATTCTCTGTTTTGACCAGTTAGCTCGGATGGTAAGCCGGATGATGCTCATGGTGTTTGGAGATTGTGGGCTCGAACCGCATTTACGAACAAGACATGGAAGATGTATGGCAAGCATGAATCTTTCTTCAGTTCAGTTGCAGTCCTTCTACTATTACGTTGTTAGAGGTTCAGTTGTAATTCCTATACGGTTACAACGGAAGAGGATTTCGAATCGGACTGTGTTCTCCAGCGGCATCGCAGGTTGAGCCTTTTTTTTCTTCCACACTTATTGCTTTTGGAAAATTTCTGTCTCGTATTCTGACAAATCCGCCCTTCTTTTAACACTTCTGTGCAACAAATCTGCCAACATCATGACAACAAGTACTTTCTCCCGCACAGCGGAACACTTTCAAATGAGCAGTAACATCGCTGTCAACTGTGCCCATTCCTGCCGTTCGTTGCAATGCTGCAGGCAAATTCACTGGAGACAACTTGCAAGTGTCAGCGCAACCAATCATACTAGCCTATCATAAGGTAATTGAATTTTTGCTATTAACAGCCGTCTGCACTAAAAATAACTCACTTCCCAGCAATTTCACGCAAAGACTGCATCCGTCAACAAAGCCTATCTATTATCATATTTCTTAACAGTCAGTCAGCTGCTGGCGAGGAGAAAAATCATGTGCTGCGTCAAGATATATTTTTAAAAAAGCAGCACGGTGTACTCCTGATTTGTTGTAAATTATTTTCAAACACGCTCAGAACGATATAAAATACTGAACTGCGCAAAGTCTACTTCATTGCTGAGCTACTTGTAAGCGACGTATAAACTAGGTCGCTGAGAATCCAACGTTTTCACGTCTAATTTATCGTATTTCCAATCTCTCTCAGACATTCCAGTCACGAAGACACCCAACAGAGGGGAAAGTCAAGTCAAAATAACTGTGAACTCTCCCCACCGTGAAGTAGCTTTGCTGTATGCCTGTCACTGGGAGAGATTTATAAATCACAAAGTTAGTTGGCCTGTTATTAGCTCTGCAATTTACTGGTTCCGCAATTTGCTCTAAAGGCCTAAAGTCGTTGACTGAGAGCCAGGCCGAAACATATTTCAGTTTCCTGCACTTTCAACTCCTCCGAACTTTACTACCAAATTTAAAATTCAACAGGAACTTGGTCATTTCTCCCTCAAGAACCCGTCATAATTCTTAAAGACTGTGATCGTCTTACTTCTCATTCGCAATTCAGTTCCAGTTGCAAGCTTCACTTGCATCAACCTGTCGATCGAGCAAAGCTTCAACAATCATTTTACTTCAATGTTTCAAGTCCATTCAATTTCTAAGTTTAGCAAGCCTTCTCAGGGCAATTTCGGATGAGCGACTTATACTGGCCGTGGAGACATAACCATACCACATGAAATAAATAGAAAAAAATAAATTTGATAAGATATCAGCCTGCTGATGGCGAGAAGTTTTTCAACTTGAGGTTTGCTTTCGGCAGAATATTTTAAACATTCAGAAGGGGAACTTTGTTGCTGAGCAGCTTTGTGAAGATCGGATCAATGAGGCAGCTCTGGGGAAAACTCATTCCCTTCCAGATCGCTGGTAACCTGGAGCTTTGAATTTACAAATACAATAATTCCAACATTCCAGCTGATGCGCGGTCAGTCAGAAAGGACTGAGTGTCGAAGGTCCTTGGGTCGTTCTTCGGGTAACATTCCAGATACAGAATCCGAGTGACCCTCCTCTTGCTGCTTTGACACTGGCTCAAAGAAGTGTACTGGAATGATATTGAGTGGATTTTGATTCAATGTTTTGAAAGGGTATGTGTGATAAGAAAGAATCAAGGTGCATAATCCTCAGCCGGAGCACATCTGAACATTTCCTCTACCTGCTGTGATATTTACATGGCTGTCGCTATTACTGATCGCATTTCTATATTTCTTGCAGCGAACCTATTTACAATTATGATTCTCGCCAGAGGAAACTGCGGAATTTCCAAATGTATCTCTGTCTATTTGCTGTCAGGCTTCAGTAGATCTATTGGCCATGTTTTTTCATAGATTCGAATGTCAAATTTTCAACAAACCCTTTCCGCATACATTCCTCTCCAACACTGTCATTTTCGTGGCACTGCCAAACTTAAAATTCAACAGGCAGTCGTCATTTCGCGATGAAGAACCTGTCATAAATTGGCACCTCTGTGGTTGCAATTCAGTTCAAAATCCAAGCTTCATTTGTCAGCGATAGGTTGTTAGAATTTTAAACAAATTATGTCATTATAAACTGCTACAATGCCCATACCAGCGGTCTCTGTGCTGATCTATTGGGAGAATATGTCATTTTGATTGCCTAGGAACACAAATGTTCATTTATCAGCAACTGAACAAACTGCAATCAACAAACTGATCATTAACAATGTTCACTGGGGTTCCCACCCTGGCGCAGATTTTTTTTTTCCATCGTCTTCTGGGGTAGCGGACTTTTAGTTCGGATATATATGATATTTTATCTCCATTACTCAATTTTCAGTTTATATTATTATTTAATTGTTTGACAATCAGACGCATATTAACAGTTACCACAGCCGGCCGGGCACTTCGTGCTCACAACAGTCAGAATCAGAAAGTGCCAGTGGTGGAAAACCGAAGAACATCCATTATTTGCCAGTTCACTATATCAGGCAGGATTATGATGTTGTGGGTGACAGCTGCTGTCTGTTCTGTAACTAACAACTTAGCTGCTCATTACTGACTCGACTTTACGTCCCTGACATTCATCGCCTCTCAATCAGGTTATATGTTGATTTATTTGAGTTCCTGTACAGAAATGTGTCGTTATGCATCTACACAAGCTGTTACCATCCTTTCACGCAGATAAACCTCCTCCATATGAATGAACGCAAACCACGTTAATGCACATGAGCTGAAAATCCTGCTTACCTTCCAGATATTTCTGGCTCTTTATTAAAATACATTTCAACCAGTTTCCTAATCATTTGCTTTTGATGTTTGTTCCATTTCTAGCAAATCAGCGTTATCTGATTGATCTGGATAAACTATTTGTATTTCCAAACTTCGGTTCAATGGGTTTAGTTTAATGCATTTTCAAGTCAGGGAGAAGGTAATCACTTCAACCCTGGAGGCTGCGAGCAGTGCGTGAACGTTTACTCCAAAACGCTTGCACAACACTCATGCACAACACTGTAACCATTTGGTCGCCAAAGCTGGACAAATGCAGCATTGTTACAAGTGAGAACAAAATATCAGGCATAATGTTATATACAAGAAATCAGGCAATTGCCTGGAATCAGTCTTTCGTCACCTTCACCTCATGAGCCCTTTTCTAATCTCCCAGCCCATGTAGAATTGAGACTCGTGAATCGTGGGATCCTGCCGTTCAGAAGGAGGCCTGTCGGCCCATCGAGTCTGTGCATGCTCTTGGAAAGATCTGTCAATAATGTTCCACAATCCATCTTTTCCCCATCACCCTGTAAATTAGTTCTATTTAAATTCGGAATGAATCTGATTTTGCCATCTTTTCAGGTGGAAAAATCAAAGTAGCGTGAAAGCTGGCAATAAGAAAAAAAATAACGAATTTCCAAAGGAAAACAAAACGTAACAAAAGCTTACAATGCCTCTTGGTGAAGAGTGAAGGCGACTGTGGGAAGCACGTGACACCAATCCCGGGTAGCTCAGTCAGTAGGGCATCAGGCTTTTAATCTGTGGATCACTGCCTGGGCGTTGCCTTTTTGGCTCAAGGAGTTCACTCCCAGCAAAACAGCAACAACAAAGGGAGAACTGAAGAAACTGAGCACCCTTTAATTTGCAGAAAAAGATCCACCATCTCGTAATTATGGTAGCTTCGATCAATTTTACAATTGTTTCCGGGTTTCCAGCTACTCTAAGTGTAAAAAAAAAAGTGCTTCCTGATTTTTCCCTTGGTTGGCACAATCCCTTATGGATCAGAGGCAAAAACATGTCAAAATTCTACCACATTCTTACCAGCGGGATAAACTGTTTCTCCATGTTTAACCTATCAATTCACTTTAACATGTTAGAAACCTCGATCATATCAACCTTCATCCTTCCAAACTCAAGGAAGTGGAAACGCTTGGAAACCCTGAAAAGTGGGTTGGGGGTGGGGTATAGACAGAGATCAGGGAGAAGGCAAATGATTGACACTGAGTTAGCTTCTCCTTCCGAAAGCCAGCACAGACAGGATGGGCCAAATGGCCTTCTACTTTGATCTGCCTATTCTATGTTTATGTTATATCTGTCACTGTGTAGGTGATGAGGTTGAGGTCACTATGGGATTCTTTCAGCTGGGAGTGGGACATGACCCCAGACGAGGGTTGCCGTGAGGTTTGGAATACATCGACAGATTTAACCATTATTCATTCTTGGATGTGAGCATCGCTGGTAAGTTCATCAATTATTTGTTGAGACTTTTTCTCCAGTTAGTCGTTTAATTGTCCACCACCATTCACTACTATATGTGGAAGCTCCACATCGCTATAATCTGACCATTTGATTGTGGGATCCTTTAGAAAGCGATTGCCTCTGAGGACAGGAGACAAACGTTCTCCCGGCACATAAACCAAATGTGTTGTAATGGGAATGAGATAAAAAAAATTGTAGAAGGCATTAGTTGAGTCTCAGCTGGTGCATTCCACCTGATTCTGGGCGCTGCCCTTTTGGAAGAATGTGATGATGCCAAGGCTGTTGGAAAGATGGCAGGAAAGATTCACGGGAATGGTTCCTGGGATGAGGAACTTCAGTTATGAAGATAGATTGTGGAAGTTTGGGCTGTTTTCCTGGGAGGAAAGAAGGCTGATAGAACTTTTGTTAGACAGATTGAAAATCATGAGGGGTCTGGTCAGAGTAGACAGGGAGAAAGTTTTCCCATTCGAGAAAGGTTCATGATTGAGAGCGTAGAGTTTTAAAGTAAATTGGGTAAAAATAACGCAAAAATGACACGGGAAAAAACTTTACTATTCTTGCACAAACTATTTAAGGCCTGGAATGCACTGCTTTAGAGTGCGGTGGATGAAATTTCAAGAGAAGCATTAAAAAGTGGATTAGACGGCTATCTGGATTTAATTCTTTGCCTGTGGCCCTGCATCCTGGGTTCCAGGTCAACGGAAATAGTTTTAGGCAGATCTTACCTGGTCAGCGTTACAAAAAAAAAGAATCAAATCCCTACTGCAATCATGAGTAAGGGCGTCGGCAAAGGGCCAGTCAGTCGGTAAAATGCAGGGACGAGCTGTGGTTTAGTGTCGAGAATTGAAGAGGGTTAGGAGAGAGTTAAAGAAACAAACATAGTTCCAGACGAACAAGACTGCAGGTTTGGCGTGGAAGAAGAGCGAGGTATATGAATGGCTTTCATCATCTTTCAAATTTTACTCATTGAAAGACCCAAAGGGAAAATGCTCTGGGAAAGTACACCTCTTTTTACCAGGTGCATGTTTACTGTCAGGTTATTAATTAATTCTGCCTCGATACTCATTACCAAATTCAACATAGTCGGTTCTTTTTAGTTTTTAAATGTCTTGTTTCCTGGATTCAAGCAACCAAACCACTGATTTCACAGAAATTCCAAGTCAGCCATTTGAGGTGAAAGAGCCAGTTCCTGCTTTAGCGCACTCTCTGAAATGTCGCCTGGCTGTTGGTGTGAAGGGCCCTTCCTTTCAAAGGGCTCTCATATCCTGGAAACTCTGACTGCCACTGATAAACAATCATCAGATGCATATGTCTGCTGCAGATCAATTAATTTCAAATTTTTAAATATATTTCCTAAAAATAGGAGCGACACCCCTTCGGAGAATTGAATCACAGTCTCCACGTGACAGGTGGGGATAGTAACCACTATATTAGCGAGGAATTGATGAATTTGCACGCACCTGTGGCCTGCAAGCACAAACTCCTTTCTGTTATATCCAGCCTTTCTCTTCAAATGTAAATTCACATTGCACCAACCGGCCCTTTGTACCCCTTTAGTAGTACGATTTTTATTAGTAATACAATCATTTCTTGATGCCTCCTAGTTAGGTGCAAGATTTCACTCCCACTCTTGAATGCACTATGCAACAAAATGCAAATGCAACCTTTACCTTACTGCTCAAATCTCAAAAGTACTATACATCAAAGCACCCAGGCTAGCCAGCTTTAATCCAATTAAAATGGAGACACACCCACAGACTAAACCTCCATTAATATCTCATCTGGACAAATACTTACTCCAAACTTAAAGGAAAACTGCCAATATCAGGGATGGCTGGACTTCTGATGTTTATTTATTTCAAGTTATATTTTTCATGATTATTATTTGTCAAAGCTTCGCCCATCAGTGACGTTAATTGGACCGACTGTAACAGCACGGTTTGTTCTCTGCCCACTTTACAGGACTTGTATAAAATTTGAATTCACCTGGTCCTCTGGAACCACTGGGTCTCTTTGTCTCTCCCTCCTTATCATTACCTCTCTATCTCTCACAGATCCACATGTTTTCAATTGCGTATTGTGGCTTTATATATAATAGATTGTTTTAGGCAGTACGATTATTATTCTCGTTTATGTCAGCCAGATAGCATCTGCCTCTCTAACAGTGCCACGATCACTGCTTGTGCTGTGTTGTAACGTCCCTAACTTAGGTTCAGGCACCTGAGTTGATTATAAAATTGTCGACTTTAAACTATATACGCATGTACAAAGCAAAGGATTGAGCAACCAATGGCGCGGAGTGAATTTTAAGCCTGTTTCTGCCAGTGTTACACTCTTCTTTGTTTGGTAGATCCTCAGGCCTATTCACTTCACAGGAAAACAACAAGAAATTCCCTCAGTGCCACCGCCTTTACACTCTGCAAGATCAGATTAACTGACCTTTTATTTCATACAAGATACGAAAAAAATCAGGTTGGCTGTTTCAAGCCAGTCGTTCCCAACTCCGGTCATAAAGCCACGACCCTCATCCCAATCCGGCCCATGTTATTTTGCTTCCCCTACCCCCAACTCCATGCTGGATTCGTTCTCCCAACTCCCACCCCCTTCTACAAGCTGCCATTGCTCTCCATCTCACTACTTCAAGCTGTCTTAGCGGGCCTCACCCCTCCTCCCAACTCCATAAACGCCTGAATCCCCAAACCCCTTCCCAACCCACAGTCCTCCCACCTTCATATTGACCTGGGTCCTACCCTCATCTCCATGCAGGTCTGGCATCACCCACCTATCGCATATCCATGTGAAGAGGCTACCCCCTCCCCCATCTCAATGCTGGCCTGGCTTCCTTCATTCCCCCCATTCAATGTGGGCTCACACCAGCACGCGCCCCCCACTTCCGACTACAAGCTGCCGCCGCCCCACCTCCCCCCCCCCCGCCCCACCAATCTCCATATTTCCCTGGCTCCCCCTTCTTCCCCAGTATCACAATAATTGTTTGCATTCTCCGCCACACGCCTCCCTCTCACGATATCCATATAGTTCCAGCCTCGTCATTACCCGGTGCCCGATTTAAAACGTTTTGGCTGCTCCGGCCTCAGGCCGGAGGCTCCAAAGTCTCGTAATTTTGGCTCCACTCACTCCAGATCCACAAGACGCTGCTTCACTTGCCGCTGACAAGATCAAATGGGTCACAGGCCAACACAGGAATTGAAAAAGCCATTGGGAACTGCAGCTACTGGAGGTTTGGCCTTTGAACCACAAAAATATTTTTAATGTGACTAGTTTTTTTGTTGCTGTGAGGAGCAGAGGCCTCTCCTCAAGTACCCACAGCCCCAGGCAAAGGCCACATCACTACTTCCTTTCCCGGAGCAAGAGGAAATTAGATGATGATTGGAAAACAAATAATGTGCGGGGTTGCGGGGAGAAGGCAGGAAAATGACAATACCTGACATGATAATGCTTTAAAATCAGTTATAATTTGTGGTTTATTCTGCTGTCGCTTTCAAATTTTAGCGGGCGGATACATGCATTCCAAACCGACAACTACTATCATCCAGAAGGACAAGGGCGACAGATGGATGTCCAACCTGGAAGTTCCCCACCAAGTCAGTCACTGCCTGATTTGGAAATATATCGCCGTTACCTTCACTGTCACTGGATCAAAATCTTAGAACTCGCTTTCTAACAACACTGTGGTGTACCTGCATCCACACTAAAGTGGATCAAAAAGGCATCTCTGCACCACCTTATCGAGGGCAGCTAGGGATTATCAATACTTGGTGGCCCAGCCAGCGAAGCCCACAGAACGTGAATGAATTTTAGAAGATTCCCCATTGACAACATTCCCTAAGCAGAAACATATTAGTTTAATCTTTCTGGAAGTGATAAATGAGACTTGAACGTCCGTCAATGTAGCTAGGAAAGTAAGTACGACAAAAAGGTAAGCAGGAAAGTAAGATTTGAAGAGGATAAGGGGTTACAAAAGGAGATCGATCGGTTACCCCAACCCCGCCAACTGCACCGCTCCACCGCGACATTGGGCTGCTGGAAAATAATGCTGGAGAATAAATAATGGGGAACAAAGAAATGGCGCAGGATCTGAATAGGTGCTTTGTGTCAGTCTTCATAGTGGAAGACACGAGGAACATCCCCCAAATTCAAGAGAATCGGGGGGCAGAGGGGAGTATTGTGGCAATTACCAAGGAGAAGGTGCTAGGAAAACTAAAAAGTCTGAAGGTGGATATATCACCTAGACCAGATGGATTACATCCCAGAGGTCTTAAGGAGACAGATGAAGAGATGGTAGAGGCGTTAGTGGTGATCTTTCAGGAATCACTGGAGACAGTGATGGTCGCAGAGGACTGGAAAATCGCTAAGTGACATCAATTTAAGAAGGGAGTGAGGCAAAACACGGGAAATTACAGGCCGATTAGCCTGACATTGGTCGTTGGTAAGATATTAGAGTCCATTATTAAGGATGTGGTTTCAGAATACTTAGACGTGCATGGTAAATAGGGCAAAGTAATCAGGGTTTCATCAAGGGGAGGTCATGCATGACAAATCTGTTAGAATTCTTTGAGGTGGTAATGAGCAGGTTAGACAAAGGACAGCCATTGGATGTTATCTACTTGGACTTCCAGAAGGCATTTGAAAAGATGCTGCACAGGAGGCTGCACAGTAAGATAACAGCCCACGGTGTTAGAGGCAAGGTACTAGCATGGATAGAAGATTGGCTGTCTGGCAGGAGGCAGAGAGTGGGCTTAAGTGTCGATCTCAGTATGGCGGCCAGTGACTGGTAGAATTCCGCAAGGGTCAGTGTGGGGACCACAACATTTCACTTTATACATTAACGATATGGATGAAAGAACAGAGGGCATTCTGGCTAAGTTTGCAGATGATACGAGGATAGGTATCGGGCAAGGTAATATTGATGAGGCGGGGAGGCTGCAGAAGGATTTAGTCAGGTTAGGAAAATGGGCAATGAATGGGCAGATGCAATACCACGTGGGAATTTGTGAAGTCATGCACTCTGGTAGGTAAAATAGAGGCATAGACTACGTTCTAAATGGGGAGAGAATTCAGAAATCTGGAGTGCAAAGGGACTTGAGAGTTCTAGTCCAGGATTCTCTTAAGGTTAACTTGCAGGTTGAGGCGGTAGTTAGGAAGGCAAATGCAATGTTGGTATTTATTTCAAAAGTACTAGAATATAAAAGCAGAGTTGTGTTACTGAGAATTTATAAGGCTCTGGTCAGACCACATTTAGAATTTTGTGAGCAATTTTGGGCCTCGTATCTCAGGAAGGATGTTCTGCCCTGGAGATGTTCCGGAGTATGTTCATGAGAATGATGCCAGGAATGAAACGCGTAACATTTGAGGAATGTCTGAGGACTCTGGGTCTATATTTGATGGAGTTTAGGAGGATGAGGGACATCTGATGGAAATTTCTAGAATACTGAAAGGCTTGGACAGAGTGAAATTGCGGAAGAGGTTTCCATTAGTAAAAGATACTAGTACCTGAGTGCACAGCCTCAGAATAAAGGGAAGGCCTTTTGGAACAGAGTTGAGGAGAAAATTCTTCAGCCAGAGATTGGTAAATCTATGGAATTCATTGCCACAGGCCAGGTCATTGAGTATATTTACGACCGAGATAGAAAGGTTCTTGATTGGTAAAGGGATCAAAGGTGATGGGGAGAAGGCGGGAAAATCTGGTTGAGAAATTTATGAGCCAAGATTTAATGTCGGAGCAGACTCGATGGGCCGATTGCCCTAATTTCTACTCCTATGTTTATGGTCTTATGGTCTTAATAAGAACATAATAACTACGAGCAGCAGTTGGCAAATCGACCCCTCGAGCCTGCCCTGCCATTCATTACGATCATGGCTGATCTCATTTCGGCTTGAACTGCAATTTTCCGCCCTCTCCCTATAACCTTTCAACCCGTTAATAATTAAAAAATCTGTCTAACTCCTCCTTAAATTTATTCAGCATCGTGGCATCCACTGCACTCTGAGGTAGTGAATTCTACAGATTCACCACCCTTTGATAAATGTAATCCATCCTCATCTCTGATTTAAATCTATCATCCCTCAGCCTGAAACTATGGCCTCTCATTCTAGAAAGGCCCAGACATCCGCTCCAGGTACACTTTTACCATCCCCTTTAGCATCTTATATGCATGAATTCCATCTCACCTCATCTTTCTAAACTCTACCGAGTGTAGGCCTAAACTGTTCAATCTCTCCACATAAGATAAGCCCCGCATCTCTGGAATCAATCCAGAGAACATCCCCTGATCCGCTTTCAGTGTAACTACATCCTTCGTCAAGTAAGGCGACCAAAACTGTGTGAGGTATTCCAGTTGCGGTCTCACCAATGCCTTTTACAGTTTGCGACAACACTTCCCTACTCTCTTCCATTCGCAATTAATGACACAATTCAATTTCCTTATTACTTTCTGTACCTGCATACTAGCTTTCAACGATTCATGCTTGAGGACACACAGATCACTCTGCTCTAAAGAATTCTGAAGTTTTTCCATTTAAATAATAAGTCGCCTTTTTTGTTATTCCAACCAAAATTTAAAAACTCACACTTATCCATGTAAAATGCCATCTGCCAAATTTTGGCTCATTCACCTAACCTATCCATATCAATTTGTAGATTTTATATTTCTTCATTGCAACTCACATTCCCACCTCTTTTAGCGTCATCTGCAAATTTAGCTGTAGTACCTTCTATCCTTGAATCCAAGTCATTGATATGGATTGTAAATAGCTGGTGCCCAAGGCTCGAACACTATGGCACCCCACTAGTTACAGCTTGCCATCCATAAAAAGAACCATTTATCCTGACTTTCTGCTCTCTGCTGGTTAGCCAACCCTCTATCCAAGCTAACATATTACCCCTACCTCGGTGTGACCTTATCTTGTGTATCAATCCTTTGAGCAGCACCTGATCAAACACCTTCTGGAAGTCAAGATCTACTACATATACAGAATCCCCATTATCAACTTTGATTGTCACATCTTCAAAGAGCTCTAGCAAATTAGTAAATTACCATTTACTCTTCATAAAACCATGCTGACTCTGATGGATTTCATTTTGACTTTCTAAAAGCCCCATCACTACTTCCTTAATAATAGAATCCAACAATTTCCCAAAGACAGACATTACACTAACTCATATATAGTGTCCTTCTTTCTGCCTTCCCCCCGCCCAGAACATTTTTTTAATAAGGATTTTCCCAATCCACTAGAACCGTTCCTGAATCCAGGGAATTTTGGAACATTATAGCCAATGCATCCACTATCTCCAATGTGACCTCCTTACAAAACCCTGGGATGCAGGCCACCATGTTCTGGGGACTTGTTACCCTTTAAGCACAACAGTTTGCTTGATACTTTTGCTCTAATGAAGGTGATTGTTCCAGGTTCCTCCTTCTCTAAATCCTCTGCACTTCCTGTTACTATATCCTCCAACATGGCCTCGCAAGCCATTCAGTTGTTTCAAACTGCTACAAAGTCTCAAAAAAGTAAGTAACCTGGATGGACTACCCGGCATTGACCTAGGCACCTGAAACAACAACGGCAAACTCAGCCCTGACAACCCTGCAAAGTATTCCTGATTAACATCTGGGGGCTTGAGCCAAAATGGTGAGAGCTGTCTCACAGACTAGTCAAGCAACAGCCTGACACATCACAGTCTCACTGAATCATATCTTACAGATAATGTCCCAGACACAATTAGCACTATCCCTGGTTACGTCCTGTCCAACAGGCAGGATAGGCCCAGCAGAGGTGGCGGCATTGTAGTATACAGTCAGTGGTTAGTTCCCCTGGGAGCCCACAACATTGATACTGGACCCCATGACGTCTTTTCGCATCAGGTTAAACATGGCCAAGGAAACCTCCTGCTGATTACCACGTACTGCCCTCCTTCAGCTGATAAATCAATTGTCCTCCATATTGAAAACCACTTGGAGGAAGCAATAAGGATGGCAAGGGTAAACAATGCACTGTAGATGGAGGACTTCAATATCCATCACCCACAACTACATACTACAACTGACCAACCTGGCTGATTCCTAAATGATATAACAGCTAGACTGGGTCTGCAGCTTGTGGTGAGGGAACCAACAAAGAGGAAAACATAGAGATAAAAACAAAAAAAAAACTGCAGATGCTGGAAATCCAAACAGAATTACTTGGAAAATCTTAGAAGGTCTGGCAGCATCAGCAGAGAAGAAAAGAGTTGACGATTCGAGTCCTCATGATCCTTCGACAGAACTTGAGTTCGAGTCCAAGAAAGAGTTGAAATATAGCAAGGCAAATGAGAGGTATGGAAATCTTGTCGCAGAGAAGAACAGAACTTCCTCAAGGAGGTAGGCATTTCTTGAAGAGCAGTGGCAGTCAATTAAACATAGAGATAAAAACAAAAAAACTGCGGATGCTGGAAATCCAAAACAAAAACAGAATTACCTGGAAAAACTTAGATGGTCTGGCAGCATCGGCGGAGAAGAAAAGAGTTGACGTTTTGAGTCCTCATGACTATTCGACAAGCTCAGAAAGTTGCACCTCGTTGTGTCTGACTGATAAAGTAGGCTCGGGATCACACTCTGGAGAAAACCTCACAGGCCCATCTCCACAGCAATTTGGATGCAGTGACAGCCCAGGTGCTAGCACTTGGAGGACTTTTGGACAAGAGGCAACAACAGAGTCTGAGTCTGATGATAAGCCACTGGAAACGGCCAGGTCACACGTGCTGCAGATGCAACGACAGGTGACGGAAAACCAGATAGAGCTGCGAGAGGCAGTCAACAGTCTACAGTGAAGGGTGGAGGAATCCGTCTGCATTCTTTCTGATGTAATGGCTCTGACGTGAAAGCATCTCGAGGTCCACATGGGAAGGGTTGCGAACGCATTGAAGACCTTGGTCCAGAGGTTACTGAAGGAATTTTGTTTTGACATGTGCTCCATCGCTTTAGGTATTGGTGGGAACCACCACGGTATCTATCCGAGTGGGAGGTTGGGCAGCCTGACATCCCTCCAGGTGACTCACAGGGAGGATGAACAGCAACTAGACATCCTAAGGCCATCCACCCACTGACTCCGAGAAAGTCGAGCTGGTCCCAACCTCCCCTGCCTGTGACCCCATCACCTCCAGCTGGACAGGCCGAGGAAGCTGCACATGCCCCATGGTAGGAAACACAAAGCAGGCCGGGCTGTCCAGCTCTTGGCCTTCTAGAGGACGGCCACAAACGTCATCAGACACAACAGGGCCTACTAGTCAGCAAGCTGCATCCACCTGCAGATGTAGCACCTAATTCTAGTAGTAGGGTTAAAAAAAATTATGAAGCTTTGAAGTCACTATTGGGTCACGGGAGTTCAATCACTAAATACCATACACTTTTGAAAAGAATCTGGACTGCAGAGTCTGAGTCAATGTGGGAGCTGCCGAGGGCAGCTCTCTGAGGCCCACTTCAGTGCACATCTCAACCTGTTTGCACTGCTCAAATCCTTGGTCTCAAAACATTGAAATGCAGTCAGAGCTTTTAGAAAAGAGGACTATTTCTTTGGCAAGGAGCCATTGCCTGATTTGCCTTTTAAAGAGCGACTGCAGGATTCATTGGCTCACCAAGGTCCAGAACTTGCATTACACTTGCACCCTTCTTGGATCTAGACCAGGGGCCATGACTGTCTTTCTCTAGGCACTCCCATTTCCTTTTGACTGCTGACAAGAGTGTTCCTCCCCACCGACCCTGTCCCACACCTCTCCCCTTAGCTTCCATGAGCATCTGTGCAGCCCGTCCAACATTTGCAAAGCTTTGCCCTACACCCCCCACCCCATGAATCTCTGTGCAAGCCTTACCCTCTTGTGCCACAATACACAACTCACCCATCCCCCGCAGTGTATCAAAGTCTTCGTGCATCCTTATTCAGTTCGTGTAGTTCTATTCTCATTTCACCCACTGTGTCTGCATTCTAATTTGTGCTCTACCTCCCCGACCCGTGGTCACACCCACCACCACTTCTCCAATCCCATATTTGCCCATTGTCTCCCATATCTCCTCTCTCCTCTCACTAGATCCCACCTTTGTCCTTTGTCCCACGTGTACCCTTCTCCTTTCATCCACCCTCCCCAACCCCACCTTTTCCCATTGCTGTTCATGTCTCCTTCCTCCTTCCCCGCTCACTTAAACTCTCCCCTGCCCCCGGATTGACTTCTGTGTAGTTTTCCGTCGTGCCTGAGCGTCCACATAACACTCTCCAGACAATCAAGAAGAGCCAGCCTATAGCCCAACCAGTGTTGTTCATCACTGGCTTTGGTGGGAACCCACAGCTGCCATGTTGCAGGCGAGCTTTGAGTGTTGCATGCACCTCAGAGTTTTGATCGAACTGAGAGCCATCAGCTGCGTGCCCCTTATTTCGAAACGTGTTTCAGACTGCTCTTATTTCCTGATGGTGTGGTGCTAGATTGAGAGGTGCTACATGCTTCCAGCGAGCTGTGTTTCTAATGATGTGACATGGTAATACATGCAAATGGAGTCCCTGTCAAGGATCAGCGGGAGACTTGACTCGCCGTCACGCCATGAAAGTCCTGAGAGTAAAATTCAAAACTGTTTTCCAGCTGAAAGATCTCCGACTTTTGGCCTCTCTCTCAGTTTTTCGCCCCGACGTGCCAAGAAACCTGCTGCAGGCCAAAGGGTAAAATCCTGTTCACACTTTCCATACCTTCGATCATAGTAACAGATGATACCAGTTGGACTATTGATCAGTTAGGCTGCAGTTTGGAGAGATGATGGCAAATCTCCTGTTCAAGGAAGGAGAATGATAACATTTTAGGTGGTACATATTAACCATCGGGCTAAATTCGGAAAGAAACACACTGACCCAAAGTTGTGGGTTTAAAAATATTAATGGAGGAAAATGAAATAACCGGTCAGATAGGACATGTGCAGTTGTATCCAAAGTTCCGTGTTTTTTAGTCCATCGCCGTTGCAATGAAAATGAATGTTCTGTTTGAATTCTAAATAACTGGCTGTACCTGCATGCAAACTGTTTACATATGTAGAAGGATATCCGGAACCTGCTCCACTGTAGGATTCTTTCCCATTTAAATAATCTCTTGTGTTTTTTGTTATTCCCAGAACGAAAGTGCACAACCCCACATTTTCCCATATAATGCTGCATTTGCCCTTTATTTGCCCACTCACATTTAAGTACCTATAATCATTTGGAGACTCTTTGCATTCCCCTTGCGACATGCTTTCCTACCTATCCTGAAATCGCCACCGAATTCGTTTACAATATCACCTGTCCCTTCAATCAAGTCATTCAAAAAGATCATACATGATTTGGGCCCCAGCGCCCATCATGATAGTCCATTGATTACACTTTGTCCGTGTGTAATTAACACATTCATCACAAAATTATGTTTCACGCTTGCTTGCCAATCCGCTTTATGTGTGCATTCATCTCAGCTCACCGGCCCCAACACCCCAACGGTGCCTCCCCCGCCCCTAAACACTAACACCACTCCAAAATGCACATAAATTATGAGCTTCATGTCGTACAACAATCTTATCTGAGGCAACATCTCGACTGCGTTTTGGAAATTCGTATTTGGCACATTTGTTTCGCCAGTATCCACACTTCCCCATACATTCTTAAAGGATTCTTATAATATACCCAATAAGTTCCATAATCAGTGTTGAGTTATAAGGTTAGTTTATCATTGGGCTGCAATTTGATATTATTTTTTTTGCGGGGTGTGAGATAAGATTATGTCTGCACCAGGCTGAGATTGCATAGAACATAACAGCAAAATGGTGGTTTTACATAATGCCACCGGATTAGTGTTCCAGAAGTCCAGGCTAAGGGTCTGGCAGCAAGGTCTGAACTCCCACCACTGGAGTTAATTCAATTGGTGCTCTTGAGAATCCCCTCTCCATAGCGCTGACCATGGTATCATTGACAAAAAAAAATCTTACTTCGATTAGCATAAAAGCCCATTTTGTTCATTAATGGCCTTTATTGAAATAAATATGTTCTCCTTATTTGGCCTGGCCTACACGAAAGTTCAAACCCACAGCAGTCTGGTTAGCCCTAAACCATCGTTGAAAATGGGTGAGTAAGATATTCAGGTCTAATCTCACTGAACCAGGGTTGCGCCAATCATTTTATAGTAATCTTCAGATTTTTAAATAGATTTAAATTTCAGTACCGACAGATGAGATCCGAACCTGAGTGCTCCAGAAAATTAAGCTCTGTATGCTAGCCTAGTAATAACATTACTCTGTTACCACCCCACGGTGAGCAGCTGAGACCTGGACCTTGTGAAGTACAATTTCAGTTATGACTTCACATTATTTAATGGCTGATGTGAACTTCAGGAAAGTTAATCTAACCCTCAAGTTTATCACTGGTATCAGCTATTCTCTTATTGGGTGCTTTGCATTCCGAATTTGTTGCCAATGTTAAAAAAAACGGAAACTGATAGGAAACCAAAATCCAGCGAAATACTCCAACATTTCGATCGCAGTTTCAAACCCTGGCCATCACAAATTTTCACCTGAAAACCAGGCAATCAAAAGCACCAACTGCTGCAGTTGCTAGGCATCATAAAGTTATCCAGCACATGAACACACGCTGTTAGAAGGTCAGGAATGAGCGAGTTTTACGTTATCAGAGGGCGAAGAAAGTTCGAGCGGCTCACATTCAGAGGTTAATGCCTGAGGAAGTGCTGCAACGCCGGGCAGGCAGGACTGAGGGAGCGCAACACTGTCAGAGGTTCAGGACAGAGGAAGCGCTGCAATGTCAGAGCTACAGGGTTGCAGGAGTCGACTCAGGAATGGGGTAGCTATGCGCTGTCAGAGGGTAATGAATGAGGGGGAACTGCAAAGTCAGTTGGTCAGGACCAAAGGACTGCTATACTCTAAGAAGTTCAAGGATGGAGGAGCGCTGCACTGTCAAAGGGACAGTACTGGAGCAGTTCCATACAGTTAGAGGGCCAGGACCGCGGGAAGCTGCACTGTCAGCCGGTCAGGACTGAAGGAATGCTTCACTGTCAGAGGGACAAGACTAAGAGGGCGCTGCACTTTTGGAGGGAAAGGTCTGAGGAAGCTTGCACAGTCAGAGGATTTGAACAGAGGAAGCGCTGTACTGTCAACGTGAAATGACTGAGGGAGCCATTCTTTTCCAGGTGGTCAAGGCTGAAGGAGCTCTGCACTGACAGTGGGTCATTCCTGAGGGAGCTTTCAATATTTGACGGTCATTACTAGGGGATCTCTGTCTTGTCAGATGTTCAGGAAAAAAGGCATTGCTGCATTGTCAGAGGGTTAGGATTGAGTGAGCACTGCACTGTCAGAGTATAGGCCTGAAGGAGCACTGCCGTGTCATGGGTCCAGGGATGATGTAGTGATGCATTGTGAGGGGACAGGACTGTAAGAATTTCAGGTATGAGTGAGCGCTGCATTGTCAGATGTTGTGGAATAAGGAAGACTCTACTCCCTAAAAGTCAGGAATGAATGAGCACTGCACAGTCAGACGACAATGACTGAGTGGGCGCTGAAGTCTCAAGAGGCCAGGAAAGATCGAGCGGCTCACTGTCAGAGATTTAGGAAGAAGAAGCGCTGCACTTCCAGGGAGGTCAGGAATAAAGGAATGCCACATTGTCTGGCGGTCAGGACTGAGCGAATGCTGAACTGATTGAGGGCCAGTACGGAGGGGGCGTTGCACTGTAAAATGATTTGGACTGAGAGAGTGTTGTACTGTCAAATAGTGATGATTGAGGGAGTGCTGCACTGTCACAGTGTGAGGATAACGAGAGTGATGCGTAGTCAGAAGGGCATGACTAACAGAGCGCTGCATTGCAAGTGGGTCAAGGCTGACTGAGCCGTTTAATGGAAGGAATGAGGGAGCACTGCATTTTTAGGTGTCCAGACTGAGGGATCGCTGCG
Source organism: Isurus oxyrinchus (assembly GCA_026770705.1). Lineage (NCBI taxonomy): Eukaryota > Metazoa > Chordata > Chondrichthyes > Lamniformes > Lamnidae > Isurus > Isurus oxyrinchus. The sequence continues at coordinate 281,875 of JANJGN010000053.1, read as the reverse complement.
CATTCAGAGGGTAAGTATTACGGTAATGCTGCACTGCAAGCGTTTGAGGACTGAAAGAACTCTGCACCCTCAAAGACTTAAGCATGTGCTGTTCTTCACGTTTGGAGAGTCAGGAATAAGCGAGTGCTATACTTTCAGGGGCTCAAGGCTGAGGGAGCGCTGCATTGTCGGATGTTCGGGACCTTGGAGAGCAGCACTGTGAGATTTTTAACACTGATGGAATGCTGCAATGTTAGAGGCACTGGACTGAGTGAGCGCTGCAATGTCTGAAGACAAGGATTGACAGAGTGCTTTCCTGTCAGACAACTTGAACTGAGGAAGCAATGCACTGTCAAACTGTAAGGGCTGATGGACTGCTTCTCTGCCAGGTAGTCATGTGGATATAAACTGGACTGTCAGACGGCCAGGATTGAGGGATCACTGCACTGTCAGATGTTCAGGACTGAATGAGCGCTGTACTCTCAGACGGTTATGATTGAGGGAGTCAGGGGCTAAGCCTGAGGTAGCATTCCACTGTCATCGGTTCAGGTCTAACGGAGTGATGCACTGTGAGGGTTCAGGACTGATCGAGCACATCACTGTTCGAATTTTAGGCATGAGGTGATGCTGCAGTGTCATGGGTTCAAGAGTAAGGGTGCGTTTTACTGTCAGATGGTGAGGGTTGAGGGACCACTGCATTGTCAGAGTGTTTGGACTGAGTGAGAGCTGCACTGCCAGTCATTCAGCCTGAGAGAGCACTGCACTTTCTGAGGTTGAGGCGTGAGGGATTGGAGCACTGGGTGTGGGTTTCAGGCCTGAAGGAGCCCTTTACTGATGGAGAATAGGAAATGTGAGCGCTAAACTGTCAGAGGCTGAGGGCCCGGTGAGCGCTCCACTGTCAGGGGATTCGGTCTAACGGAGCGCTGCACTATCAGAGTGTTCGGTGCGGGAGCGCTGCACAGCCAGATGGTCAAGACTGTTGGAGCTGTGCAATGTCAGATGGTCATAACGGAGTGGCCAGATAACTCAGGTGCTCAGACTGATGGAATGCTACAATGTCAGAGGGTTCGGTTTTACAGAGCGCTGAACTGGAAATGGTTCAGGAATGAAAGCGCTCAGCACTCTCCGTGGGTTAAGCATGTGGTGCACTGCACGATCAGATGGACAGTTCTGAGGACCAGGACAGAGGGAGCTTAGCACTGTCAGGCGATTTGGACTGAGGAAGTGCTGCAATGTCAAAGTGTGAGTATTGAGGATACGCTCCTCTACCTGGCTCCTGAGACGTGTACTGGCCTAATTTGCTTCCTTATTCCTGACCCTCTGACAGTGCAGCTCTCCTTCTGCCCTCACCTTCTGAGGGTAAAACGCTCCATTTCTCCTGAACATCTAAAAGTGCAGCACTCAGTCATGGCAAAATACTGAAAGAGATGCTCCTGATCAAACCTGACCGCTCACACTGCATCACTCCATCAGACCTGAACCCATGACAGTACAATTGTACCTCAGGCCTAGACACTTTTAGTAGAGTGCTCCCTCAGTCCTATCACTCTGACATTTCAGCGCTCCCTCAGTCCTGAACGTTTGACAGTTTAGTGCTCCCTCATTCCTGACAGTCAGATATTGAAAGACTTCCTGTGGCCTGACGCACAGACAGTACAGCGCTCTCTCATTCCTGACCAGAAGAGCATCTCAGGAGTCCCACAGGACTGAGGGACACTGCAATGTGAGGTGGCCAGGACTGCAAGAGCGCTGCAGCATCAAAGGGTATTGAATGAGAGTGGACTGTGGAGTGAGAGGGTATGGAATAGGGAGCTCTGAGCTTTAAGAGGGTCAGAGGCGAGGGAAGGCTGCATTGCCAGACGTTCACGGCTGAAGGAGTGCTACACTGTCAGAGGGTCAGGATTGGATCATTGCTGCCCTGTCAGAGGGTCAGGAAAATGGGAGAGTTTCACTGTCACATGATCAGGGCTGAGGGGGCTCTGCAGTGTCAGAGGTTCTTAACATTGGAGCACTGCACTGTCAGATTTCTAGTGCTGATGGAGCACTGCATTGAAGATTCTGAAAAATGAGGGTGTGTTGCAATGCGAGATATCCAGGACAGAAGGAACACTGCACCGCCGCGAATTGAAGACTAATGGAGGGTGGATTATCAGAGGGTCAGGACTCAGTAGAGCTGCACTGCTAGGTTGCCATGACGGATGGAGCGTGCACTGCCATGAATGAGAGATGGCTGCATTGTAAGAAGGACAGGACTAAGGAAGTACTGAACTCTTAGAGATTAGGCATGATGTAGCATTGCATTTTCAAAGGGCATGAAGTGAGGGTGAGGGGCACGTCAGGGTGTCAGGAATGAGGGAATGCTGCACTTCAGAGAGTAAATGCTGATCGAGTTCTGCACTGTCAGAGGCTTAGGCATGAGGAAGCGCTGCACTGTCAGAGGTTCAGGAACAAGGGAACACTATACTGTCAGAGGGTCAGGACTGAGTGAGCACTGCATCGTAAGACTGCCAGAATGAGGGAGGGCTGCAAAGTCTGAGGGTCAGTAATGATGGAGGGCTGCAATCTCAGATTGTCATGACTGAGAGAGCGCTGCACAGTCCAAGGGGCATATATACAAATGCGGCACTGCCAGGTGGCTAGGAATGAGCTAGCGCTGCAATGTCTGAATGTCAGGACTCAAGGAGCACTATATTTTGGAGGGTCGGGAGTATTTCAGTGCTCTACATTCAGAGGGTCAGAGCAGACGTAGCACTGCAATATCAGACACTTAGGACTGGGGGAGGGGTGCGCTGTCAGCAGGTCAGGATTGGCCGTTTACTGCACTGTCAGGCGGTTAGGAAAATTGGAGCGCTGAATTGTCGGAGGTTCAGAACTGTGGAAGCACTGCACTATCAGAGCTTCAGGACAGAAAACTGAAATTTGTAAACCAAACTTTCTGTGCAGACTGAAACTTGTTGCGCCGATGTAAAGGGGCACAGAGCCATGCAGGTTCGATAATAGAAGTTGATGTATCACGTGGTGCAAACAGGGAAAGCTAAAAAAGTCAGACGCCAGATGTTGCAGCTGTTTATTTCCACACACGGAGTGCAGAAGCGAAATGCAACATACTTCGAGACACCAAATCTAATGTTGCACTCTAAACATATAAGAAACAAAAACCGGAAAACATCAATTGATTCGCGGCTACAATCACTGCGGTGGAACCTGCCATTGAAGCCAAGTGGTCCCCTTGATATTTACAAGAAGGATCAGAGTGACAAAGTTCTGAATGCCGTAGCAGCCATTTTGACGTAAATTCCAACATGCTGCGAGGCAGTGCACAAATGATTACTGGTTACAACTCTGCCAGAACATTGAGATATTCTTCCCCACAGCGGGGCAGCGTTGGGGAATGCAGGGGAGGGGGTTGTGGGGAGTGGATTACAGGATCAAAAATGCAACAGATCCATCAGGAAAACAAAAATAACTCAACTGAAATCAAAGCCCAGGGAAGTCATCACTGACTGTAATAAATTGCTGGACATATAGTGGAACTCCTCCTTGAGTGGCATGTTAGGGGCAAAATTGTCACCTCAGAAGATCTAGACAGCCTAGACAGCCTGCCTGCTTTATCACAGCAGAATCTTGAAGCCAGTGTGCAGGAAATTAGCAAAAGCATTCGCTCGCCTGGCATGCACAAAGCTCCTGATGTTGATACCATCACGAATGAAAACAACAAAGACAGGAAATTGACATTCCTGCTGCAGCTACACGAAGTTCTGTCTCTCTACGAGGGAGGGGGCCGTGGCCAAGGAAATGCACAATGCAAATACAGTGACCCTGTGCAAGAACAAAGACGACCACGCCGATTGAAACAACTATCCAGGCATCGTCCTGCTGAGCATCAGATTGAAGGTATTTCTTCACATTGCCTTTGTCTGAATGCAAATCTTGGTAGAATGCATCGATCCTGCATCACAACTAAAAGATCTATAATTGATATCACCTTCTCAGTCCGGCAGCTGCAAGCAAAATGCCGTGAACAAAGGGGACCACTATATCTTGCCTTCACGGATCTCACCAGAACATTCGACCAAGTGTGGGAGGCAGACGATTTCTTTCTTTGCTGTAACCATTACAACGTTCATTGGCCGTTGTGTTATGAACCATTTGTGTCCTGCCCACCATCCTCACAGACCGTTGCCTCTGAAATTCGCAATTGTTACATTTATGCCTTTGTTCAGTTTTGATGAATATTGAACGATTGAACCGTTGGCTGTGCTTATCTCCACAAACTTTCTGTGTAGACTGAAACTTGTTGCGCTGATGTAAAGGGACGCAGAGCCATCCATGTTCAATAATAGAATTTGATGAGTCACGTGGTGCAAGCAGGGAAATCTGAAATTATGAGAAAATCTAGCACTTCTAGTTCCATTCAGATTTCCATCGTGCACACTATTTTGTTTTTCCATGTGGCAGGATAGAGGAATCAGATTCAGATGGAATTAAGGAGAATTGATTCACTGGGTGATGGGGAAAAGCCGAATTGTGGGACAAAACTGACAACCCTTTCCAATATTCAGCACAGATTCGAGGGACAGACATGCCTCATTCTAATGTGCAGGGTTAAATGGTTCCATGATTTTCATTCCTGCATGGACTGGAAGATTGCGAAACGGCTGAATTCCTGAAGGTAATGGAACAATGATCCCGGACAATTTCCTGATATTCACTACCAACAGTTAATAGACACGACAAAGCTACATTTGTCCAGCTGTGGTGACCGAGTGGCTTGCAGCCTTCATGACTGAAATTGTTATCATCTTTCATCAGTTTCTAACTTTCTCACTTAAATAGACACTAAACGTCAGCAATGAAATGAAAGAACCTTCTCCAATCTGCTTCTAACTCTTGAATATAGTTTTCTTTCAAATGCGGAGGAAAACAACTGCACACAGTATTCCAGATGTGACCTCACGAAGGCCCTGTACAGCAGCAGCAAACTTCAATACTTTTCTCTTTCATTGTCCCTCAATAAATGACAATATTGAATTTGACTTTCTAATCACTTGCTGTAGCTGCATAATAACATCTTTTGATTCATGTCCAGCACGCACAGATCCCATTGTACAGATATGGTCAGTTGAATAAATGCTTTCCACTAACGTGAAATCTGGAGCTGGGGGCCAAAGTGAAAAACAAACAAACCTAGAGATTTCGGCATTGAAATTCTAAAACAATTCCAGGTAGCCACTGTCGGGAAACTCAGAACTCTGTTCTGGAAACGTTATTTGGTGGCTTTATTTTAAATCTGCGATTGGTAGCGCTTTCGTAAAGAAAAATGTTTATATCCACAACAAAAGCACGTTAAACCCTAATTGGCTATGATAAAGATTTTATTCATTACGAGATGTGGGCTTCACTGACTAGGCCAGAATTTCATGACCATCCCTAATTGCCCTTCAGGAGGTGGAGGTGAATTTCCTTCCTGAACCGTAGCAGTACCTGTGGTCTTGGTGCACCCGCGGTGCTATTGGAAGAGAGCTCCAAATATTTGACTCAGTGACAGTGAAAGAACGGCATTATAATTCCAAGTCAGGATAGTGGGTGGCTTGGAGAGAAACTTCTAGGTGGGGTGGCCATATAACTGCTGCCCTTGTCCTTCAAGCTGTTGGCTGTCATGCGTTTGGAAGGTGCTGCTAAGGAAGCCTTGGTGATTTCCTGTAGATGGTACACAATGCTGCCACTGTTCGTCAAATTGTGAAGGGTGTGAATGATGTAGAAGAGGTGCGAATCTAAAGAGCTGTGTATCTTGGATAATATAAGGCTTCTGGAGTGTTCTTGCAGCTGCACTCATCCAGGCAAGTGGAGAGTAATCCATCACACTCATGACGTATGCCTTTTAGATGATGGGTAGGCATTGGGGAGTCAGGATTCGAGGTTCCCGCCGCAAGATTGCTTCCTTCTGACCTGCCCTTGCTGAAATTGTATTTATCTGGCCAGTCCAATTCAGGTTCTGTTGAATGGAAATGTGCAGAATATTGATAGTGGGTATTCAGCGATCGTAATCCCTTTGAATATTAAATGCAAATAGTTATATTACCTCTTATTGGAGACGGCCATTGCTTGGCACTTGTGTGGCGCGATTCATAATTTCCATCTGCCAACTCAAGCCTGGATATTGTCCAAGTCCTCCTGCATTTTCTCATGGCCTGCTTCACTACATGAGGAGTCGTGAATGGTGCTAAACAATGCACAATCAACAGCGAACATCCCCAGTCCTGACCTTATGACGGGCGAAAGGTCATTGATCAAGCAACTAAAGATGGTTAGATCTAGGCAACTACCCTGCAGGGAGCAGTGATGTCCTGAAAATGCGATGTTTGACCTCCGACAACCACTGCGATCTCCCTTTGAACTAAATAGGACTGATATGCAACTGTCGGAGAGTTTTCCACCAGATTCCCATTGGCTCCAGTTTTGCTAGTGCTCCCTGATGCCAGACTAGGCCAAATAATGCTTGCTGTCAATGGCCATCAATTTCACTTTCTTTGGCGTTCACCTCTTTTGCCCATGTTTGTACCAAGGTTGAGGTCAGCTGATTTGCCCTATCTGAACCAAAACGGACCGTCAGTAAGCAGATTCTTGCTAAGCAAATGCCGTTTGTTAGCACTGTTGATGACCCTTCCCATCATTTTACTGATGATCGAGAATAGAGCGATGGGGAGCTCATTGGGCATATTTTATTTATTATGCTTCTTTTGTACAGTAGAAGCCTGAACAATTTTCCACATTGCCGAGTATATGTCATTGCTTTAGCTGGACTGGGACAGCTTGGATATGGGTGCGAAAAGGTCTGGAGCACGAGCCTTCAGTACTATTTCCAAAATGTTATCTCTGAATAACAGAACAGACCCCAGAGATTGAATGGCCTCACCAAATCAAAGCATGTTGAACAGCGACTCATCTTTCGATCAACACTCTGCAGTCTCCTAAATTCAACACTGAGTTCAGCAAATTTAATTCATTATGAACACCTGAACCATTTCATTTTTTTTTTCTTTTTCTTTGCTGGCTTGGTTTAAACCGTTTTTTTTCGTTATTCCCTCATATGCCTTTACACATTTGTTGAGCACACATTCATGAGCTCACCTAGGAACAATTGTTGTTTATTTGAGGCTGAACGTAAAGTTGTCTTTTATTGCAAGAGGAATGGAGAACAGGAATAAAAAAAAATTGTTCTTTTTGCACAAGTCTTTGTTGAGACCTGGTTTTGAACACCGTTTGCACTTCTCATCTCCATATTTATTGAAGGAAATACTTTTAGTAGAGGCGGCAGAGTAACGGTTCAATTACTGAACCACGGGTGAAGGTTTGACTCTGAGGATGAGCTGGATAATCTGTGCCTATATTCTCAGGAGTTTGCATCCGAGAGAGGCAATATAAATGAAGCATACACGATTATGAAGGGGATTGATTGCGTAAATCCAGTTTAGAGATTGTTTCTGCTGGCTGGGGAATGTAAAACTCGGGAGCATGGTCTCATGATAAGATGCAAATCATTTCGGATTGATATAAGTGGCATTACTTCCCTCAAGAAGCAGCGAATCGTTGGAATTCTCTACCCCAGATAATTCAGAGTTGAATATAGTTCAGAGTGGGATAGAGTGAGTCTTGTTCGCTCAAGGTTTCTGAGGACTTGGGGATTGGACGAGAGAATGTAGAGAAAGACCAAGATCAGCCATCACAGTGTTGAATGGCGGTCCATGTTCTACAGGCCGTATGGTTTATTCCTGCTCCTATTTCTTGTGCTATTTCTAAACCCGTCACCACTCCCTTAGTATTTTCTCCACTGAAAACCCTTTGCCATTTAATAACTACTGTCTCTACTCTATCCCAAGCCTTCTTGTCTTTAGACCAGTTCGCCTCTTCTTGACCCTTGTTCTCTTAGAAGAAAGGATTACCGCATTGAATCATCATTATTTATTTTATTCAAAGAAGGAAGACGAGACATTTATCCAAGTTCATAACATTACACCAAGGGCATCTATTTACTGCATAACACCATACAGAGAGGGAGCTATACTAAACCCAAGAAAATTAATTAGGAAATATGATGTTGTAAGGGTATGTGTATGCATCAGGAATTTATAACAACTCTTTCACTTGATGGTTATATATGGTAGTCCCGCACCATCAATGTACAGATCTGCATTTAATTCAGAATTTTCGACTCAGTACACGTTCCTTTCGTAATACCAGAGCAAAAACACAAATAAAAGGCAATAACTACAGTTAGCGTTGGATATTGAAATATTTCGAAAATGCAAGCATCTTCCATGCTGCAGATTGAGGCAAAAACAGAAAATGCTGGAAAAATTCAGCAGGTCTTACAGCATCTGTGGAGAGAGAGAAAAAAAAAAACGAAGTTAACCTTTCGACTTCGCATGACTCTTCTTGAGAGCTGATAGAGGCAAAAACCGGGATAATTTTTCAATTCGATGATCTCCCGTCAAAACAGACTTTTTGTGCACAGTTTCGAAATGCTCTGAACTTTCTTCAAAACCTTATCGGTTTTTCACATTCAGAAGCAAGAAAACGTACCTTCTTTGGATATTCTTACTAAGAATATATGAGGCTCCATACAGTGGCGGCAATACCTAAAGTCTGACATCGTCCGGTATCAGAAACCTGCTTTATTGTCAGCAGCACAGCCCTACGACGCTCCCACCACAGAGCCCCACTTTGAACAGGTAGTCCCTCCACCATCGACACACTGTCAGCCGTGTGCTCCATCAGTAAGGTGCACTGCAGCAAAATGTCCAGGCCTCATCGACAGCACCTTCCAGGCAGTCAATTTCTATCCTCAAGGAGAACAATCCCTGGACGCACATGTTTCCACCCAAGCCACGCACAATGCTGATCTGGAACACAATTAACACTCCTTCACTTTCACTGGGTCAAAACACCTGGAAATCTGATGTGCTTACAGCACAGTGGCAGCAGTGTTTCAAGCAGGTGGCTCACTACCATCCTCTCATTCACAACCAAAGAAATACATTATGGCCTTACCAGCTGCAGGAAAATCCAAGAATGCATTAAATATATTGCCCATGTCATTCCAAATTCACGGCGACCACAGCCATCCCTCCACCACCAACCCGGGTCCTGTCCCAGCCTCGAGTCAATGTGACCAATAGTGACCTCAACATTTTCACCTACACATTGATGGATATAAAAAGGTCACTCTCTGCTTCAGTGAGATTGATGTCGAGAACAGTTTCAAAGTGGAATGCCAGCGGAGAACAAAAGGCGTTGAAAGAAATTATAATCGACTGAGGGGCCTTTAAGGTCTTATTACCGGCACTGATGTTTTTTTTTTCCCAATTGCCATGAAATTACTGTGGAGTGTCCCGTGATATCCCTATTTGTGAAAGGCCGTGTGGTGGATCAAGATAGAAGGGCTGATAACATGGATGTTTATTTTTCCTCACCACATCCACAATAACATGAATCAGTGGGTTCTTGCTCTCCATAATTGAGGGCACTATGTCAAATGATTCCTTACGCATGAACCTTCAGAGGAATATTGATTCTCTCCGGCTTCTATATATTGGCACATAAGTTTCAAATCTACTTCTCAGCTTGTTTGGCTCGATTGAAACCAGGCATTGACTAAACGAATCGAGGTACTGTGGAGACTTTGAAGTCCGCATCTCCTGTTTACTGGTCAGGTGCTATGCCATGGCGCCAACCAGAGTTGAGCTTTCCAACACAATGGCCCGAATTGTAGCCAACTATTTTGTTGCAAGCATCATTGTTCATTTGTTCTGAAGTTGCATAACAGTGCGAAGTGAGAACATTTGCTTCAAAAAGCATCCGAGCACCGACATGAATCCTATTTAGCTGGGTAGGGCAGATGGTTTCCTACCAAATTTAGAAGAATCCGAGGCGATCTCATTGAATTAGATAATTTTTCATGGGCCTTGATAGGGTAGATTTTGGCAGTATGTTTCCTAAGGCTCGGGATTCTAACACGAGTGGTCAGAGTCCCAGAGGAAATCGTCAGGGATTATCGCGAGATCGGGTAAAATGTCTTCATTCAAATGGTTGGGAATCTTTGAATTCCAGACACTGAAGGATTGTGGATGATCGGGAGCTCATGACAGCAATCGATATCTCTCGAGGATTTATGGAAATGTTTGGGATATGAGAATAGTTCAGGAATGTGTTATTGAGTCAGATTTTGCAGGAAGTTGTTGACTATTCGAGAAGCCGTGATGACTACTATCTGATTACACCTGCTCTTATTTCTTATGTTCTTACATAAACTTACATAATCAGAGGAACAATTAAAATTATATTGACCTTAGAGTGGAATGATTACAGATTCACCAGAAAGATTCTGTTTTTCGGCAGGTTAAATTCATACTATAAGATCCATACTCACAGAATCATAGATTGTTCACAGCACAAAAAAGATGATATTCAGCCCATCGTGTCTGCACTGGCACGTTGAAGTAATAATTCACCGCCCTCGCTCCTCAATCTTTTTCCAGGTCCCCTTCACATTCCTAATTTTCAAACCTTCATCAAATTTCTAGTCTGCTCAGCATAGAAGAAAGAAATGTGATCTGATCGAGGTTTCTACCCTACTAAAATGCGTCGTTAGGTTGAACATGGGGAAATGTCTCCACTAGTGAGAAAAATGGATGCGAAACGTAATATATTCTGCCACTGGTCAACAGCGAAGGTGCCTAGGACAACCAAGGAAACCTCAGGAATCAACTTTCAAACTAGGGGCTGCTGGAAATCAAGGAATAATTCTTAAAATAATCGCGGCTACCACAATCTTTAGTTGTTTTTATCTTTCTGCTCTTTTTTGCAAAGTGAAGCGCCTCTGTATCTTCGGCTTTACTTGAAGAACTGAGCACATTTTCCTCACCTTCTCTTCCCTGCCGTATCACAGGGAACGAAACCCTTGGCTACAGGACTATTCTTAGATAACGAATCTAACCCAGGAGCCCCATTTTAAACGTCTGATGCTCTCTCAACCGAGCTATTCGAGCTGATTTCAATAGCTTTCCTATTCCAACTTCACTATCTGACAAGAGGCATCGGACCATTTGTTGTACATTTCCTCATTTGAAATTTCACCCTCACAGGCAGACCGGCAGCATCCCTTTGGCTTCCTTTCACAAATCTTGTAATTGCACCAACTGTTCACTCATTACTAGAGGCGTGTGATGATATAATGCTATTACCAAGATATCTGCACCTGGCCTTCAGAGGCTCACAATGTAACTTCTAACCTGTCTGGCTTCTTTACGTTGCATCATAATTCTCAAAACTACCTCCCGACTTCGTGTCTTCATTCAAAGCCATGCATTGCCCCCAGAATGATTCAAATGTGAGATTCAGACTGCCCTGTCTAGTGAGGACTCAAACTATCCAACTAAGCTTATTACCTGGAAATATTAAGTTCAGAAATTCCAGTGTGATATACCAAGAGATGGATATTGATTTCGTGAATTGAGAAACGATGTTGAATGGTGTTTGTTGGTGGAATGCGTGATACTATCACTTTGAAATCAGGAATGCTCATTCGGAGTAATGTTCTAATTTTGTGAATCACACTCTATAGAGGTGTAATAGATCTGCCATCACAAGGTCTTCATTAAAAACATCTATCCAACACGACTGTTTGTTCAATTAACTGCAGTGAAATGCATCAGTCAGCACCTGATTTTCCTCTTAGATATCTCCAACAATGATTCAATGTGCTTCCTTATGGAAAGCTCAAAGTGTGATTGTGATCTGACCATCTTGGTTGTATTGCCACAAAAATCCATGCTTTATGCTTTATTCGGACATTGTTAGGTTGATTAAAATTTCATTAGATCAGCTTCCATGATGTTTCTTGAATATTTTTGCTTGTTTAGACTTTTCACGTTTTTCCTTTATCTGCCATTTTACACTCAGACGGTTGCTGAGCTGCCATTCACAACCTCATCTGGACGAAAATTCTGTTTCTTTACGGTAACCATTACAACTCTCTTTGAGTTTTGTACCATGAAACCTTTAGCTTCCTGCCCTCCACCCTCACCGACCTTCACTTCTGCAGTTGCTTCCCCCAGCTGCACTCCATTTATTTAAAATCTGTTATGAATATACATACTTCAGTATTGACGAAAAGTGATCGATCTGAAATATTCGCTGTTTACTTCTTGACCTTCTGCGCATATACAATTTTTCCTTCCATTTATTTTCAGATTTCCAGCATCCACGCTTTTCTTTCTGACTGATGACGTAATCGGATTCAGCAAGGTCTTAAAAATATCTAATTCACAGGGTGATGAAGGATTCTGGGAATATGGAACTCTTTCCATGGCCGGGATAATTTGCAAGAGCTACAGGACTCCTTCTGAATGCTGGGATTCTATGAATCGCGACTTTCATTTTGACATTGATTGGAAGATTAGCAAACTGTTCACAGCATGAAGGTGATGAATGAATGAATCAGAGAAACTGCCTGATATTTTGTACGGACCATTTAATGCATGTGGAAAGGCGACATTTGTCTATCCCAGGCCACGGAGTGGTTAAGGTCTTGCAGATCAAGGTTGTAAATGAAGTTCGGAGTAAAAGGTCAAACACTGCTCGCAGACTCAATGATTGAAATAATTATCTTCTTCCACCAGCTCCCTGAACTTGAAAATGTGTTAAATTTAATCTAGTGATGTAAAGCCGGGAAACAAAAATTATATATGCAGATAAAGTAAATCATGCTGACTTGTTGGAATGTTCCCCTCCCCCTCCCGCACCCCCCCCCTCACCCCCCCCCCCCCCCCCCCCCCCACACACACACACACACACATACACACGCCTACCAGCTTGGCTGGGAACTTTGTTTCCTACTATCTCTTACTGAAATCCTCCAATTGTTCAATGGTTGTGTTAGCTAGAAAGGAAAGAGGGCCAGCTCCCATTTCATGCCTTGAATTTCAGTCTCCTCCATAACGATATTTGACTCTTGATATTCGCTTGTATTTTCCCTAAATCATGTATTTTAAACATGACCATATTTGGATTATTGTTCCAGAAGCGCCCAATATCTCACGCCCACCAACCCACCCACCTCCTCCCAGCCCCGCTCCACCTCTCCCACCTCCGCTCCACCACCACCCAGTGAAGCACATTCCACGTGCTCTAACTTAGCTGAGAGGTATCCAAAGCTTTATTTCATTCTCATTGGGTCTCAATCGTAATTATCAATGAGCTGCTCTTGTACACAGCTCAGCAATTGCAGGAAAGATAGGCTCTGAAATACACGAGATCTTAATTGGTAACATTCGTGAAATAAGCTCTTAAAGCACCGGACTAATGCCGCTGAGAAATGAAATACATGTATATAATATTATTAGGTGTATACCACAGATCAAGAAAAACAAGTATAATTTTGAGGGTCAAGTTTGCGAGCAGTTTAGAAAACGTTGCAGGAACTTACACGGTTGAAGTAATGGTAGGCTCCTTTTATCCTTTTTATAGACTAGGATGGGCACAGTCCGAAGCAAACAGAGGGACTGAAGTCAAGAAATGTGCAAAAGGAAAAATACGACCTTTGTGGTTCTACCCCAACAATGTTACTGCCAAATGTCAGCAGGAGCGAGATGTCAGAGTTAATGGAAATGGTCAGAAGTTTAAAAGCACTCGGAATATGATATGTCAATGGTGGATATGTAACTTCATCCAATGGATTGCATTCGAAGAATATTGGGGTAGAGATAGGGGCATGTCTCTAGAACAAAGAAGATGGGGAGCAGGAGTAATCCATTCAGACATTCGAGCCTGCTCCGCTATTCAATATGCTGATAGCTGAATGATTTCGTTTCGAATTCAACATTCCCAACTAAACACGATAACTCTTAATTCACTTGCCTAACAAGAATGTATTTACTTATGTCATAAAAAAAATATATTCAATGACCTCGCCTCCACCACCTCCTGAGGCAGAGTTCCAAAGTCACACAGCCTTCTGGGAAGAAAGCAAATCTCCTCATAACTGTTCCAAATAGGTGATCATTAATTTAAAACAGTGCTCCCCAGTGCTGGACACTCGCTTCCTTCTTAAATATTGGGGTTACATTTGCTACTTTTCAGTCACATGGAACCATTCCATAATCTAGCGAATTTTGGAAAATTATATCCAGCGCATCTAGTACCTCATTAGCCACTTTGTTTATTATCCTTGGATGTAATCCATCGGGATCCAGAGACTTGTCAGCTGGCAACTCCATCACTATGCTCAGTACCGCTTCACTTGTGCTTGTAATTTCTCCTTGTTCCCTCTCCCTTTCACCTCCTGATCTGCAGCAATTAGCGGATTTCGTTTTATATCCTCTATGTTGAACAGAGAATCAACATATCTGTTCATTTTGTCTGTCATTTTCTCTTTATCTGCTCTTAACTCCCCACTGTCACTGTTTAGAGGGCCAACAGTGACTTTACTTAATGCTTTACTTTCTAAATCCCTGTATAATCTCTTTTTGTGCATTTTATATTTCCAGCTATCTTCCTCTCATAATCGAAATAATTTTCCCTGATTAAACTTTTAGTCATTCTTTTCCATTCTTTATATTCTGGTCAATCATCTGACCGGTCAATCATCTTTGCGCAGTTATGTGTCTTTTCATTACATGTAATGCTCTCCTTAACTTCTTTAGTTAACCACGGATGGTGGGCCGTTACCTTAGAACATTTCATTATTCTCGGAATATGCTTACTCTGAATATTCTGTAATGTCCACTTAAATGCCTGCCACTGCTTCTCCATTGATCCATTCTCTAGTCGATTAACCCAGTTGACTTCAGCTAACTCAGCTTTCATGCCCGTACATTTGCCCTTTTTCAAGCTTAAGGTAAAAGTCTTGGGCCCACTCTTCCCCCTTTTAAGTTTAATGATATTGTTTCACTACCACCTGGAGGGTGCCTTTACTCTGAAGATATTAATTAATCTCTGTTACAATACCAAGCCTAATAGAACTTGCTCTCTGCATGGTTCCTGAGCATGTTGCATTAAGAAATTACCTCGAAAGCATTCTAAGAGCTCTTCATCGAGGCTAAAATTGCAAAACTGATTTCCCCTCTTTATATGTAGAATAAAATCACCTATGATTATTGCTGTCTCTTCATCCTAAGCGTCTAATGTTTCCTCTTTATAATTTGTCCTACATTGTCGTTACTGTTAGGGGGCCTGTCGACCATTCCTACTCGTGAATTTTCTCCTTAGTATTCCTTAATCTCCACCCAAACCGAATCTACATCCTGATCTCTGGAACCAGGTCATTATTAACCATTGGTCCAATCTTGTCAATCTTCAATTCACAGTGCTACCTCTCCACCTTTACATAGCTCCTTATTGTTCTGGAATATCGCGTTCCTCTCAATATTCAAGGGCCAATAATTGTCGTTCTGCACCAAGCTCCCGTAATTCCTATCAGATCAATCTCCCCTTGATATGAAGGATACGCCAGAGGACAGGAAGAGGCAGAGTGTTTAATTTTGTTAGTGTATCAGTGGATGCGATCCATGTAATTAATTTATACATATTCTCTATTTGTGTTACGGTTTTTTACAACCTTGAATAAAATTGGCAAACACAGTATTTCAAAAGTAGACCATCATCCGTAACGGCTGCATGGGTTCATCAACACCAACGTCAGGTTATGATGATTTTGTCAACGTAAATTCACCAGGCTTTTTGGAATTAGTTTATAGCCAGCCAGGTTATTGTCGAGTTTCCATGAGATATTTTAGTTTGGTGTTACTATCTGTGCTGTTAGAGTAAGGTCACCACATTAGTTTTGGAGTCCATTCATTAGCACTATTGTTCCAATGTGGCAGCCATGGTCAATGTTAGAGTATATTCAATATCAATTATAATATTTTGTGTCATGCGCAGTATAGTTTGCGGCGAGGCATTACCTGCGATCCTTTGATTACTAAATAAGTTTGATTTACAATCTGGATTGGCGAGGATTTTACCAAATTATTAAGAGGTCAAAATAACCTGGCACAGTGTGGGGAAGGGGATGTTCCATTCAAATTACACAGGGCATGCACAGAGCACTTTCAAACCGGGATTATGTTGCCTTCACTGATTTTAACAGGTGGAATTTAATGTCCTGAGTTGTGCAATTTCTCCATTAGTGGCAGAGGCGCAGTGAACCAGAAAATCGCCAATTGTTTGTTAAAGAACTGCATCGAGGGCACAAATATTGTGTAACTTGATTTTCCCAGGGGAAGATGGATTGTTCTATAAAGGGGGAGGAATTAGGAATCTCAGTTGCATTCCACTTAGAACCGTATAGCTTGAGAGGATTCGCACAGGTTTATAAAACATGATAACAGTTCTACAGATAGAGAACGTTTACTATCCCGTTCTTGCAGCATTCGGCGTTCCCGGTAAGTCAGTTTCACTCTGTGGCCTAAGGGTTGTTGATAATTCCAATGTTAATATAACAGATTTCGAGAATGACCTCATTGCAGAGTCACATATCCATCAGGATGATTTGAGAAATATTGACGTGTATCCTGCTAATCCTTTCCACGGGCGACGGTCTGTTCAAGTGTTCTCCTTTTGCTGAGGCTGATTTACCCCCTATCACCCTCGAACAACTCGCCTCCCCCGTCCACCCTCTCAAACAATATATCATTCACCCCAGATAGATTTGCTTTTTATCCCTGGGCATCAATTAGATTATTTCGTGCTCCCAATTTACTTGACGTTGGTAACTCCTCCGATTTTAGCCACCTTCAACCAACAGGGGCTTTTGAAAGGATTTTGAGAATAAATTGCCGTTCAGGGAGATGCCAACCTCTGCTCTGCCGGCGTGAACCCTCACAATTGCAATACTAGCCGAACGGTGGCTGGGCCGTTTAATGAGGGTGACTATATGGAGAATGTGTGGAATTTTTCGGCATAATATTTTATGTTTGCGCCTGGGTGGAATGTTTTATTGCAAACTCCATGTGCCTCTTAGTCTTCTGGAAGCTATTTTCAAGACGTGTTGATTTCTGAATAACGTTTGCTGGAATTACAACGGGTATTAGATGGTCAATCGTTTCATTTAAAAAAAAGCAAAGTTTCACCAACACTCGTCGCTATAATGAAATTTAAAAGAATCCGTGTCGATAACGCGAAATGGAGACAGATCCGAATATTTCCCAATAAATTGGTGTAACAATTCTTTTTTCGTTGCTTAACTTTTCTCTCCCTTTCTTACAGCCAACTTAATGACAATTGCGATTCTCTCCAGGGGCAATTGTGACCTATCGAAATGTATCTCCCTCTACATGACCGCTATGGCCGCAGCAGATCTTTTGGTCATGATTTTCAATGTAATAATTTATCGCGTTATCAGCTTTCACTTTCCGTCTTCATTCCTGTCCTACACTGCCGTTTGTAAATTCATCCTGTCTTTGAATCCTGCTATCCTGGATCTGTCTGTCTGGTTCACTGTCTCCTTCACATTTGACCGATTTGTAGCTATATGTTGTCAGAAATTTAAAACAAAGTACAGCACTCAGAAAACAGCGACTGTAGTTTTAACAATCGTCTCTGTTGTGATGTATTTCGAGAACATCCCTTTTTGGTTTGCATATGAACCTGAACGAATAATTAACAATATCTCCTGGGGTTGCCTCTCCAGTGTAGTCTTTTACTCATCGCCTGCAGGTGTGGCGTACTCCTGGTTTAAAAGCATTTTTATTGCTTGGCTTCCTTTTTGCTTGATATTACTGTTTAATTGCTTGACAATCAGGCGCATTATAGTGGCCAGCAGAGCCCGCAGGGCACTTCGGGGTCAGCACCGTGAGAATCAGAGTGATTTAGAAATGAAGAACAGGAGAAAATCGATTACTTTATTATTCGGTGTATCGGGCAGTTTTCTACTGTTTTGGCTGACAGCTGTCGTTAGTTTTTTAACTACGAGATTGCCAAGTACCGCACAAACCCGAGGCAATTTTGCAACTCCTGAATACATCGCGACTGAAACCGGATGCATGCTAATGTATTTCAGCTCCTGTTCAAACACATTTATTTATGCAGCAACACAAACTAAATTCAGGGAAGAGATTAAAAAGGTGATGATAATTCCTTGGACTTTGATTCTGACTTTGGTTAAGAAAAGAGAAAAAAACAAGACATTTCCCTCTCCTAACTAGTTAAATTATAGCAGGTGTTCTAAGTAATCGTCCAAGTACGAAATAAAAGTGTTTTTGCGAATATGAACGTGCATCAGAATACCTTTACTGCATTTGTTTTCTGCTCGCAGTTTCCCAGGACGAACCTAATCTATTCCTAATGAAACATTGCATTTTTCACTCAAAAATCAAAGCGAACATTTGGATATAACATATGCCTGTCACAGATAAGTATCTCACTCCATTCTCATGAAAATATGACACTCCGGTTTAATTAACAAACAAAGCATTCTTTATTATAGGAACAATGTTCTGGTAATAGTTATTTCTAATTCTTCTGTAACGTTCTATTGAATATTGGGGAAAAAATTGTCAACTATCGGTCCCCATCTGACTTGCCACTGTCTCCTGTCCGAATGGATTAATTACCCCGCTGAGTATTTAATGAAAGTGAGAAAGCAAACATAACTCCACAATGTTATGTTACGCATCTTTGGTTACACACATTTCAACGGACACAAGTTGCCATCAAATTGATGGAGTTTCATAAACAGAGAAGCAATCCATTGAATGCAATCTTTCATTTTGCCATTTACTCTCCAAACATTAAGAAGTTACATTCATTTTCACCAGCGATCTCAACATCCAGGAAGACGAATTGCATTGATCCATACATCCAGTTTATCCTTTAGTGATATTTCTGGTCGAAAATATTTGCCTGGTTATAAGGTGGTTCATTTAAGAGAGCTGGTAAGATAACCAAGTTTGTTCAGGGAGGATCGTGTTCAATTAATTGCTTCCATTTTTATTAATGACGTAACCGTGAGAGTTGATAAGGGCAATGCTGTTGCTGTGTTGCACATAGTATTCCACAATACGTTCAATCAAATAGATAATGCCAGACTTGTTAACGAAGTTTGAATTGGTACACTGAATATACAGCACCAATAAGGATTCGGAATTGGCTGAGTGACAGAGAATAGCAGTGAATTGTTATTTTCAGCAGGAGGGGGGTTTATAGTGGAATTCCCAGGGCCCAGTGTTAGGCCGTCTGCTCATCCTCATATATATTAATGGCCTGGTTCTTTGTATACACAAGGAAATAATTTCATAACCTGCGTGTGGCAGGGGATTTAGAAGGGTTTGGAAATGTGAGGGTAGTGTAGAATTTCAAAGAACATAGTTCTTTAGGGGGCAGATAAAATTTAATGCATAGAAGCAAAAAATGATTCGTTATTGTAGGAAGAACACAGAGAGATGAACCAAATTAAATGTTATAATTACGCAGGAAATGCAGAAGTAAGGGGCAATGGGTGTATCTGTATATGTGCATAAATAATTGAAATTGCCAGGGCACTTTGAAAGTGTCTTTCACAAAACATATGGGATCCAGGGCTACATAGTAGGGGCATAGAGTACCAAAAACAAGAAAGTAGGGGCATGGAGTACCAAAAACAAGAAAGTAGAGGCATGGAGTAGCAAAAACAAGAAGGTAGAGGCTTGGAGTACCAAAATCAAGAAAGTAGGTGCATGGAGTACCAAAAACAAGAAAGTAGGGGCATGGAGTACCAAAAACAAGAAAATAGAGGCATGGAGTAGCAAAAACAAGATGGTAGAGGCTTGGAGTACCAAAATCAAGAAAGTAGGTGCATGGAGTACCAAAAACAAGAAAGTAGGGGCATGGAGTACCAAAAACAAGAAAGTAGGGGCATGGAGTACCGAAAACAAGAAATTAGTGGCATTGGGTACCAGACACAAGAAAGTAGGGGCATGGAGTACCAGAAGCAAGAAAGTATGGGCATGGAGTACCAAAAACAAGCAAATAGGGACATGACATGGAGTACCAAAAACAAGAAAGTAGGGGCATGGAGTACCAAAAACAAGAAAGTAGAGGCATGCAGTACCAAAAAGAAAGAAAGCAGGGGCATGGAGTACCAAAAACAAGAAAATAGAGGCATGGAGTAGCAAAAACAAGAAGGTAGAGGCTTGGAGTACCAAAATCAAGAAAGTAGGTGCATGGAGTACCAAAAACAAGAAAGTAGGGGCATGGAGTACCAAAAACAAGAAAGTAGGGGCATGGAGTACCAAAAACAAGAAAGTAGAGGCATGGAGTACCAAAAACAAGAAAGTATGGGCGTGGAGTAGAAAAAACAAGAAGGTAGAGGCATGGAGTAACAAAAACAAGGAAGTAAAGGCATGGAGTACCAGAAACAAGAAAGTAGGGGCATGGAGTACCAAAAACAAGAAAGTAGGGGCATGGATAACCAAAAACAAGAAAGTAGGGGCATGGAGTACCAAAAACAAGAAAGTAGAGGCATGGAGTAGCAAAAACAAGAAAGTAGGTGCATGGAGTACCAAAGTCAAGAAAGTAGGGGCATGGATGACCAAAAACAAGAAAGTAGGGGCATGGAGTACCAAAAACAAGAAAGTAATGGCATTGGGTACCAAACACAAGAAAGTAGGGGCATGGAGTACCAGAAACAAGAAAGTAGAGGCATGGAGTACCAGAAGCAAGAAGGTATGGGCATGGAGTACCAAACACAAGAAAGTAGGGGCATGGAGTACCAAAAACAAGAAAGTAGGGGCATGGAGTACCAAAAACAAGCAAGTAGGGGCATGGAGTACCAAAAACAAGAAAGTAGGGGCATGGAGTACCAAAAACAAGAAAGTAGGGGCATGGAGTACCAAAAACAAGAAAGTAGAGGCATGGAGTACCAAAAACAAGAAAGTATGGGCATGGAGTAGCAAAAACAAGAAGGTAGAGGCATGGAGTGACAAAAACAAGGAAGTAAAGGCATGGAGTACCAGAAACAAGAAAGTAGGGGCATGGAGTACCAAAAACAAAAAAGTAGGGGCATGGAGAACCAAAAACAAGAAAGTAGGGGCATGGAGTACCTAAAAACAGGAACGTAGGGGCATGGAGTACCAAAAACAAGAAAGTAGGGGCATGGAGTACCAAAAACAAAAAAGTAGGGGCATGGAGAACCAAAAACAAGAAAGTAGGGGCATGGAGTACCTAAAAACAGGAACGTAGGGGCATGGAGTACCAAAAACAAGAAAGTAGAGGCATGCAGTACCAAAACCAAGGTAGAGGCATGGAGTAACAAAAACAAGAAAGTAGGGGCATGGAGTACCAAAAATAAGAAAGTAGGGGTATGAAGTACCAAAAACAAGAAAGTAGGGGCATGGAGTACCAAAACAAGAAAGTAGAGGCATGGAGTACCAAAAAGAAGAAAGTAGTGGCATGGAGTAACAAAAACAAGAAAATAGAGGCATGGAGTACCAAAAGCAAGAAAGTAGAGGCTTTGAGTACCAAACACAAGAAGGTAGAGGCATGGCGTAGCAAAAACAAGAAAGCAGGGGCATGGAGTACCAAAAACAAGAAAGTAGGGGCATGGAGTACCAAAAACAAGAAAGTAGTGGCATGGAGTACCAAAAACAAGGAAGTAGAAGCATGGAGTATCAAAAACAAGAAAATAGCGGCATGCAGTACGAAAAACAAGAAAGTAGTGGCATGGAGATCCAAAAACAAGAAAGTAGAGGCATGGAGTACCAAAAAACAAGAAAGTAGTGGCATGGAGTACCAAAAACAAGAAAGTAGTGGCATGGAGTACCAAAAACAAGAAAGTAGTGGCATGGAGTACCAAAAACAAGAAAGTAGGGACATTGAGTACCTAAAACAAGAAAGTAGGGGCATGGTGTACCAGAAACAAGAAAGCTATGTGAAAACTTTACAAACATGTGTTCGGCCCCAAGTAGAATATTTTCTCCAGTTTTGCCCAGCACACTTTAGAAAGGAAATAAAGGAATGAGTAGGAGTAGGGGTGGGGGTCGAGGTGGAGGTGCTGTTGGGGGGATGTGGAAGAGTGCAGAAAATGTCACGAGGGTGCTTCTAGGGATAAGAAAGTTGAGTTTGGTAGTCACATTGGGAAGTTAAGACTGTTTTGCTTGGTGAATGGAAGTTTCATAGGAGCTTAATTAGAAATGTTAAGTCCATGGGGGGCCTGGGCAGAGTGGACAGGGGGAAACTCTTCCTATTGGTGAGAGGATGTAAACCAGGGAGTGCAGGTTGAACAGAAAAAGAACGAACAGAGACATGAGGAAAAACTTTTTATTTTACGCAGCCAGTGCTTAGGTTCTGGAATGAAATGCCTGAGACTTTGCTGGCGGTGATTCAGTCAAAGCATTCAACGGGAAACTGTATCATTATCTGAAAATAAAACAAATGTACAATGCTGAGGGTAAAGATAAGGGAATTGCAATAGCTGAATTCGCCCAAGTTGGCCAGAAAAGAGGCACCAAAAAAAATTGAATCCTTCCCTGCTGTAGAATTCGATGATTCTATGATGTGTTGGTGCTGCAGACAAATGTCACTCTATGTTCATTTTCGTCGGTCAATGGCTGTGTATGCCTCTTCCAAGGCGACTGTTTGATTCCCATCAATAACCTCCAAGGAGAATTGCCTCTGCTGCCCATGTAGGCACACCCACAGTATTGTTAGTGAGAAGGTTCCAGGAGTTTCATTCAGCAGCAGTGAAAGAATGGGGATACATTTCCAAGTGGCGGTGATGCATGACTCTGAAGATAGCTGGCAGGAGTTGTAACAGCAATTGTTGCCCTTCCCTTATTGCACTTCAGAACGCAGTAGTGAACCAACTTCTTCAGCCGCTGCAGCCTATCTTGTAAAGATATAGCTACACTGATAACTGGGAGTGAATTCTAGGATTATGACCCAGCAACAGTGAAGAAACGACGTTATATTAACTAGGAAATATGTTGTTTGTCTTGGAAGAGAACTTGCAGATGCTCTTTTTCCCATGTGTCGCGCTGTCCTTGTTTTTCTAGATGGTAGGCGTAGTAAGCATGGAATATGCCACTGAAGGTGATGCACAAATTCATTTTTTACACAATATGCACTGCTGCAACTTTGCATCTGTGTGGAATATTTACGATGGAGGATGAGGTGCTGACCATTGGGTGAACGTTGTTCTAGATGGTGCCCAACTTCTTAAGAGCTGTTGGAGGCAGACTTTCACAGGCAAGTGGGAAATATTGCACTACAGCCCTGATTTGTGCTTGGTTGATGGTCTTTGGGTAATGCAGAAGTGACTCACTTGTCACATAGTTGCTAGCCAGACTCTTAATCTTGTAGCCACATTATTTAGAAGGCTAACCCAATAACGTTTTTTGTTAATCGTTACAGCCAGAGAAATTATTCGCCATATTTATGAACTTAAATTATGTAATAGAAGATTTAATTATTTTTTTTATAATGACACAGAGATAGGCAATGTTTAAGATGTTTCACTGGGTTCGAGATAATTATTTGTCGATTAGAAGAGGGGTAAAACTTTGGAAAATATATTTAAATGTAGCGAAATATCAGGTCATCCATACTGTACCCAAAAAGGGTATACAGAGTAATATGGTGCTTAATAAAATGGGAAAGGTTGAAAATACTGAAAGTCCCAAAGCCCATGCAGACCCCGCACATCAATCATTAAAGATTTATGAACATTTGCAGTAAATTTTGAAAAAGTCTAATAAAATGTTGTGACTTGTACTTAGAAGACTAAAATAAATTGTACAGGTTTATAGCTTGGGATACGAGAACTACATATATCAGTACACATGTAGTGAAAGCAGTTGTGGGCTGCAAACCTTAGGAAATAATTATTGGCTTGCCGGAAATGAATCATAGTTTTCCCAGAATGGTATCGGGAAGAAAGGGGTTAAATTATAATTGTGAAGAGAAAATTCAAAACTAACGTTCAATTCAGAGGAATATACACGGTTAGGGTTACTTGATCAAAGTTTTAAGCAGAATTAATAAACTCCTTTGGAAAACGATTTTCACTGGTTATGGAGGAATGAACTCGAGGCATAGTCTACAAAATATAGTAAGCCCTTTTGCCCAGGCTGGTCAAGCAGCAACCTGTTATATTCGTAGGAACCGAATAACACCTTATAGCCAAGGTCCGAGTCTCCACCATCATTAAGATTGTTCTGTTATACCAGGAGGACTGAACCCCGAGTGATGATATGCAAATGACCATGTGAGGTCTCAACATTTATTAAATAGTACATTGCGAATCATGGCAACAAGTAACAGAAAAGCCAGGAAACCTGTGCTGAACACCACCTACCACCCTCCCTTAGTTGACGAATTAATGCTCCCCCGTTTTGAACACCACTAGCAAGAAACCAGTAAGCACACTGAATGCTATATGGGCGGTGGACGTCAATGACCATTACAAAGGACGTTTCTTTCACATTACTAAACTGGCTGAGTTCTGAAGGGCACATCTGCCAGAAATGGCTGCAGTAGATCGTACCTGAACCAAAAGAGGGAGAATATGTTGGTCTCATGTTAACTATCTACCTGTCACATATGTAAAATCAAAAAAATATAAAAATTAGGCTCAGGAGGAGGTCACCGGGCTCCTTGAAATTGTTCCACCAGTCAATAAGATCATGGCTGACCTGATGTGGCCTTAGCTCCAATTTCCCTCATGCCCACCCGAAACATTTGACTCCTTTGTCAATCAAAAATCTGCTTAACTCAACGTTAAACTGATTCAAAGACACAGCTCCTATCTGCTCGCTCGAGGAGATAATTCCAGTCAGTAATGGCCCTATGAGATCCTGGGCTATCTGTACACCAGCTGCAGAAGTTCATGTTGCATATTGGTGATTCCTGGTCCAAAGTGAACCCATACACAGGCTTTGCTGGATTTCTCATGTTAAAACCACATATGTGGCTTTTCCCTTTCTGAACAACATTAAAACTTGGACTGTACTGCATTGACGAGCAGGAATGAAGGGAATCCATATGATGATATGGATATCTTTGACCGTAGTCATGAATGACTATGCCTACATTGAAAACATTCCATTCATCCCCTATCTCTTGGGTGGGACAAGCATCGTACGAGCGGAACATTGAGTTCCTTGCCATATCACATGACCCCTTTAAACAAGCATGACAACCATGTAGCCTAGTCCCTGTGGTGTTACTGTGGTTCCCAAGCATCTTTGAATGCTACAATCGTTTAAGAATCAAGGGATACGATTGTTCTCAATATCCACAAGCCATGTCTCTATTTGATTTAATATATAACTCCCATACATTAAGCAGACAATGAACATGGACGTATGTGCTCAGCTGCTCCTTTGTCCTTAATCAGGTTGCTAACAAAATATTGTAAGAACATTTGAACTCTAAATATTTCTGAGATCACATCTTAAGATTCCTGGGTTCGATCAATCCAAGAATCCCTTCCGTTGACTGTTTGTGTTATTGTTACACACCCACAAATTCACAATATCTGCATGATTCCACAAGCAGTTCCCGCTGTGTCCTACATATCTATCCATTCCTATAGTTCTCAATTCTTCTACTAAGCATTTCAGTGCAATACATTTCTACTGAAATCTAATCTGTTGTTCCAGTTTACCAACTATCCTACCCCTGATGCTTCATCAAGAAAATCCTAATCAGCTTCCTAATCAACTAACGCTCACATGTTTTGCATCCTTTGATCTATGGAATTCATTGCCACAGAAGGCTGTGGAGGCCAAGTTATTGAGTGTACTCAAAACAGGGTTAGATAGGTTCTTTATTGGAAAGGGTATCAAAGGTTACAGAGCGAAGGCGGGAGAATGGGGTCGAGAAACTTATCAGCCATGATTGAATGGTGGAGCAGACTCAATGGACCGAATGGCCTAATTTCTGCTCCTATGATATATGGTCTTTGAAGCACAACCCTTGGGAAAATTGGAATTCCATAAAATGTAGCAGCTTGTATCTCAGGTTATGATATAATCACATGTGTTTATTGGAGCAAATAATATTGGTTTTGCTGGCCATTTACTGTGTTGGGGGCATTCATTGGCTTTGGGGTGGTCAGCCTCAGCTGAACTCTCTGCTTATCCTTTTCACATGCACAGACATATTGAACCATTTCACAAGGTCATGTGAATAACCATAAGTTGTTCACACATGCCTAATCAACACATGCCGTACATCCCTGATGTTCCTTATTTTGGCAGATTTAGGGAGTGTCGATGTGGTCCCACACATGTGATACCCCAATTTCAAGTAAAAGTTTACTTCACTGCCCTGATACACTCTAATTGGCAATTGAACCGTAGCGGTGCCTCTTTCCCTAATTGAAATTCCGGCACTCTCCCATTATTGGATCGAAAGTGGTAGGGAAACTATTAGACAAAATTGTGAAGGAGAGAATGTATCTCCAGTTGGAGGGGCGATGTTTGATCTGGGATGGTCAGCATGGCTTTGTCAGACGGAGGTGATGCCTAAAAAATTTGATTGCAGTTTTTGAGGAGGTGACCAGTTGTGGAGATGTCACTAGTGCAGTCGATGTAGTATATATGGATTTCAGCAAAGCCCTTGACAAGTTCCCACAGGGGTGTTCAATAAAGAAGATAAATGCGCATGGGATATTGGGTAATTTGATAAGTTGGATGCAAAATTGGCCTAGTTGTAGGAGACAGAGGGTGATGACAGAAGGATGTTTAAATGACTGGAAAGGCCACCATCTGGAAGTTCCCCTCCAAGCCACTCACCGCCCTGACTTAGATATATACCACCGTACATTCACTCTCGCTCGCTTAGCATCCAGGAGTTCCCTTCCTGAAGCACTGAACCACACCAAATGAACTGCAGCGATTAAAGAATGCAGCTCACCACCACCATTCAAGGGAAACTAGGGAGGGGCGATAAATGCTAGCCAAACCAGCGAAACCCACATCTCGTGAATGAAAAAAAAAAAATTTGCAAACTCAAAGCTTCAGGTTAGTAGTGAGCTGGAAGGAAATCTTTTCTCCCCAGAGCAGTCTGATTGTTTCGATCTTCACAAAACTGCTCAGCAGCATCAGAGACCTTCGTTTCCTCAATGTTCAAAATATTCTGCCACAAGGTTCACAATGTTTCGCCATCATTAGGCTGATATCCCAAACAAATCTCAAACTGAAAAAAATTTCGCCAACCAATCTTATGCAATCTCTCTTTTTCTATTTCAAACATGGGATTTGACATGTCTCCCATGAAGAGTATCCGGAATTGCCTTGAGAAGGATTTTTTTTAAATATGAAGAATGAAAGCAATTGAAACATTGAAGTAAAAATAGCTTTGAAATGTTGCCGTGTAGCAAGTTTGTTGCAGTTCAACCTTTTGAACTGAAATGCGAATGAGGAGTAAGGTGGTTACTAAATGCAAACTCATGACTGGGGTTTCCGCGGGAAATTAAACAGGGCCTTTATGATTTCATTTTGTTAGCATAATTCGGCGGAGTTGCAAGGGCACGGAACTTAAATATATTTCCTCCTGACTCTGAATCAACGGCTTTGGGCGTTTAGGGCAAAGTTAAAATCCACTAAATGGCAGGACGAGGAACAGGCCAACTGCCCTTATGTTTGATGTATTTACTTTGGTAACAATCATACAGCAGCGACAATTAATGGTAGGGGAAGGTCACTGATTTTAGTCTTGCATTTATCCTCTGCTGGGTGTCCTCATAAAGAGTAGATGAGAGATAGATTGGAACTGGAAAAAGTTATACTGGAAAGCATTGGCTTCTCAGCCACATAAAAATGTGTCCCATAAATTTACCTCAGCAATGATGTACACGTTATGTGGTGAAGTATTTTGTTTCATTCCTGTCTTCATTGAAACTAATTAACAAAACATTGGGAGTCTGTTGTGCAGCTTTTCAGAAAGATATATAGAAGCAACAATTATATCAGTGGGAAGAGCATAACCAGGGAAAGATTAGGGTCCATAAGGGAACAAGGCGGCAGTCTATGGGCGGAGCCAGAGCACATCCCTAGAGTGTTGAGTGAATACTTCACGTCTGTCTTCACCCTAGAGAATGAGGATGATGGTAACGAACGCGGGGAGAGAGACTGCGAGGTTCTTACAGAAATTGATACAGGATGTGACAAGATATTTGAGGCAGTGACAGGCTTAAAAATGGACAAATCTGCCGATCCGGATGATTTTTGTCCCAGAATGCTGAGGGCGGCAAGGTAGAAGATCACAGGGGCTCTGACCAAAATTTTTAATTTCTCTCTGGCCACGGGGGAGGTGCCGGAGGACTGTAGAATAGCTAATGTGGCTCTGCTATTTAAGAAGGGCTGTAGAGATAAGGCAGGAAACCAAAGTCCAGGGAGTCTCATGTCACTGGTAAGGAAACTGTTGAAAATATTCTGAAGGAGAGTATCTAACTCCACATAGAGGGGCAAGGTTTGATCAGGGATAGTCAGAATGGATTTGTTAGAGGGACGTCATGCCTAACAAAGTTGATTAAATTTTTACAGGAGGTGACCAGGTGTGTAGATGAGAGCAGTGCATTTGGTAGAGTTTGTAGGGATTTCAGCAAAGCCTTTGACAAGGTCCCACATGGGAGACTCATAACGAAGGCAAAAGCACATGGGATGCAGGGTAATTTGAAAAGGTGGATTCAAAATTAGCTAAGTTGAATGAGGCAGAGGGTGATGACACTATGTAGGGGTAGGATGAGTAAGTTTGCGGGTGACAGAAAGATTGTCCGGGTGAGGTTGAGTGTCTTCGGCTACAGGAAGATACAGATGGGATGGTCAAAATGACAGATAAGTGGCAGATGGAATTTAAACCTGAAAAATGTGAGGTGATACACTTTGGAAGGAGTAATTTGACGAGGAAGTATTCAGTGAACGGCAAGGCACCAGGAAGCTCTCAGGAACAAAGGGAACTTGGCGTGTGTGTACATAGGTTTCTGAAGGCAGAGGGACATGTTAGTGGGGTGGTGAAAATGGCTTATGGGACACTTAATATAATCAATCGAGGCATAGATTAGAAAAGTAGGGTGGTCATGTTGGAGTTGATTAGAACCTTGGTGAGGCCAAACGTGGAGTACTGTGTGCAGTTCTGGTTGCCACATTATAGGAAGGATGTGATTGCACTCCAGGTGTTGCAGATGACATTCCCAAGGATGTTGCCTGGGATGAAACATTATGAAGAGAGGTTGGATAGACTTGGGTTTTTTTATTCGGAGCAGAGAAGACTGAGGGGCGACCTGATTGAGGTGTACAAGATTATGAGGGGCATGGACAGGCTGGGTAGGGAGCAGCTGTTCCCTTTTGTTAAAGGGTCAGTCACAGGGGGTCATAAGATCAAATTTTGGGGCACGAGGTTTAGAGGGGATGTGAGGAAAAACATTTTTTACCCAAGGGCTGGTGGCTGTCTGGATTGCACTGCCTGGGAGGGTGGTGGAGCAGAGTTGCCACATATCCTTTAAAAAGTACCTGGATGAGCACTTGGCATGTCATAACATTCAAGGTTTTGGGCGAAGTGCTGGTAAACAGGATTATATAGGTAGGCCAGATGCTTCTCAGGTGTCGGTGCAGACAAGGTGGGTCGAGGGGCCTCTTCTGCACGGTGATTCTTTGAGTCTGTTGTTCTGTGAAGTATGTGTTTGGCCCAGCCAGCAGCTGAGTTTTGAAAAATGTGCTTATCAATAGCATTACTGAGAGTGGACGCATTTGCATGTAATTGTTTGTAAGTGAGTTTTCAATCCATGCAGAGGGCCGTTAATGGTTTCAATGCGATCCGTTTAAGGTAAACTAGCATGATTTGTTCCACTGGAGATTGCAAGTTGGCTCGGGAGAATTTGCCTGCAACATTGCAGCGAACGACAGGCATGGGCCCAGTTCACTGCGTTGTCACTGCTCTTTTGCAAGTATTCTACTGTACAGTAGAAAATGATTCATCACATGATACCGTCAGATCCGTGGCACAGAAGTGTTTAAATGAGCCTGGATTTGTCAGAACAAAAGGGGTAAATTTTCCAAGAAGCACAAAAGAAATAAAAACTGCAATCCAACAGGGGTAAATGCCCCGATTTGAAGCCCCCTTGCAGCCTGTCAAGAAACTACTTCAGGACTGTAACTAAACATGGCAATCACCATGAGAGAGAGAGAGAGACAGAGAGAGAGGGCAATAGCCAGAGAAAGAATTGAGATGAGAGAGAGAGATAGACACAGACAGGTGAGAGACAGAAAAGGGATGGGGAGAAAGAATGAAAAAGCAGGAGTGAGTGATGATAAAGAGATTTCCATCTTTAAAATGGAAAGAGATCCCCCATATGTTTTTTGAAATGGAGGGAAATCCTTTCTCTGTCTTTAAAATGGAGGGAGATAACTTTCCTGTTTATAAAATGGACGGGTATCCATTCTCAGTCTTTAAAATGGAGGGAGATACCTTTCTTGTTTTTAAAATGCAGGGAAGTCCCTTTCCTGTTTTTTTTTCTAATGGAGGGAGGTACATTCTCCATCTTTAGAATGTGATTCTTTTACCTGTCACCTTAAACCAGTGTCTTCTGGTTCTCGGTCCTACTGCCGATGGGAACAGTTTCTCTCGATCGACTGTCTCCACCCATCATCATTTTGAAATCGTCTATCAAATTTCTCAAGCTTCTCTTCTCCAAGGAAAATGAGCCCAGTTTCTCCAATCGATCCACGCCATTGATGTCCCTCATCACTCGATCCATTCTCTGCAATCTTTTCTGCACCTTCTCAAATTCACATCCGTCCTGAAGGGAATGCTTCCCTCGTGTTTGGTGCTGTGTATCTCAGTGTCACCATAGCTGTGTCTCAGTCATGTTCAAAGTACTAATGTCACATTCGCGAGGAGTCAACTCTGTCATAAAGGTGCCAGTGCTGTGGGGACATACAATGGCCACTGTGAACAAACCTAAAATGACTGCCTGGTGTTTGGGTATTTTTCTTACAGAATCTGAGAGAGAGAGGGAGACAGAGAGAACGAAAAAAGATGCGAGCCCCTGCAGAGATCGTGTTTGTTTGTGTTTATGTGTGGGGGCACGGGTGTTGGGATATCTGTTTTTTTTAAGGGGACTGGGACAAATCATTAAACTTCCAAAGTACAAATTGCTTGTTAACCAATTTTGTAAATTGTTCTCAAAAAAACGTTGCTTTTCGAGTTAAGCGATTATTTTGTGTTTGTTGCAAGAAGCCTGGTTAATGATTCTTTATGCTTGGGCATAACAGTATCAAAGGCAAAATGGTGATTATTTGGTGAGTTAATAAAAATTCAAAGTATTCTAGCGGCCTGTGGAGAAGTGGTGCTAGAATTAACTCCACATACTTACCATCACGGTCCGTGACACCATGGTAAATTTTCCATTCTCATCCTGTACAACGCTATCGGTTTGCAACACATAAAGATAACATGTATCAGAAATGTCTTTGCTGCATTGACCAGCTCAGTAAGACTACACTCGCAGGCCTCATTCTTACAAATGAATTTACTGACAACGCATGCACACGAATACCTGTGATGGATGTTATACTCTTTAGGAGGGATTGAGCAGATAGAGCAAGAAAAAAGGTTAGGGATAGGTGACAGCTAAGCAGAGGTTAATTAAAAAGATATCGGGGAAGGCATTGTCTTCTCAGCAACCCAGGTTATGTGTCGCTTACGAACAACTCAACAATGAAGTACAAGTGCAGCTTTTTACAAAGAACTCCCGAAGCAGCAAATATCTTTTGGCTGGGCTAGCAGTTAAAGGCATTTAAAGAAATTTGCTTACGAAAAGGCTTTGCTGAAAGAGGTAGAATTTGCGTGAAGTTGTTGGGAAGCGAGTTATTAATTCGTGTAGAGGGCTGTTGATGCTTGAATGCAATCGCTTTAAGAAAGGATTGTATAAATGGCTGCACTGCCGGTGGCAGATTGTCTCGATTGAATTTGCCTGCAACATTGCAGCGAATGACAGGCATGGGCACAGTTCACAGCGATGTCACCGCTCGCCTGTAAGTGTCCGCTGTAAAGCTGCTAACGTTTATTCGCATGTTACCGACATATCTTTGGCACAGAGGTGTTAAAATGGTATATTTGTCACATCAGAAGGCTGATAATTTCAAGATGGAAATATTTTCAAGATGGCACTGCTACAGGAGCAAGTGCTGCTATCCGGATTTGTTTTGCTGAGTGATTGCAAACATATACGCTTTGTGACGCAACGCCAAAAGCTTGCTTCAATACAGCATTCTCCAATACTAGCGTGGAACCCGCCATTTTGGTGTTATTAATAACAAACTCTAAACACCTGAGCTAAACAGCGATTGCTTCCAAGTTTCCCAAGTGTCATCAATTGCTGTTCAAATTCAGTCAAGCAGCAGAGGGGGGAATGCAGCAATTTCCCTTGCTGACTGGCCGTCACTAACTGGCATGTTGGAAATATCGCGTTTGGTAGTTACTATGGTGACGTGATAATGATTGCCCTTGACATCAAGGCAGTGTTTGACCGAGTTTGGCATCAAGGAACTCTGGCAAACTGAAATCAATGAGAATAAGGGGAAAACTCTCCACTGCTTTGGCTTCATACCTTGCATGAAGGAAAATGGTTGTAGTTGTTGAAGGTCAGTCATCACTGCACCAGGTCAGCACTGTAGGAGGTCCTCAGGGTAGTGTCCTCGACCCAGCCATCTTCAGCTGCGTCATCAATGATCTTCTTTCCATCATTTGGTCAGAAATGTGGATGTTTACTGATGATTGTACAATGTTAAACACCATTCACAACTCCTCAGGTACTGAAGCAGTCCATATCCAAATGCAGTAAGACCTCAACAATATTCCGATTTGGGCTGACCTGTGGCAAGAATCTTTCGCGCCACACAAGTGCCAAGTAATGACCATCTCCAGTAAGATAGAATCCAACCATCACCGCTTGGTACGCAACGGCACTACAAACACTGAATACACCAGTGTCAACACCCTAGCGGTTGCCATTGACCAGAAACTGAACTGGATGGTGAGTAGCTTGGAGGGGAGCTTCCAGGTAGCGGTTTCCCATCCCCCTGCTGCCCTTGCCCATCTATATAGTACTATTCGTGGGCTTGGAAGGTGCGGCTAAAGGAACTTTGGTGAATCCCTGCAGTGCACCTTATTAATGTTACATACTGCTGCTACAGTTAGTTAGTGGTGGAGGGAGTGAATGCTTTTGGATGTGGAATCACTCAAGCGGGCTGCTTTGTCCTGGACGGCGTCAATATTCTTGAGTGTTTTGGGAACTGCTGTCATCCAGGCAAGTGGGGAGTATTCCATCACACTCCTTACTGTGCCTTGTAAATGGTGGACAGGCGTTGGGGAGCCAAATGTTGAGTTTCGCTTAGGAAAAACCCACAGAATTCCTAGCCTCTGACCTGCTCTCGTAGCCACAGTATTTCTATGGCTTGCAAATAAACCGCCATCCCTTCACTGTCACTCGAACTCCCCCCTACATCACCACGGGCACACACACACCACATTAACTCCAGCGGATAAATAAGGCAGCTCACCACCAACACTTCATGGGAAACTAGGGATGGGCAATAAATGCTGGTCAAACCAGCGAAGCCAACATCCCGTCAATGAATTAAAAATATCGCAAATTGAAAGCTTCAGGTTAGCAGCGAGCTGGAAGGAAACATTTTTCCCCAGAGCTGTCTGATTGCTCCAATCTTCACGAAGCTGCTCAGCAGCATCAGCGTCCTCCGTTTTCTCCATGTTACAAATATTCTGCCGCAAGGTTAAACATTTTTCACCATCAATCGGCTGATATCCCAAGCAAACGTCAAACTAAAAAAAATTCTCGCCATGAAATATGATGCCACCTCTCTTTTCTTTATTACTTTCATGGGTAGTGGGCATGTCTCGCAATGAGCAGCGTGAGTTGCTCATCCAGTATGGTCTTGACAAGGATCGCTAAATATAAAGAGTGAAAGCAATTGAAACATTGAAGGGAAATTAAACTTGAAATGTTGCCGTATCGCAAATTTGTTGCAATTCAACCTTTTGAACTTAATTGTGAATGAGAATTAAGGCGGTTACTAAATGCAAACTCATGACTGGGTTTCAATCAATCACTTTGGGTGTTCAGAGCAAGTTGGGAAACTAGTAAATGACAGAACAATTCACAGGCCAACTGCTCTTGTGATGCATGCTTTTGCCTCGGTAACAGTCATACAGCAGAGAAAATTCACAGTCGGGGGAGCTCACTATTTTTTGTCTTGCGTTTATCCTCTGCTGGCTGTCTTCCTAAAGAGACGATGTGAGATAGATCGAATTGGAAAACGTTATGCAGGAAAGCATCGGCTTCTCAGCCACGTAGCCCCATAAATATACCTCAACACTGAAGTACACGTTGCACGGTTAGGTATATTGCTCCCTTCTGGGATTGTTTGAAAGCAATTAGCAACATATTAGGAGTCCATTGTGCAGCTTTTTTAAAAAAGGTACATAGAAGCAACAAATTTGTTTTGACCCATACAGCAGCTGAGTATTGAGAAATGTGCTCATGAATAGGCTTTGCTAAAAGGGGGCGCATGTGCGTCAATTGTTTGGAGGCGAGTTTTCAATCTGTGCAGAGGACTGATGATGGTTTGAATACAATCGTTTTAAGATAGGCGACCGTGATTTGTTGCACTGGCGATTGCAAGTTGGCTTGTGTGAATTTGACTGCAACACTACAGCGAACGACAGGTATGGGCACAGTTGACAGCGATATCACTGCTCGTTTGCAAGTGTTCGGCTGTAGAGTAGAAAATGTTTGATTACGTGTTACCGACAGATTGGTGGCACAGGATTGTTTAAAAAAGCGGGGATTTGTGAGAACAAAAGGCGCAAATTTTCACAGAAGCACGAAAGAAATGAAAGCTGCAATCCCACTGGAGTAATTGCCCCAGTTAAAACAGTCTTGCAGCGTGTCACTAACCACTTCAGGGCTGTAACGTGACATTTCAGTCAACATGAGGTTTACGACGGAGAAGCTTCACTGACCAGCATGGGGATCAATCCTGCGAGATGGGCGTTATATGCAGCATGTTCTCAACACATCAGCTAACCATTCATAGCGTTCAAATGTCCCCAGTGAGATCAAGTGACATTCAAATTCAGTCTATCACTGAGTGGACAATCCAGTATTCTTCCTCACTGTCTGATCGTGCACCAGCTGGAACATCAGAACTCTAATTTTTGCAAACTCAAAGCTTCAGGTCACCCGTGAGCTGGAAGGACAAATTTATTCCAAGAGCTGTCTGAAAGTTCTGACCTTCAGAAAGCTGCATAGCAAAAGCTGCTTTCCTCGTCTTATCTCAGTGTTAAAACTATCCATCCGAATGCAAACATCAAGGAGCAAAATTTCGCCTCATTGATAATCTGATATATTGTGCAATATGTTACATTCAGGCTATCAAGAACATCCTACACGAAACAGTAACTCGCTTCCCAAAAAACAAACTCTGCCTCGTTCTGCAAACCCTATTCGTAAGTGAAGTTTTGAATATGCAGGAAGCTGCTGGCTAGGCCAAAAATCACTTGCTGCTTCAATATGTTTTCTAGAAATGCTGCACAACGGACTGACATAGACCCATACACGTTTACAGCACAGGGGTAGGCTACTCGGCCCATCGTGTCAACAAAGATCTGGCTACAGTAACCCCATTTTGCAGCGCTGGACCCATAGCCCTGGAGGCTATGGCAACGCAATTGAATATCTATATGTTTCTTAAATGTGAGAATTTCTGAAACAAGCCCCCTATCCAGCAGGGCTTTCCAGACTTCCACCACTCTCTCGGTGAAAGAACTTCTCCTCTACTCACCTCTTAACCTTCTCCTTCTTAACTAACATCAATATTCCCGAGTTAATGACCCTCTACCAATAGGAATAGTGCATCATAACTACTGCCCTCATAATCTTATACACTTCTATCAGGTCCCCTGCCAAACTTCGTTCCTGCAAAGTAAACAACCCTAGCCTATCCAATCTTTCCTCTAAATTCAGTCTCTCCATCCCAAGCAGCATCCTGGTAGACCTCCTCTGTAGCCTCTCCAGTGCAATAACATCCTTCCTATGATGTGGTGACTGCAACTGCATACAGTCGTCCAGTTGTGGCCTAACCAATGTTTTAAACAGTTGCAGCATGACCACCCTGCTCGTCTAATAAAGGAAAGCATCCCATGTGCCTGCTTTACCACCTTGCCTACCTGCGCTGCTCCCTCAGGCATCTGTGGATAAGCACACCAAGGTTCCTCTGATCTTCACTGCTTTCCGAGCACGACCATTCATAGTGTTCACCCTTGCTGTTTTAGACATCTGCTAGTTCAATACCTCACATTTTTCCTTGGCTGAATTCCATTTGCTACTGCTCTGCCCACCTGATCAGTTCATTCATATTGTCCTGCAGTTTTCGGCTGTTCTCCTCAATTTACCAACCTAACCCCTTAATGTTTTGCAAATTAGTTTGAAGTACGGAGGAGGGGGAGGGGGGAACAAAATGCCAAACCGCACAGTGAGTACTTCATTGTTAAATTACTTGGAAGCGGCATGTACTCTGCATGGCTGTGATGGCAATGATCTCTCAGAAAACTTATTCTCCTTCCAATCCCTCTCAGGCAAACGTTTTATGAAGATTTCCAGCAGAAGTTAAGCTCAAATTAATATTCAACAAATGCTCTGTAATTTCACTACTTGTTAGTTGTCAACAGATGCGGCCTGAACTGTCCAGTATTACAAGCATTTCTTCTTAAATTTTATTTTAGTTTACGTTGTCGCTTACCACTTACATTTCCATGGATGTTTTTCTGTGGAGTAGCACATTTTCACTCAGGACTACAAGTGCCTCCTTATAAGATAGTTTTGTCAACATCTGCCATTGATCTAAGAGGATTTGTCATTCTTATCAGCGCAATATTTTGCATTTGTATCTCATAATTTTTATTCACTCTCAAGAAATTATGAAAACATATTGCTATTAACGTCCTTGCAAGTATCTTATCATACTACCTGTTGTAGATCTTGTTAGATGTTATCTCATCTTTTGTTCTTCCTTGTTTCTTTCCTATTCACCGGAACATCTGGTCTTTTTCTACATTTAGTTTTACTTCACCTTAGTTTATGTTTCTGTTAGGTCTGTAGCGTCCTCCTCATCAGATACCTTTTGCAACATCTTCCATTGATTCCAAAACGATCTGGCATTCTGTAAGGGTCCCCAGTGAAGGATAACGCCCCACCTTTCACACCCCATCCAAAACAGGAATGTCCCATTTTGTGCTGATAAAAGTGTGAATCAGGGACAGCTGGCAGCAATCCTGGGCCCATTCAAACAGACACGAGCCTATCATTGCTGCATCCACCCTCTGTTGCACTCGCCTTCAAGGCGTGGTCACATTGAGAGAATGAAACGACTTTTAGTAAATCTCCTGACCTATCTTAAATTCATTTTCATAATTTGATGGTAAAAATGGACATTGTTGAGGACTGAAAACAAGCAGACTGCTATTTTAGTCCCGTAACACACTCCTGCCAATATTCTGTTCCATTGTTTGTAATATGAATTGATATTAGAAACATAGCTTGACCAGCAGCAATTGTGAATCTATATGTTTTCGACCCGCCTCAAATTACGCTCACGATCCATTTTGTTAAGTTGTGTAAAGATTCTCATTGACCATCTCACTCATAATTTCAGCTCAATGCACTGATTGACCTTCAGTGGCATTGCTCAGTGTACTCGTGATCTGTAGTGAAATTGGTTTGCACAATACGATGAGTCTGATGGTGGAGCAAATGATGGGCAAGTCATGAACGGTGCGGAATTGGGGTTGGCAGAGAAAATAAAACAGTGAGATTGGGTGGGGAGAGCGAGATTGTGCGAGTTGTCGAGAGCAGGCTGGGAAACTGTCGAAGTCAGTAAGCAGAATCACAGGAAATGAATGAAGGGGAGGAGAATTCTCTCAGCGGCAAAAAATGGAAATGACCAAGTGGAAAACTATTATATTAATCATCGATAACAAAGTTCTCATAATTTAAAACTATATTGACATAATATTTCAGAAATCATCTATCTTATTACGGAATGCATCACTTCTTGAACAACATTGAGAAACAGATTTATACTTCCATATGGAGTTCTTCCGTTACATGTACTTTAGTGAAATTGACAAAAAGAAATATTATTTTACAAAACGTTGTTTGCTTTCATTTTCGTATTTACCTCGACTTTATTTAGGGAATATTGTGTGCCTTCTGTCGCTTCTTAATTAAACCAGAATATAACGACCCAGTTACAATCATTTATTGTGGTACAAGCAGCGTCAACAGCACTTACATAACGTTCTCCCTGGCTTTACAAAGTTTTCCAGTTCTGTCATTGTCTTCCAAATTTAGACGGATAATAGAGAATTTATAGTGAGCGATTCCCAGTTTATTCGAATCTAAGTCATGATGTATATGTAATAAGTTGGAAGCTTACGAGTACATTTAAATACAACACTGAAATTAAAATAAATGTATTAAAAGAGCTTCAGAGGAAAAGAAATGTGCCCGCAAGTGTAAATATATCTACTGCCCAACTGACTGCTCTTCAGCGTTCACAGCGCAGCGTCAGTGGAGATAAACAACGTGAGCGGTTCAGGTCGATGACTTTTCATCACAACTGACCAAAAATATAAATATAACAGTTTTTAAACGAGTAGATTGCTGGAGCCGGTAGAATGTACAAAAGCGAAAATCTATGAGGGCGAATAGTAAGAGAGTAAGAGTTTCATGATGGAAATGCTGAAGAGACTTGTAAGGGTAATGGCAAATAAGCAAACAATGTAACCAAATGAAGTTCTGGTTGTCTGCATAGCAACTGACTGAATGTAACCTGAAGGAAAAAAGAAAGTAAGGTGATCAAAATTACCAAAAACTGCAAAACCCAACAGCAAACAACATTGAAGCAGATGTAATGCCATTGAAATCAACCTAAAGAAGTCCGAATAAATCATTTGGATTTAAGTGCCGAGAAAAAGAAACCCGGCTGAATCAATACTACCTCTGCAAGTTAATGTCTAAGGAAGTACTTTGACTTATTAAACACAATAGCTGGGAGGGGATTCATTATTTATGTTATGCAGCGGCGAGAGGGAAATCATGGAGATTTTTAATGAACACTTTGCCGACTGACTTATTTACTAGCTACATTTGTGATTCACACAATTGGTAACGTTACAAGAAATGAACTTTCTTGCTTCAAATGGATGATATCACACTTCTCCACAACAAATGAAATCGTTCACGCACTCACAAATCTACCCCTACCTCTGTATATTCTCATTGGAATTTCTGCAGCATAATATCTCCCCGAAATAATTGCATTCTCCAAACCTTTAGAGGCCCAGTGCACGTTACTTCTTAATTCACCCTGCATGAAGTCCCATATAACGGAACAGTGACGTTTGCAGCGAAATATTGGGCTATGAATCAAAACGGTGCATTACAAAGCTGCGCCGCATGATGGCGCCATGCGTCATAGATGTGAGATGCTTGCTCCCCGCTTCCTGTAAGGAATCCATCCTATTCTCTCAGTTCCCTCGCCTCCGTCGCATCTGTTCTGATGATGCCACTTTCAAAAACAGTTCCTCTGACATGTCCTCCTTCTTCCTTAACCGAGTTTTTCCACCCAGTTTGGTTGACAGGGCCCTCATCCTTGACCGGCCCAACTCCCGCTCATCCGCTCTAACACCTTCCTCTCCTTCCCAGAACCATGATTGGGATCCACTTTGTCTTCACTTATCACCCCAAGAGCCTCCGCATTCAAAGGTTCATCCGCCGAAATTTCCACCAACTCCATCAGGATGCCACCAGCAAACACAAATTCTCTTCGCCCCAGATGTCGGCATTCCACAGGGACAGTACCCTCCGGGATACCATGCGTCCATCAACCCCTATACCTCAATCCCCTCCCAAGGCACCCTCCCATCAATAAGGTGAAACACCTGCACATTTAATTCCCCCCTTCTCACCGTCCAAGGGCCCAAAAGCTCATTTCAAGTGAAGCAGCATTTCACTTGCACGTCCGTCAGTTTAGTCAACTACATTTGCTGCTCCCAAAGCAGTTTCCTCTACGTTGGAGAGACCAACCAAACACTGGGTGACCGCTTTGTGCAATACTTACAGCCTGTCTGCAAGCATGTCTCTGGCCTTCTTGTCGCTTGCCATTTCAACACACCACCCTGCTCTCATGCCCACATCACCATCCGTGGCCTGCTACAATGTTCCAGTAAAGATCAACGCAGATTGGAGGAACAAGGACCTCATCTTCCGATTGGGAACTTTGCAGCCTTCCTGACTTAACATTGAGTTCCACAATTTCAGATCATCAATTCTTTCCTCCACCCCCACCTCCCTTCCGATCCACCATTTTCTCTCATAATTTATATATTTTTAAAATATGTTTTTCTTTTCCAAATTTTTTCTATTAGTATTTTGAGACTAATTTCCATCCATTGTTTTATCGCCACCTTTTAGCACATTTGGATCCTTTCCCCCTAGCCCATTCCCACTAGGGCCATCTGTCACTTGCTCATCCTGCTTTCTACCCTTAATATCACCATCCTTTGCTAATATCACTGCCGTCATCACCCCCTTGTCGTTATGTCTATGACATCTTTGGCAATCTCTTCTTTGCCTCCACCTATCACTGGCCCTCTATTCAGCTCCACCTGTCCCAACCCCATCAAACAACTCATATTTCACCTTATTTCTATTTTTCTTTCGTTCTGATGAAGAGTCATAAGGACTCGAAGGTAAACTCTGTATTCCTCTCCACAGATGCTGTCAGACGTTCTAGGTTTTTCCAGCTATTAGTTTTTGGTTTCCAGCAGCCACAGTTTTTGCTTTTATCTTTGTGCAATAATCTGGTTTTAGTTTCTGACAATAAATGGCTACAAATCGATCAAAGGTAAAAGTGACTGTGAACCAGAGGGAACAAGTCATGGCTGCAAGAGCCAAAACTATTTTCAGTTTACACACTGGAATGATGTACAACTAATTAAGTGATGTAATAAATTCGATTCAGTATAACATCAATGGTGTTGAGAAGTAGACCTGCTGTTACCATTGCCTTTAGGTATTGAGTGATACATTTGGAGAGGCCTCAAATCCCTAATATCAGGATCACAACCACCACAAAGTTGATTGTAGGGAATAGGACCAAACAACATCATCTTAGTAGGAAAATGTCAGAGAAAAATGATGTCAATTTTACAGGGCTTGCTGCAAAACCTACGATTATGTAGAAATTACAATAAATCCATTATCATTCCACAGAACATTCCAGGGTGCCCTCAGTTCCTTCAGCTAGATCATTAATATATAAAGTGAAAAGTTGTGGTCCCAACACTGACACCTGCAGAACTTTACTAGTCACTGGCCGCCATCCTGAGAAGGGCCCCCTTATCCTCAGTCTCTGCCTCCTACCAGACAGCCAATCTTCTATCCATGTTAATACCTTGCATCTAACAACATGGGCTCCTATCTTACTGAGCAGCCTCCTGTGCGGCACCTTGTCAATGGCCATCTGAAAGTCCACACTCGTGGGCCACCCTCTGTAAATACCCACACACACTGTTATCACCCACTGTGAATGCTGATATACATTCAAAGCCCCTATGAAAAGATGCAAACACTCCGGCTAGCCTGTCTTAATACAGAACCACTTTCTGGACACACCTTGTAAATACAAACACAGACTCTGGCAACAGTTTATAAATAGTGAAACAATCCCTGTGCCAGGCTCGATAAATACTGTTACACACTTGGGCCAGACTCTCTAAATGTTCCACGACGCACTCAGACCACTCTGTGAATACAGTGACACAGACTCAGGCCACCCTGTGTAAATACTGACACATTCAGGCCACCCTGTGAAATTACTGAAGCACACTCAGGCCACCCTGTGTAAATACTGACACACTCAGGCCACACTGTAAAAATACTGACGCACACTCATGCCACCCTTTGTAAATACAGTAACACTCAGGCCACACTGTAAAAATACTGACGCACACTCAGGCCACCCTCTGTAAATACTGACAAACCCAGGCCATCCTCTGTAAATATTGGCACACACACAAACTCACGCCACACTTTGTAAAGACTGACACATGATTGTGGCATTCACTGAAAATGTTAATACACACTATGTTGTTATGACCCAGCATATCATGTGTGCCAGGCGAATGCCATTCACGCTGGGAAACTTATAAGTGCCATCACAACTATTTTGCAATTTGCCTGTATTTAAAAATGTGCGCACTGAATTCAGAAATAATAATTGCACTAAGGCTTTTGGAGACTAAAAAAAAACTTAAATTCTAATATTTATTGACAAAATAAAAGAAGGCCAGCCTTCGTAAATTCTCATATACATACAAATTATTACTATGCTAACTCCTAAATCCCTACGTTAACCGACCTACAGTTACACAAACTTGAATGCAAAGGTCCAATCATTGATTTGAAGTTTTAAACAGATCCAGTAAAGTACCTCCATACCCTGGAAAGTGGAATTCCAAATGACCTTTTCCCCAGCTTCAGTTCGGTAGAAATCAGACTTCTGCAGTATTACTGGAAGCTTCCTCAAGGCTATTTCACACACTTCTCCCAATAACATTCTTCTAATATGTAGCCTTATGATCTTTTATATATTTTTTTCTCTATTATTATATATGTCTTTGAAACTGCAAGCTCCTCACCACACAAAAAAATCTTTAATGTTGTTACTGTTTATTGTCAGTTCCCCTTGAGGGAAAATAAACACACTCGTTGGCCTTACTTTTATGGCTATCTGTAGGCAGTCTGATATCACTTGAAATCTAAATCTCTCTTCACCCATCTAAAATGCAAATTCTCTTCACATCTTTCATTCTCAGCCAACATCAATGTTTACTATTATCATATCAAGCGCCACGCTTATTTTCATCAGTCAAATCCTGAAGTCTACTTGACTCCAAATGTAATTATAACACCACAGAATGACCTAACTGTACTTTCCCCAACAAAGCTACTTTATGCTAAACCCTCTGTCAAAAATGACACACTCTCGGGCTACCCTCTGCAAATACTGACCCACTTTTGGCCAGCCTCCGTACACTCATGAGCCATCATCTGTAAATATTAACACACTCTCACATTGCCCTATGTAA
Organism: Isurus oxyrinchus; assembly: GCA_026770705.1. Classification (NCBI taxonomy): domain Eukaryota; kingdom Metazoa; phylum Chordata; class Chondrichthyes; order Lamniformes; family Lamnidae; genus Isurus; species Isurus oxyrinchus. Next base: position 238,687 of record JANJGN010000053.1, on the reverse strand, counting down.
ATTCTGACACACTTTTGGCCAGCCTTTGTAAATACTGACAGGCCAACCTCTGCATTACTGACACATTCTCGTGCCACCCTGTGTAATTACTGACACAATGTCAGGCCACTCTCTGTAAGTATTGGCATACTCTTGGCTCACACTCTGTAATTACTCACACACTCTTGGGCATCCCTCTGTTAATACTGCGGGGGAGAGCTTCTGCATGCACTGGCACAGTCACAAGCCGCCCTGTATAAATATTTACACACTGTCGGCCCACTCCATGTACATACAGTTAAACTATCAGGCCACACATTGTAATGACTGAAAGGTTCTCCGGACACCCTCCTGAATCACTGATGCACATTCTCGCCAGCCTCCGTTAAGAGAGACACAGGCCAGGCCACCCTTTCTAAGTACCGGCACATTCCTGGGCTGCCTTCTTTACATACTGACGCGCATTTAAGCCACACTCTATTAATATTGACCCGCTTTCGTACCACTCTCTTTGAATACTGACACTCTCGGGCGATTGCAAGTCTAGCTTGGAGTGCTCTCTGTGCGTTTGGACGTTGTTGAATGGTAAATGTGTGAAGTGGGCCTGAATCAAGTTGTGTTAAATGTGTGTGAGTTAACCAAGAAGTTGAGTGTAAGTTACGGTGAAAAGTGAGACTTTGAATGGTTGGAATTAAAGGGTAATTATACTTTATTTATATATGGCTGCAATAATTATAATTAAATCTTAGTTGTTTAGTATTGATCTTGGATTAAATCTTCGTGAGAAGTTGAAGGATTGCAGGATGTTGGTTGTGGCACATTTCTAAGAAGCACAAAGGGAATGTGTTTTAAATGAAATAACTTGTCAATTGGAATTTGGAACAGAAACAAAAAAATATATAAATAAATCGGCCTGAAACAGCGGCCAATCTAAACCAAAAGGAGAAACAGAGCAGTTTGTAGACAGTGGGTTAGACTAACGTTCAGTGCGGCTCAAAAGCTCAATTCAAAGCTAAAAATATTTTAAGAAAAAGCATTGGTGTAAATGTGGGTGATACTCTGATCATTTTAAATTATAATAGCCTTTACCAAAGCCAGTACATATAAGCAGACAACTGATATGCATTCGGGTTGGTACATCATTATATGATAGCCGGCAGCACGCCGGGATAGATTTATAGCATCCGGCACAATGCCATGTGCAGCATAAAGAGCTGGTCAGGAACGTTAGAAAGGCAGATGGACTTCCTAGGGAGGCAGGAATAGTGAATGTCAAGGCTCACCAGAAAACAACTGCCCCAGCAGGGTGGGGGGAGGTGGAGACAGATTAGGAGACGTGAAAAGGCGCAGCCGAAGAATTGCCTATCAACGCCACCCGGAAAGCTGGGGTGGGGTGGGGTGGGGGATGGGGCGGGGGTGAGATCCAACCTGGCAGATATTCACGGGGAACTGATATATGGAAACGTAGAAACGTAGAAGCTAGAGCAGGAGTAGGCCATTCTGCCCGTCGAGCCTACTCCGCCATTCATTATGGTCAAGGCTGATCATCCAAATCAATAGACTGTTCCCGATCTCTGCCCATACCAATCTGATCCCTTTCGCCGCAAGAGCTATATCTAAGTCCTTGTTGAAAACATACAATGTTTTGGTCTGAACTAATTTCTGCCGTAACGCATTCCAGAGGCTCACCACTCTCTGGATGAAGAGATTTCTCCTCTTCTGAGTCCTAAATGTTGACCGCTGATGCTGCACTCCCCGACCATCGGGAACATCCTTCCTTCATCTGTCTAGTCCTGTTACAATTTTATGGTTTTCTATGAGATTCCCCCCTTATTCTTCTGACCTCCAGCGAATATGATCTTAATCGACTCAATCTCTCATCATATGTGAGCCTCGCCATCCCAGGAATCAGTCGGGTAAACCTTTCCTGCAATCCTTCTATAGCAAGTACATCCTTCCTCAAATAAGGAGACAAAACTGCACACAATATTCCAGGTGAGGTCTCACCAAAGCTCTGTGCAATTTCTGCAAAACACTCCTGTTCCTGTACTCGAATCCTCTGGCTATGAAGGCCAACAAACCATTCGCCTTCTTTACCACCTGCTGCACCTGCATGCTTACCTTCAGCGACTGGTGTACAAGGACACCCAGGACGCGTTTCACATACCCCTCTCTCAATTTATAACCATTCAGATAATAATCTGCCTTCCTGTTTTGCTACTGAAATGGATGACCTCACAATTTTCCACGTTATACTGCATGTGACATGAATCCTACCATTTGCTTAGCTTGTCCAAATCACCTCTGCAGCCTCCTCACAGCACACCCTCCCACCCAGCTGTGTGTCATTTGCAAATCTGGAAATATTGCACTGAATTCCCTCATCTAAATCATTAATATATATTGTGAATAACTGTCTGCCATTTGGAAGAATACCGGTATATTCTTATTCTTTGTTTCCTGTCTGCCAACTAGTTTTGTACCCATCTTCAATACACTATCCCCAACACATGCACTTTAATTTTACACGCAAAGCTCTTATGTGGGACTTTGTCGAAAGCCTTCTGGTTCCCAAATAAACCACATCCATTGGCTCACCCTCATCAACTCTAATAGTTAAATCCTCGAAAAATTCCAGTAGATCTGTCAAGCAGGATTTCCCTCTCAAAGATCCATGCTGACTCTGTCTGATTCTGCCAAAGTTTATCACGTGTTCAGCTATTAATTTTTATATTGCAGTCTAGAATTTATCGCACTCCCGACTTCAGGCTGACTGGTATATAGTACACTGTTTTCTCTCTGCCTACCTTTTAACACTGTGGGGTTACATTGGCTACACTCCAAACTGTAGGAACTGTTCTAGAGTCTAAAGAATCTCGAAAGATGACCACCAATACATCCATTATCTCTAGGGCCACTTCCCTACGTACTCTGGGATGTAGATTATCAGGCACTGGCTATTGATCAGACTTCAATGCAATCAAATTCCCCAACATCATTTCCCTACACATACTGATTTCTTTCAGTTCCTCCCTCTCACTAAACCCTTGTTCCCCAAAGTTTCTTCTATGTTATTTGTATCCTCCTTTCATGAAGGCAGAACCAAAGTATGTACTTAGTTGTCCAGCCATTTAAATGTTCCCCATTATAAATTCCCCTGTTTCTGATTGTAAGGGACCTACATTTGTCTTCACTTTTTTTTTTCTCTTCATATATCTATAGAAAATTTTACAGTTAATTTTTATGCTATCTGTGAGCTCACTCTTGCACTCAATTTTCCTCTTCTTAAACAAAACCTTGGTCTTCCTTTGCTGAAATCTAAACTGCTCTGAAACCTCAGGCCTTTTGTGTATTTTCTGGCACACTTGCATGGCTCTTCCTTCCATTTAATATTATATCTAATTTCCCTTGTAAGCCATAGTTTGGCCAACTTTCCTGTTTTACTTCTGTGCACAACAGGAATAAACAATTGTTGCAGTTCACCCATGCACTCATTGAATGTTTGCCATTGCCTATTCACCGTCAGCCCTTAAAGTAACGTTTCCCAATCCAATGTAGCCAAATCGCGCATCACACAACCGTAGTGTACTTCCGTAAGATTCTGGACCCAACTCTCAGAATTAACTACGTAACTCTCATTTTATGAAGAATTCTATATTTTTATGGTCCCTCATCCAGAAGGGTCCTCATACAACTAGATTTCCAATTATTCTTTTCTCATTTAACGATACCCATTCAATGAGGGACTGTTCTCTCATTGCTTTCTCAATGTATTGGTTCATAAAAAAAAAACCTTTCCAAAAACACCAGAACTTCTCCTCTACGATATTGTAACTCACTTGATTTGCCAAATCTAAATGCATGTTAAAGTCAACCATAATTACAAATATCCCTTTATTAAAATGCATCTCTAATATCCTGTTTAATGCCATCCCAACATCATCACTACAGTGTGGTGGTCTATATAAAACGCCCAATAACGTTTTTTTCCCCCTTTGTGTTTCTCCGCATTAGCCCTGCAGATTCCACATCACCGGATCTAATAACATTCCTCACCCTTGCGTTAATTTCCCCTTTAACCAGCAATGCAACTCTACCACCTGCTCCTTTTTGTCTGTACTTCCAAAATACTGAATACCCCTGGATGTCCAGTTCCCATCCCTGGTCATCTTGCAGCCATGTCTCCGTATTCCCGACTATATCATACCTGTTTACATCTATATCTGCAGTTAGTTCAACCACTTTGTTGTGAATGCTCCTCGCGTTGGGGCACAAAGCCTTAAGGCTTGTCTTTTTACCATTACTTCTCCCGTTCCCACTATTTTTCATGGAGGCCGTGTTTGGTTCTTACCCTTGATTTCTCTATCACTATACAGGGTAAAGGAAATATCGGGAGATAATGGAGCAATTAAGAGAGCACCATTGACCTGCAGGACAGACGGAAGAGCAGTGGTGCCCGAGTGTATGTACCGGAATTGTAGAATTTTACTATGGAAAAGCAACAGAAAAGGAATGTGACCTCTGAGTCAATACAGCGAGACTGGTGGTGGCGGGAGCTAGGCCAGCATATCGGCAAATTATTGTCACAAATGCCGAACATGTGCACAGCATAAACCCCGGGAAGACCAGCAGCTGGGGTAGCAAGAGCGCTTGAAAGGGCAACGGCGAATTATCCAGATACATTTCACGGGTTTCTCAGCAAATATTCGGGGAAAGACCAAGCGTCCTCTGGTAATGGAACAACTTAGTCGGTGGCTGGAGGCATTCGGGACAACTGGCTGTACTGTTAGCGCCCTTACAATGACCCTGACTGAAGAAATAATAGTGGGATATAGAGGACAGAAGGAAGGGCAGAAGTGCCAGTGTGTATATGCCAAGGGCTCTTAGAGCTGTCCACTGGAACAGCACCAAAGGAAGAACGTGACCACCGAGTTAATACAGCGAAACTGGAGTTGGCTGGTGCTGGGCCGCAATGCGGAGCACTCCTGGACATAAAAAGTGAGCAGGGAACACATATTAGTGACAAAGCATTAAGGAAGGTGTCGACCGTCGGCATTCAAAGAGAAGTTTCACATCCCCCACCATCCCCAACGTTCAGGAATGGTACAAAGAGGGGAGAGGACATTAAAACAGCTTTAAGTAAAATAGCTGAAAGTTGAAAAAAATAGATGGACGGACGTGCAACCCCCCCATATTCATTCAACACAGAGCAACGCCCAACAGGACCCTGACGTTAGCCAAAGCATGCTCATGGTGGGGAGAGCAATGTGGCCCCCAGCGGGAGGACTGACGAGTTGTGACGATACAGGATCTGCCATAAGCAGGGTCAGGAGGTACCTGAAGGAACTATGTCAACTGTTAAAATCGCTTAGTCAAGAAGTGAAGAAACAGCAGAACATAGTTGAGCAGACTCGAACAGCTGCGGGGATTGAGCCCAGGCAAATACCCAGTGTGGTAGACAAGGTGATGATCAAAATCCCCCCAGACATACCACGATGTCAACCACAGCGGGAAGGGCCGCAGGGACCAGTAACGACCATCGACACCTGTGTCAGTATAGACACAGTTTAATAGCAGAACACCTTCGGTCTGTCCGCAAGCATTACCCAGACCTCCCTGTCGCTTGCTATTTCAACACTGCACTCTGCTCTCATGCCCACATGTCCATCCTTGGCCTGCTGCAATGTTCCAGTGAAGCTCAATGCAAACTGGAGAAACAGGACCTGATCTTCCGACTAGGCATTTTACAGCCTTCCGGACTGAATATTTAGTTCCATAATTTTAGATCATGTACTCTCTCCTCCATCCCCACCCCCTTTCCGATATCCCCCTTTTCTCCCAATAATTTAAATAGATTTTTCTTTTCCCACTTATTTCCATTATTTTTAAATGTTTTTCCATGCATTGTTTTATCTCTACCTTTTAGCCTATTTCGACCCCTTCCCTTCACCCCACACCACCCCAACTAGGGCTATCTGTACCTTGCTTGTCCTGCTTTCTACCCTTCATTAGCATATTCCTTCAACACCTCTTTGAGCTTTTGTCTTTGACATCTTTTGGCTATCTGCACTTATCACTGGCCCCCTTTCCAAGCTCTACCTGTCCTCCCACCTTAAACCACCTGATATTTCACCTCTTTTCTATATTTGTTTAGTTCTGTTGAAGATTGATATGGACTCGAAACGTTAGATGTGTTCCTCTCTGCAGATGCTGCAGACGAGCTGAGTTTTTCCAGGTATTTTTATTTCTGTTTAATAACTGAGTTGTTTGCTTCAATGAAGGGGAAGTGGGAACTTCAGAAACAAATTATATCATTGAAGGTTGAAACTTGGGCCACGACAGCTGGATCTCGAAATGCATTGGAATGCTGGTATTCAGGAAGGGAAAGCAGGCAACATGATCAGGCAGATAAACTGTGCAGCCCTGACCCAAACTGGAACCCGGTCCGGCAAATGGATTATTGTTAGTAAGGGAAACAAACTTTAATATGATGATGTACGTCAGGAGCTGGTACCTGTCATCCTACATATATCTGATATATATGTTTACCATTGCGGTGCTGGGATTAAACCTGGGAAATTTACACGCAATATTGAAGTGAGTGTTAACACAGCCAGCCAATTTTAAGGTCAGAGACGCACACGCTCTCGGTCTCGTGAATGGGAGGAGAAACACTGGAATCCTCAAATAAATTTCAGTTAGATATGCATTGCAAACATCAAATTATTGTTTCGATGCAATTTTCAAGATACATTTCAAGATATCATCATGTGATTAATCACAGAGAATTTTTCATCGTTATCCTTGTGTTGAGGTTAACTATAAAATCATTGTTCAGTCCAATACTTATTTCCAGTTAATCTCAATTCAAATATTTACAGTAAATATCGAATCACTGTTAGTTGAATTAATTAATAATCGTTTATTGAATAATCATAGTAATTGACTAATCATCGTTCAGTTTCTTCTTCACATTAAAGATTAATAGGGTTTTTTGACCCATGTTGAGAGTGATAATCAAATCAACATAAAACTTTAGAATCTAAATTAAATTATTGGTCAGCCCGATAATTACCGTAAATATCTCACGTTGCTCAAGTGCACAAACGAGTAAAACAATGTTGCTCGGGACACACATTTTGCACACATCGAACTGCCAATTGTATTAGTACATACGCATTTTTAAATCTATCAATGATTGCCGTACATAGCTATGTAATCTTTAGGACAATTCTAAAAGCGAGTACGTCATTACTGTATGCTGTGACAGAAATTTTAAATATTTGATTATTGAAAGTATAATAATAACAGCGAACATATAGTTTTTTCTTTGTCCAATAAACACATAACGTTTTGCTGACCTGATAATCCTGAACGCCACTTCCCTGCCCTTTTCCGCATCACCGTTGTATTCCTTACTGGTTAAAAATCTATCTGAGCCTTGAATACACTTAACCACTCAGCATCTACAGCCCTCTGTGGTAAATAATTGCACAGATTAACTACCCTGTGAGAGGAAAAAAAATATTCCTAATCTATCTCCAAAATGGGCGACCCCGCAATCAAAGTTTATGCCCTCTGGTCCTAGACTCCACCACAATGTGAATCAGCCTCTCAGCATCTACCCTGCCAAGCATCCAAATGATCTTATATGTTTCAAGAAGGCCACCTTTGATTTTGTGAAAGTCCAACGAGCGCAGATCCAACCTACAGAACCTCATAAGAAAATTCCTGCCTAACCTGAGTCAAACTAGTGAAATTTCCCTGGAATGCCCCCAATGTAAGTACATCTTTCTTAGATAAGGGAAGCAGAACTTTTCACAGAATTTTAGGTGTGGTCTAATTGGTGCCTTTTACTGTTTCAGCAAGACTTCCATATTTTATACCACATTCCATCTGAATTAAAGGCCAACTTTTCATTTGCCTCCTTTCTGACCTGTTTAACTTGTATGCTAACATTTTTTTTTGATTCAGGAATGAGGACCCCTGAATCCCTCTATTCTGCAGCTCTGAAGTCTTTCTCCGTTTTATTAATATTCAGACCTTTTTACTTGCTGCCAATGTGCAAAACCTCACTTGTTCGCACCTTATATTCCATCTGCCATTTTTTTGCTCACACACTAAACTGTCTATAACCCTTTGTGTCACCCTCACCACATGTCTTCCAAACTATTTGTGTGTCATTCACAAGCATTCACTTTCCTTATCTAAGTCATTAATGCATAATGTAAATTACAGTGGCCCCTTCACCTATCCCTCTGGCACTCCACAAGTGACAGTTTGCCATCCTGAAATTGCCCCCTTACACCAAATTTATGTTTTCAATTTGTTAGCCAACCCTTTATACACGCTAATATAATACCCGCACACCTCCCTTTCCTCCTTGCCTGCTCTTTCAAAAGTCTTATTCTATTAAGTAGCCTTAGGTGCAGCACACTATCAAATGCCTTCTGCAAATTCAAATACATTGCATCTGCTGGTTCCCCATTGTCTACCCTGCTTTTTACCCTCTCAAGGAACTGGAATAAATTGGGCAGTGTGATTTTCACTTCATGAATTCATGCTGACTCTGCTTAATTATATTATGCATTTATAGAAGCTCCGCTATTATGTCATTTATAATAGACTCCAAGCTTTTTCTCAATGAGGGATGCAATTATAGCTCGGAAAAGAGACAAGCCTTTCGTCTGGCATTCATCCGGACACACGCAAGAATACCAATAAAATGAGGGAAACTACAATCAACACTGTATGAGAAAAGAGTGCTTTTTAGTTGTCAAGTATCTTTGCAGGGCGAATGCACCACTGATGGTGCCTGTTGGTTAACAGCCAAAATTTGTTGGAAGTTTAAGCAGGGCAGCATAACCCTGTGAGTGAAAGAATGTTGTTTGCTTTTTTTTATTTCAAACTGACGCAGTGCACGTCCATGTTATTCCTGTCTGCAAATAACAGGAAGCTGCTAACGAGCCAACAAATACATTCCACCAATCACACAAACAAGTAAGGTGGTACATCAATTTCAGTAACTGTGCGATGCGAGCTATGTAGCCAGTAGGTCCCAAAGACTGGCAGATCGCATCAAACAGCATGTCCCGGCTGCCATTTGCAATGGGGAAGATACAGATCATACCTAATCAGCCCATCTTGTGAAGCTCAAGACAAAGTGTCAAACATCAGATATGGTTCTGAGATTCAACAACATTTTGCAAATAACCTTAAATGTGCCGATGATTACCCTGAAAAATCAAATTGATATTGCCAGTTAGGCTCGCGATGTGGCGCAGGTACGTGCATTGGAAGCTACGTATATGAATACACAGAACCCTTTCCTTTGCAGACGGGAAGAAGATGAAAATGCGCTGCCTGTTTCAGCAAAATAAAATTTGTCACAGTCATTCGTTTACTCTGTCATCATGGCTATACCTTGGCCAATCAGGGTCAAGCAGCCTCTTCTAAATTCCAGACAATGCCTGGCACTTAACTGTCAGTTACCATCAGTGATGCATTCGCCATGACAACACTATTTGCAAACCAATCAGCAATCTCTTCCCATAAAATCGAAATTATTGTGTACCCCTAGCATTCCGGCAAGTGTCCTGATGAGTGCAAGATGGAAAGCTTGGACAATGTTCTTTTAGCAACAATACTCAACGTCTTCCTTAACGAGGTCGGGTCAATTCTCTCTGGAAATAAGTGGTTAATGATAATCAAATTATCAGAGTCCAATAATATCAGTAACTGCTAATTTGTGTCTAGTTCGTTGCGCCCAGGAAATATTAAATCACTCTTCAATACAATGAAATTACACATAATTTGACGGATTTGCCAATAGACACAACGAATATGAACGTATTGCTTAATAGAGTAAACAGAGTTAACATATAACTGTTGTTCTGTTGAATAATGAAAATTCATATATACTTTTATCTTGAGCCTAAATAATGAATTATTCAGGTCAATAATCATTTGTTATTTCCTATTAAAATGCATTGAAATAATTACAAAAATCTAACAACCCTAAGTCCCAGCAATTTGTTTTTTCAAAGAATCACAGAATCACCGAATCTCACAGTACAGCAGTGGCCCTTCAGCCCATCGAGTCTGTACCGAACTGTGAGAAACATCTGAGCTATCTAGCTAATCTCATTTATCAGCACGTGGCCCATAGCCTTGAATGCTATGACGTGCCAAGTGCTCATCCAGGTGCTTTTTAAAGGATGTGAGGCAAGCATCATCCATCACCCTTCCAGACCATCACCACCCTCTGGGTAAAAGGTTTTTACCTCACAGCTCCCCTAAATCTCCCGCCCCTCAACTTGAACTTATATCCCCTCGCGACTGGCCCTTCACATAAGTGGAACAGCTGCATCTTATCCATATCGCTCATAATCTTGTACACCTCGATCCGGTCGGCCTCCAGTCTTCTCTGCTCCAACGAAGACAACACAAGTCTATCAAACCACTCTTCATAACTGTCGTATCCCTTCAGAACATGAAGTTATTATGGTCATTCCAGTGAAGGAAGGCATTTGACAGTTTGTATACTGCATTAACAACTACACAAGTTTGGCAGTGCCCAATTATGCTAAATAATTTAAGGCAGCCATCGACCCAAGCGGTATAGGCAATGGGGCGTTACTGTTACAAGAAGATGAGACTGGAATTGAAAAAGACTGATAGGATTTTTTTTAACAGACGCTGAAAATACAAATCAGAAGATATTCAACGATGGAAAAGAGACATTGGGTATGGTGTTCACATTGCAGCGTTTTGAAATTTATGATGCAAACAATTCATCAGAAACAATTCTTTTCTTAAGCCACAAACCTTTGAATATTTTGGCCAAACTTCGAAACAAAATTGCAAATCTTTTCAGGTGAAGCCTATTATTATGCCCAATTACATTAAGATTGCACATTTTGCCAGTAGAGAAAATCTGCTCAAAGATCCGTTATCATGAGTTTGACGCTTCAAAAGGACAATAGGAAATTATAAAACATGGACACTTAACTGGAATGATTTATGTTGATAGCAAGGACTACGGAGGTGGATGCTATGGATGGATATTGTGTGTATAACGGTATTGGAAATTATTTTAAAATTGGAATTGTACCATGATCGACGTTAAAGTGTGTGCCTGTGTGCATCTGTTTTGACTAAATTGGATTAAATTCAACCAGTCTGGATGCTTTCATGTGTAGTAATTTGTGACGTTGATTAGATAAACATAAAGATCCAAGGCAAATAGTACAGCTGCATTTTTTAAATGAACCAGACTTAATAATGCCTAAAATTCTGCAAGTCGTTAGGAGACACCAAGAAATGTGCTTAAGCACTAATTACATTGGTTTAATGGAAGAATTATTGTTTGGAGAAGTAACATTGAAAACCTTCCAATGCAATCGAAAATGCACATCCAAAGGGAAATCTAAATTAAAACTGAGATGAGTTGGGAGTGTGTTGTGTGTTATAGGCATTTAAGATCTAACCGCACTGTACGCCTAGGCCTGAGCTTGCGAAGGAAACAAATTGAATGGAATCTCATTTTGAATTTGCAATGTCAAATCTGTTTTGCCTGGTGCTTCTTTAATGCCTACTGAATATTGTTGCCTTGGTGAAGATTTACCTGGAAGTGATACATTTGGGTTGTATTTAAAAGTTGCTATGGTAGAAACTTGTAGGCATGTGCACGTGTTATACTTGTTGTTAAATTAGTACTTCTTTAATTTAGTTTGATACCTAAAAAGTCCGGAGGCTTGTTGGTGTTATTTCTGAATTCAGAGCTGCATCACAACATACGAATTGAAAATATAGCTTATAATCGTTGTTCAAGTTTCCCACTGGAATATAAACAACTCAGCCTTTACCAGCTGATGTGCATTAGCACTGCGTAACACTCGCTCTGCATCTCCCAATCTGCTACTCCCTCTCACTCTCTCCCATACTGTCTATCCCCTGCCCTTTCTGTGTCTCTCCCCTTCTTCCTCAAACCCTGCCTCTCTCTTTCTCTGTCTCTCACTCTGTTTCTCTCTCTTTCTCTCTTTCTCTTTATCTTTATTATTCTCGCACTCTGTCTCTGACTGTGGCTCTCTCTCTCTCCCTCTCTCTATCTGTCTCACTTTCACTATCTGTCTCACTTTCACTATCTCTCTCTTTCTTCTCTGTCTTTCCAATACTCCTTTATACACCAATGGTGATCCCACTTTCTTAAAACTTTTTCTTATCTCACCTCTTTTGATGACATCACTTCGTCTGAACGTCCCCCCACCCCCACACCCCTTTTTCTGTGAGTATTGTCTTCCCTGTTTCCAACAGAATAATTCGTGTCTCAGTGGTGAACGATAGCGATTGTTGACAGGTAGGCCACAAAGATATTTTTTAAGGTATGTTCTTCTATTCAAGCAGGGACGAGTAGCCATGATGGACAGGCAGCCCAGACAAATGAAGTGTTATAGATTAAGACAGGCAAATCTGGAAAAGATCAGCAGGCCTGACAGGGTATATGGAGAAAGTAACATAACTTTTCGAGTCCATATGACTCTCCTTCGGAGCTAAAGAGACGTAGAAATGTCATGGAATTAATACTGTTTAAGGGTGCGGAGCAGGTGAAGCTGGATTGAAGGTTAACAATATGTCGAGACAAAGGAAACATTGACAAAGAGGTTGTGTACAAAAGATAAATGGGTGTTAAATGTAATGGTAAGGGCTAAATAAGATGCCCATAATGGCATAAAGCAGAATGTGTGATTCACATAACAAGGGTAAGCCCTCTGTGAAAGAACAACATAGAGCAACTGGCAGGTGGCAGTTATGTTCCTGATTTGGGGAGAGTGGGCGGTGGTTGGGGCGAAAGGATGGCAAAAGGGACAGGTAAAGGGAATAAAAGGGATGAAAACAATTAATGAATGAATGAAAGTAAAAATGAAAATAAATGGATGAAAAAATAAAAACACATGCTAAAAAATGGGATTTAAAACGGGCAGTGAATGTACAGGAGCCAGTTCATGCCCTTTAGCGGTTGAACTCAATTTTAAGGCTGGAAGCTGTGAAATGCCCATTTGGAAGATGAGGTGTTCTTCCTCCAGTTGCACTGGGCTTCAACCTAGCACATTAACAGGACAACAACGGACATGTGGGCATGAGAACCGTGATGTTAGAAAGTGTTTTTACTTTTCCCTGTCCGATCATTAAGGAAAGCCATGATGAACAGGCACCCCTGCCAATGGGATTGTTTTTTGCCCAGTCAGGGAGCCGGTTCAATGATTGATTGACAGCTATGCCAATAGGAGGGCATGTATTCAGCATGGAGGTGGGTTGCTCTGCCCAATACGTGAGAGGTACCCATGCTGATGGAGGAGCCTGGCCAATTGCAGGGAGGGGGCTGGGGGAGTGTGGGCTGCGGGTGGTCGGGGGAGGAGGGTATGTGATGCAGAAATGTTCGGAGGTGTTTTTCTTTCATAAAATAAGTGAGACTTATCCATGTTGGGCATGCATCCTGGCCAATGGGAAAGCGGAGATTCCAATCAAGCACTCGTGTCTGTGGTAGACAGGCCGCATGGACAGTGGAAGTTTTCGGTGAATGAATTATTTTCATCATTGAAAGAATTGAAGAATTAGAGTAAAGGGATATTTCAGCATATTCTTCAACTGCTGTCTGAATGGAGTCTGTGTCACAGCATAAATCACAGTGTTGGTGCAGCAGCTCAGGAGCTGCAGCATGAAGCCCAATTCCTGAACAAACCTATCTAACCAGACCAACGTAAAGCCCAAATCATACATTCGCCACCATAAAGAATAAACCATTATCATTGACCATAACAGGATGAAATTTCCCGAGATTACAAACAGTAAAATGATGGATTTCCTTCGACTCTCCATCTCTGGGTCTCTGGGTCTCTCCCCACTGCTGTGAGTCCGGAGTCTCCTGCGGACCCTGCTGCTCACTAAAATGTGTCTGACGGTGAGAACATTGAGCAGCAGAATCAGGACAAATGGGACACACGGGGTTAGAATGTGGTGGAGGAACTCGATTGTTGTCCAGAACAGAGAAAACCGAACCTCGGCTGTGACCCAACAAAACCAGGGGAGGTTCCTCAGCCAATACCGATCTCTTAGCATAAAATACCAGAAAACATTCTTTAAACAGCTCAGCACAGTCACTGTTCCCAGAACCACAGCCGCCGTTTTCTTGCTGCAGAATTTGCTTTTCAGCTTCGGGCAACAAATGGCCACAAATCGATCAAAGGTGAATGTGACGGTGAACCAGACAGAACAGTCAGTGGCTGCATAAAGCAGGACGGCATGTATATTGCACACACGGATGAAGCGCAGGAAATCAAACGTTTCCCTAAAAACGATCGGAATCTGTCTCCATATCACGTCTAATATAATGACCAGCAGATCCGCCACTGCCATGGCCACAAGGTAACAAGTGACACATTTGGCCAGGCTGCAGTTTTTAAACTTCAGGATCACAATTGCGATTGTGTTCACTGTAAGGAATGGGGGAAAAAGAGCAATGAAATTATACATCAGGCTGGGGAAGGAGCTTACAGCTTAATTGAAGAGTTATTTATGCTTTCAAACGTTTGAACCTATCCTGTGTTGCATTGAATCAAACTGATTTGAAAGAACCGATGTTAACTTATTTGATACACTTGAAGCAAGCGGAGATAAAATAACAAAACCAATACCGAAGTAAAGAGGGAGAGAAGGCATCAGCGACGGGGAAACCTGACGTAAGTTGGGGACACAAAGGTGAACTGGGAGCGAGGGGATAACCAGAGGACCCAGGGATGATGGGAGGATTCATAAACAAAGAGGACCCAAGGGTAACTGGGAGGACACAGAGGTGAACGGCGTATTAAGGACAGGAGAGGAATCAGGATAATACCCACGTTTTTTCCCACTTTACTGCGGACTGCAACAAGTTGTATTTATGACAAGGTGTGTTTAACCAATACAATGCTGCAAATTTTCGGAGCAGTCACACACAGATGTAAAGGGACATACAGTCACACATATCCGCAGGCACGCACGCACACACACACACACACACACACACACACACACACACACACACACACACACACACACACACACACACACACACACACACACACACACACACACACACACACAGAAAAACAGGGCATACAAATACATGTACATACTCATCCAAAAAGAAAGACATAAATATACGAACACAAACACACACATTAAAACACGAACATAGGAAACCTCGAGCACAAGCACAAAATAACACACACACAGGGACATACAAACTGAGGGAAAATCACGGACACACATACAGACAAACATACAGACATATACACATTAAACACACAGACACACTCAGAAAAAGATGCATACACATAAACACGAAGAGAAACACGGACATAAACACCCAAACCCTAGCATATACGCAAGCAAACACACAAACGCACACAGAAACATGGATAGAAAAACAGACACGGGGACAGCATGCACACACACATGCACGCGCATACAAACACACACACTCATGCAGCATACACAGGTGCACAGACATAAATAATCATACACACAAATACACTCTCTCACACGGACACAATTGAACACACCCAATCATTCATATATACATACAGAACCAATCCCTCGCAGTCTCATACAATCCCATGCAGTTTTATGCTTATACACACACGCACACACACACTCACATACACAATCAAACAAAATCACACTCACTCTCAGACACGCACACACACAGAAATGGTGCATATCTCTTTGAACATCACCATATGGAAGTTCCCCTCCAATGCACTCACCATTCTGGTTAAAACTATATCACCGTTCCTTCCCTGTCGCTGCATGAACATCATGGAACTAGCTTTCTAATAGTGCAGTGCGGCGTACCTACACCCAATGGAATGCAGAGCTTCAAGAATGCGGTTCGCCAACACCAACTCAAAGGCAACTAGGAATGAGAAAATAATGTTGGCCCAGCCAGCGAAGTGCATATACTGTGATTAAAAATACACAGAAACAGATACACGCATCCATTCACCAAAATACACAAACACAAACATATACATACACACAAACACACACACACATACATGCACACATGCACGCACACACACAGCAACACGTGCTCAAACACGGACACATGTGCACACACATACAGAAACATACACAAACACACCTGCACACAATCTCACGCACACACACACACACACACACACAAACACAAACACCCATGCGCACTGAATAAATCTCAAGTACTCAGTCATCCACAAAGAGACACACTAACATGCAAATACTCACGCACTCATAAACAGGCAAACATAGAAAAACTCAGAAGCAAAATGTCATAAATATACACACACACGTACACACACATAATCCCTCGCAATATTAGTCCGCACTGAAGTGCTGCTTTGGGCTGCAGTCGGGCAGTTAAGTTGAACTTTGTTGACCATGGAAATTTAAGTTTTAATTTCTGTCAAAATTCTAACCTTTCTTTAATTTAGTAATTCACTAAAAACTGCTGTTCCGGTTGGAAGAAGGTGAGTTTATGCCAGCTTTAAAACAATGTTTATACGTCCTCTGCTTGCAGCTACAACTAATTAATTGGATAACTGATTTAAACAGGTTTTCACAGATTAGATTCAGAGAGTATCTAAATAGGCCACGTTGTAGTGCTTACATTGTCTGCATTGGAGAGCTGCTTTGGGCTGCAGTGGAATGCCCAATTTGGAGTTTGGTGATTGAGGGAGTTCACTGAGGAGCGAACGAGGTAACTCTTGAGCAATGTGTGTCCGGTCGGGTAAGTATTTACTACTTTTACCGCTTTGGTATTTAAGGGCTTATTTTGTGGCCCATCGTTTGTAAGGGCTGAATTCTGTGGATGAGGGAAGAAGGGCCCGAGAGTAATTGATATTCCTTGATATTAAGTATCTTCCAAAAAGTTCAATTAAATTTTAAGGGGTAAATCATGGTAGGAGAGCTCAAAGTTGTGGTATGCTTCTCCTGTTCTATGTGGCAAACCAGGAACATTTCCAGTCCCCGGGGCCATCAGGTGCACAGGAGGGGTCTCCAGCTTGCAGCTCCTGGAGGCCCAGGTTTCAGAACTGGATCGGCGGCTGGAGACACTGTGGGGCATCCACCAGCAGAGATTATAGAGAGTTGGTTACACGGCAGATTAAGAGTCCACAGGCACGAAGGGGATGGGTGACCATCAGTCAGGCCAAGAGGACCAGGTAGGCAGTGCAGGGATCTACTGTTGCTATTCCCCTGCAAAACAGTTGTGCCGCTTTGGATACAGTTGAGGGGAATGGCCTCTCAGGGGAAAGATGCAACAGCCAAATTCGTTGCACCACAGTTAGCTCTGCTGCACAGGGGACGGGTACAAAGTATGGGATTGTAGAAGTTTTAGTGGATTCAATTGTAAGGGTCAAGGATGTTTCAGAGCGGTACAGGACGCACTGAAGGGTCAGGGTGAGCAGCCAGTCGTTGTGGCACACATTGGTACAAACGACATAGGAAAAAAAGGATGTGGTCCTAAAAGTATAAAAATGAAGTTAGGAAGCAAGTTGAAAAGCAGGACATGAAAGGCATTGATCTCATGATTAGTACCAGTGCCATCGGCTCTTCAGAGTAGAAACAGCAGGATATATCGGATCAATACGCGGCTAAAGAGATGGTGTGAGGGGATGGCTTCAGATTCCTCGGACATTGGGACTGGTTCTTGTGGTGGTGGGACCAGTTCAAACTGGATGGCTTTTATATGGACAGGGGAAAGAGTCATTGGGGAAGTTTTAAATTAAAATAACATGCGGATGGAAAGGAGGCAGATTTGGGGGAAGCAAGGATAAGAAAAACAAAACGGAAAGGGAATAAGATAAGTGATAGGCAGAGACATCGGGGCAAGTAAACAACAGGACCTAAGTGAAAAATAGTGGGAACGGGACAAGTAATGATAAAAAGACAACACTGAAGTATTTGTGCATTAACGCGAGGAGCATTCCAAATAAGGCTGACAAAATACACGCGCAAATAAATGTAAACAGATATGAAGTAGTCTCGATTCCGGAGACATGGCTGCAGGGTGACCAAGGATCGGGATTGAACATCAGAGATATTCAGTGTTTAGGATGGACAAACAAAAAGGTAAAGATGGTGCAATTGCATTGCAGATTACAGGAAATTGACACAATAGTGATGAAAGACATTAGCTCTGACGATGTGGAATCTTTCTGGGTAGAGCTGAGAAACATTAAGGAGCAAAAAACGTTGGTGGGGGTTGTATATAGATGACCAAACTGCAGTGGTGATTTTAGCAATGACATTACGCAGGAAAATAGAGACGCATGCACTAAAGGAACATTTGAAATTATGGGTGACTTTAATCTGCATATAGATTGGACAAATGGAATTAGTAACAATTCCGGAGAGGAGGAATTCCTGGACTGTAGATGGGATGGTTTTCTGGACCAATACGTTGAGGAGCCAATTAGAGAACAGTCCATACTAGGCTGGGTATTGTGTATAAGAAATGGATAATTGATAACCTGGCTGTGCGAGGCCCCTTGGCAATGGTCGACCATTATAATATAGTATTCTTCATCAAGATGGAGAGTTACCTAGTTGATTCTGAGGCTCGGGCTCTGAATCTTACTAATGGAATTTATGAGGTATGAGGTGCTTGTTGGCTATGATCGATTGGGA